>CM038670.1:819378491-819833491 GCA_021605145.1 Aegilops bicornis
CACGCGACGCCGCCGTCCGCGTGCTGCTCTGCTCTGCTGCGGCGTGGTCTTGTGTCGGCCCCGAGCCCTAGGGATCTGGCACGACCGCGGCTTCCTCCGGGTCCAAGGCGGCCGGCCAGCGCCGTGTACGCCCTCGACTGCAGGTGAGCCCCTCCCCTCCACTTCCTTCTTCTTCTTCTTCCTCTTACCCTCAACCTCTGCTTGCTTCCTAATTGCCTCTGATCCTAGCCTGGTAAAATTAGAACTAATACATGTATGTTTGGTCTTTATTTACAAAGAAGTAAATCGCATGGTTATACATCTGCTCTGTTTTGCTAGCACTAGTGCTTCAGTCTGTTTTGTGTTGCATTGAGAGGCAGAAGTTTCTTTTCCTGGTCTGCTGGTTCAGTCTGCTTCAGTAAGCTTAGTTGCTGCAGGAAGTGATTATGACCATTCCCAAGGTTTGCCCCATGTGGCGTGAATTAAACTAGGATGAGGAGTGACAAATTCAAGTGAATTTGTTTGTGCTGTACTGTAGTCAAGAGGATCTGATTGTCTTTTTTCTTACACAACGAGTTACCCTTAATTGTGATAAAAACAAGTTACCATTGGTTCTGTTTGTGTTGTGTGCCTGTGTCATCTATTATTCTGTGTATGTTATTGAGCTTTACATTTATTAAGTTGTATCTTGAATTCTTGATAGAGATGCACTGGATTCGCAAGTAGTTTTAGTGTTTTTTTCTAGATGACTCATCCAAGCAATAAATTTGGATTAAGTTTTACTTGCTAACTGGATTTCTGTCAGCTTAAGACCATCTACAGTCCACTTAAGCTTTACCATTTGATAGTAGGTTATTTTCGGCCAATTTGCCAATTACATTATCCTTCAGCTTTAGAGCTTTCTGTGGCTTCTTTTCGGCAGCAACAACCTGTGCTTGCAATCTACCAATTGCATCATCCTTCACCTTAAGAGCATCAACACTTTGTCTTTGAAGGTTTTCATTGTCTCAGACGTGTTATGCGTTGCACTACCAAAGCAGCTTCTCGCTCACGATCTTTCAAGCTCATGGTTTGTGTAGTTGCTTGTTTTTACTTTAGTTGTGGCTGCTTTCTTCTTGTATCATAAATGAAGTCAAAGAAAGCATTTACTGAGATCAAAGATGATTCCTCATTTCTACCGTTGCTATGTGCATGTGTGTGGCTTCGTTGTGTAATTTTCATTCACTCAAGAGTTCCGTGGCTTGAAGTTGGTGCTCTGCTGGATTTAAATTAGTTTCCAATTCACATGTCAACTACTGGACCCTCATGAATATTCATCCATTCTGGTAGTTCTCATCTCACAGCCATTCTGAAGCACTCGAACCGCAATGTCTTGAAATAGCCCACCACAATTTTTTTTTTTAAATGTTTATTTGCACCTCATCTACTGCTTGAAATATATTAAGCCTGAACCATCACACCTGCTTAGCATATGATGGGGTCCAAAATCTGTATAACAGTTTAATTTTTTTTGCATGGAAAGGTTCACCCAAATTGCCATTAAGAGAAACCAGAGCTCGCTACAAAGTCTCGAATACTAATCTCTATAACTATGTGCTTTCTTTTCTATATTTTCTGACATTGTCACATATGTTTCTGATGCCATATTTTGTTGGT
Organism: Aegilops bicornis; assembly: GCA_021605145.1. Taxonomy (NCBI): domain Eukaryota; kingdom Viridiplantae; phylum Streptophyta; class Magnoliopsida; order Poales; family Poaceae; genus Aegilops; species Aegilops bicornis. The sequence continues at coordinate 819,380,127 of CM038670.1, forward strand.
TTTTTCTGGAGGGTGATGATGTCATGTCTCTACCGTAGATTAAAATAAATGGAAGTTTAAAAATATGAGAGAAGTTGTCTTGACTAATTAAATGTTTATGTAAAAAAGAATAGCAGGGATATTTTACAACTCTAGTGTGTGTAGTTGCTTGTTTTTACTGTAGTTGTGGCTGCTTTCTTCTTGTATCATGAAAATACCCCTGTTGTTGTACTTGTGATGATGTTGTACTTGTGATGATGCTACTTGTATCATAAAAATGATTTTGCAGGTACCCCGAGAGGCCCTTGAGTTTGCCAGAATGTTGATTAACTTCCGTTCCGGCAAATTCGGGTACTCCATATGTCCTATTTTCAGCAAAGGTCATGCTGAAATTTTCCGTGAATTTTAGCATGATTTGCTAAAAATAGGACATATGGGGTACTTGCGACTAATGCATGGGCCTGGGTATCTTAGTACTTAGTTAAGTAGGATCAACTTCCCCGCCATTCTTGCTGCATTAAACCATATGTGGCAATAGAGCCAAGTGGTCTTTCCTTTTAAGCGTGGTACCTTTTTGTTTTGCTAGTGTGTACTAGGTGCTCCCATCTTCTGTGTCATTGTTACCGTAATTTATAGTCCAGTACAATTGGACTTTCAAGACAGACTCGTTATCATGCATGTTTTATGATTTGTTGTAAGGGTACTAATTGGTCTCTTCTCGCTGCTTATCGGAGATGGGGAAGCAGCCACCGCCGCTCTCGCCACACATGAAGTGAGTTGGATGCTTCGAGTTCTTCAAGATTATCATACTTGGGACTTCAGATCATCCATGACGCAGGTATATAAAACGAGAGATCTCCCCTTCACCCATCTCATTATGATATCTGTTGTTTGCTACATCACTCATTGTCCCAAACTGCAGAGGTTGCCTGACAGTTTTATGAACATGCTGGGTGAAGATCCGCCAAATAATGTGAAGCTGCGACACGCCGGCAGCGTGTTACACAGGCTGTGGGATGTGGAGTTGGTGATCAAGGAGGGCCACATGTACTTGTATCATGGGTGTGAGAAGTTCTTTCGTGCCTACGACATGCGGCAGGGGTACTTCCTTCTCTTCAGGTACGACGACGACGACACCATGCTTATCGTGAAGGTGTTCAACACGACTATGTGTCGATGCGCCATTACCGACGATGATGATGCGATTTTACGCCTCTTCTTATTCCTCTATATTTGGCTTTGTCTCACATCGATTGTTAACGGTCATTGTTGCATTTGGACAGGCAATGGGAGCAGCAAGACATCGGCTACAGCCAAAGCAAAGAATAATATGGTCAGAAAGTAAAAGCAACAATGATTCTGGCTTTAGCGACAAAGCAGCGATTCTGGCAGCAACAAAGACAACAAGAAGGATGATCCGGACTGCAGCTGGAGAAGAGGAGCAGAGTGGGGATGAGGAGCTGCAGGATGACGATGGGCATCAGGCTGAGGATGACCTAGCGCTGGTGGTGGCTGACCAAGGGCAAGAGATGGTGGTGGTTGACCATGGGCAGGAGATGGTGGTGGTGGCTGACAATGGGCAAGAGATGGAGGTGGCTGGGGATGACCTAGTGATGGTCGTGCCCGTCCTGCCTGAAGGTGGCCTCGCGATGGTGGTGGTGCTCGACAATGACCACGCATCGGTGGTGGCGCCGGGCGATCCCACGGTGGGCGACATGACCACGCCAATTGTGGTAGAAGACTACATCCCACTGCCTCCATCGCCTCCACCGCCTCGCCGCTCTTGGCGATCAAATGAGTAAGGAGAAGAAGAACAATGAGAACTGAACTATGTCAGGTATGTCAGATCTCCAAAATGATATATATATACTTAGTTACCTATGTTATCTCTAATATGCTTAGTTTCCTAGCTTCATTTTACCTAAGCTGGCTCTAATATGCTAACTTAGAGCTTATATGCTTAGTTTCCTATAGGTTAGCTCCAAAATAACTTATGTTAGCACAAAATGATCAAATTTACATAATAAGCTTATGGTCTTCTTCTTATTCTTCTTCTTTTCCAAAATGACATAGATTAGCTTCATTTTACCTAAGTTGGCTCTAATATGCTAACTTAGAGCTTATATGCTTAGTTTCCCATAGGTTAGCTCCAAAATTACTTATGTTAGCACAAAATGATCAAGTTTACATAATAAGCTTATAGTCTTCTTCTTATTCTTATTCTTTTCCAAAATGACATAGGTTAGCTTCATTTTACCTAAGTTGGCTCTAATATGCTAACTTAGAGCTTATATGCTTAGTTTCCTATAGGTTAGCTCCAAAATTACTTATGGTAGCACAAAATGATCAAGTTTACATAATAAGCTTATAGTCTTCTTCTCATTCTTCTTATTCTTCTTCTTATTCTTCTTTTAGTATTCTTCTAGTCTTCTTCTTCTTCTTCTCTTCTTCTTCTTCTTCTTCTAACTTCTTGTTTATCATTTTGCAGATTTAATTTAATTCACGAAAGCAGTAGGTGAATTATGCCATGCGATCCTGTTTAGTTATTCATCATATCTTTGAATTATGTTATGCTATGCTATCCAATTTAGATAGACATCATATATGTGAAATTATGTCATGTTATCCGTTTAAGTTAAAAAATATACATGTCAACTATTTCATGCCCTCTTTTTTCCACACTATCTATTGCATCTCATACAATGTCTGTATATTCAACTATGTTTCCTGTTTATCAGCCATTTGAATTGGAGCGGGTGATGCCAGTATCTAGCAGACTAAAAACACGGTCTTCAAATAAAACAGTGCTACCTCTTGGTGGAGATAGCACCCTGGTTGTACATGCACAAGAACCAGCCCTACCACACATAACCCAAACTCTCGCAGATTGTACCCCTACTGCGATGGACAGAGAACCAGCTTCACCCAATCTAACCCCAACCCCAGCCGATAGTAACCCAGTTCCATCTCCACCACAGAGCTCCCAAACAAGAGCAGTTAGTAAGGCAGCTCCAGTGCCCAAAGGGCGAGTACTATCACGGCAAACCCCAACTCCACCAGTTAGTACGCCTATTCCTGTGGAGGAAGCACAACCAGCTAGTCGTAGTTTAGCATCTATCGCATTTGATGTTGTTAAATCGTATGTGCATATCTTCCCATCTTGGAAATATTATCTGAAGATGAAGGAAAATGCCGCGAGGGTGTTTTTCCAGGAGTTATATGTAAGTAATGTTATTCATGGCAATTACTTTGCTTCGTCCCATACATCCTACCTCCATGATGGTTATAATACAGCAGATTTTCCCATTTTTTCTATAGAGAAGGACCGATTTGGAAACTCGTGATGAGGTAACCTGTTCTAATACCTCTGCTATCTTCAATAATGCTTGGTGGCGGTATCGGAATTACCTGAAGAAAACGTACTTCACCGGCAAAGAAACTCATCAAATTCCCTTACGTTCTCCTGAGACACATTTACTGGACCATGACTGGGAACGCCTTGTTCTTGCATCGGTCCCAAACCAAGAATGTGGTAAGGTCTATGAGCTCATTTTCTATTTTTAAGTATAATATTCTTAAGGCGTCTTACTATACTGCTCATGTAGAACAAATGCCTAAACCTCAAGAACAATCGTTTCTAATTTAAGATTCCATTGTTGTCATAGCTCAAAAAAGCGCTAGGCGTTAATTGTGCGTTTTGCCACCGCCTTGCGCTTTACTGACCAAAGCGCATGCTTATGCGCAGTTATGCACAGATTAAGCATAGTTATGTGCAATGCGTTTTGCCAACGCCTAGAGCCTAGGCGCGCTTAAGCGCTCGCTTAGGCGCGCCTTTTTTAACTATGATTGCTTTGCTCTTGTATCACTGTATTTACTCATACAAAACTTATTTTTAAATTGAAAGATCCAATCGAAACCCCAATGGCACAGCAGGTATGTTCACACATGTTCCTTTAACAGGTTTGCTCTTATCAATAGCTCTGTTGATTTCAATTTCAATTGTGTATACAGTTGACTTTCATATCATGCACATTACTAGCATCACAACAGAGCCAATAGTGTTGTTGTACATGTAGACCAGTGGTACCCATCTGAAATCTTGTTGTACCGTGTAGTTTCCCACGCTTTGTATTCTTTCACTTCTGCTTTGTCTTGAACTGATATGATTTGAACCATGTCTCTATTTTGATTTGGCAAGACAATGCAGTGACCATAGGACATAGATATATGTTTGTTTGATGCTTTTATTATTTACTAGTACTTGGCAATAGAAGACTTGGTAGTTTAATCTTGTCCACCTTACTAATGAAGTGGTTCACCGAAATGAGTTTCATATACTAGTACATGCTAAACTTGTTATGTGTCTGCTTGTTTCTTCTTTTAGAATGCTGACAGAATATTGGGGAAGAGTTCCTTATTATGCAATGGTAAAGGAAGTAATGTAGATAAAGTTCAGGATAGTGACACATCCTTGTTGGTCTCCAACAAAGCTGATAAAACAGCTAAGGAAGACTATCTTGAAGACAGCGAGACAACCCCAAAGTCATGTCTTGGTTTAGTGTTCGAGTTACTGGCCACTATCGCTCGCACAAGCTATTCAAACTCACTATCTGAATCAGTCCGGTTTCTTGAGTCTCAACTACAAGCTGCAAGACATCGATCAGTTGTGTTGCGACAAGAAGCAGAAGGACTGCGGAAGTCCCTGGAGATGCATACTTTCTGGTGCAACAGCAAGCGTTGGAGGATTTTAGCGCCAAACAGGACAAAGCTAATCAGCTTGCTAAGCTTATTGCCATCATGGTGGATACGCAGGATAACGTTTCTTGAGCTCTTCTGAAGTTGTTTCAGTTATGCTCTTGTTTTGTTGCCGCGTTTTTTTGCACTGGTGGCCAATTTTGACGGCCAGTGTATGTAATATGCTGCTTTGTTCCCTATATTTGCACTGGTGGCGAACTTTGATGCCCAGTGGATGTAATATGTGTAATAGCGGTAATAGGCTAGAGTTAATTGCTTGCTTATTTATTTCCTTATTGTCTTGTTTAGTTGTTTGCTTGTAGTCACTGCAGTTCTTTTTCTGTGTTTTTCTAGTGGCCACAATAGCCTATTTTTGGTAACTAGGCCAAAATAATCATGGCAACACACGGATTGTTGTAACCATGGGCCTCCCGCAGTCAGTATGATCCATGGGCCTTCTTCCGGCCGTAGGATCCATTGGCCTTCTATACGGGCCGTAGGATCCATTGGCCTTCTATACGGGCCTTAGGGTCCATGGGCCTTCTACGGGTCGTAGGGTCCATGGGCCTTCTACGGTCCATAGATCCATGGGCCTCATACATGCGGTAGATCCATGGGCCTTCTACGGGGCGTATCATCATTTCGCCAATCATGGGTCGTACTATTCGTGGACCATAACGGGCCGTTAATAGACCGTATTTGATAACTCTATGAAAACAGCCCAACGGGTTTTTTTTACATGAAAACGTCCCAACGTATTAACGGTCCGCAAACGGGCCGACTGTAACGACAGGCTGAATTTGGCCCACAAGCAGAAAATGACAGTAACGGGCCGTATGTAACCGAATGCTGCAAATGAGCCCAAGAATCAATGGGCCCTGAGAAGGCCGAAAGATAACTTGGGCTAGAAACGGCCCAATAGAAAAACAGGCCGTTAATGGGTATAAAGTGATACACTGTTCATTACGGGCCAGTTTCACCACGGGTCGTTAATGGGCCAAGAGTTACAAAGGGCCTCATATGGGCCGAAAGAAGTCATGGGCCACACATGGGCCGGAAGTTAAAACGGGCTGGAATCATATTGGACGGCCCAGATGACGCTACTGGGCCTAATTCGGTTAGGGCGTAACGGGCCCTGGGTTAGCGGGCTGTAAATGGGCTATATGCAAACAGGCCGTTAACAGGATTTCCATGGGCCGGCCCGCCACCTTTTGACCAAGTAAAACGGGCCGGCCTTTTCACAGGAATGGGCCTCTGTTGGGCCGTGCCATGTGTCGCCGTATCATAGGCGCCTTCGGTACAATGAGCGGATGACATCCGCCGCAACGGTGAGCCGACACGTGTTTTCCTCCACCAATGATGATTTTACACGTGGAAAATCCCCATTGGTCGGGCCGTTAACGGGTTATCGGATCCAAAACCCGACCCGATAGCTTAACGGCGTTCGCTACGGTGGATGCCACGTGTCGGTCACCCTTGACGAAAAGCACTTACGTGACGCGCGATTTATCGTCATGGAAGTGGACACTTCCGTGATGATAATTTTGGTAATGTCATGGAACACTTCACGACAAAGACGTGTATGACATCTTGATTCTCATCATAAAATCGTCATGGATGTACATGCATGACAAAAAACACGACCTACTGTGACAAACACGTATCATCACGGAAGTGTATTTTTTTTGTAGTGAAACCACGTTCAACTGATGCCGCTGGTTGAACCGGAGCGGTTTGATGATTCTGGTACTGCGCTGCTAACTCTGCTTCACGTCATGCTCTGCCATTATTTACCACATCCTGAGAATTCATACCGCCGCGCGCCGGATTAGGCCCTCGAGGGGCATCATTATGCCGCGCACTGCTTGACACAGCCAGTTCGTCCATGTGCCTACTATAGCTCTTGCTCGGACGGGGGGTTCAATGTATTCTGTCTCGGCTGTAGGAATAAGCCTGCTCCTGCATGATAGCGTTTGAAGAAGATCCCTGGCCCGTCGCGTCTCAACCGCCGCCAGCGAATCACCCTCCATCGGAATAGCTGCCAAACGAGACGCCATGGCAATCATGTTATCCAAAGGGCTAGAGAAATGACCTGGCGGCGTTGGTACGTATGGCGGCGGGTTGTCCGTTTGTCGAGGAAGGTCCGTCACCCGTGGCTGATCCGGTGCTGTCCCAGGTGCCTCAGTCCGGTTTACTGCTGCCGGATTACTAGGCCCGGCTCCTGGCGTATTGAAGAGATTCATTCCTTCATAAACCGGCAGCACACGAGACAGGTACTTCCTCCTCATTACTTTGTTTGACGCATTCTGATCCAACATAAGCCGGTAATTATGCGCCTAGATCTGCTGTGATTGGGCATCTAAAGCGGCCCGCTCTTCAGTCATCCTGGCCTCCTCAGCCACCAAGTCCGCCTTGGCGTGAGTTATCTGATCCTTCAGTTTTGTAACCTCCGCATTATGCTGATCTTGGTTCTCCGGGGTGACTACCGTGGTCAACAATGTCGTCAAAGCGTCCAGCAAACCGGCAAGAACTTGAGCCGGCCGACGCACAGGGCCTCCTAGCCTGGCTGTCGATCCGGAAATCATTGCTGCTGCAGAGGAAGATTGCACGGTGGGCTGCGTACCGGCCATGAAGATTGCAACCCGGTTCGGCGGTCCAAAGGGGTCCGGAATACTGTCGCAATCGAAACAGCCCCCAATCCGGCCATCCTGCAATTGGTACAGCGACTCGGTTTTGCCAGTGGATGATTCGCCATCAGAGTAGACGGCCGTCTCACCGTCAGACACCGATTCAGATTCCGCACCATGGATGAATCCTATGAACACACGCTTCATGGCAGGCTGAACCCGGGCAGGACTTGTACGCTGAGCCTTCTCGACGAGGTCGGTGGAGATATCCGGCTTAGGGCCCGGTTCGCTGATCTTGCCGATGAAAACGTGAATTCCGCTAAAGGGGACCCGGTACCCGTACTCAATTGAGCCGGCCTCGGGGCCCCAGCCTGCATCGTCGATGTAGAGCTTGCCGCGACGACTCTTGGTCATCCGGCCAACCGCGTATCCCTTGAGTCCTTCAAAGTTTCCCTTTAAGAACTCGAAACTATCGTGCGATAGCCCCACGGTGGGCGCCAACTATCGTGGAATTAACACGTCAGATGTCCTAGCAGAAGGACTTAGTCGTGGAGCCATCACAACGAGATTAGCAAAAAGGGGTTAAACCAGACAAAGGACACGGGGAGTTTATACTGGTTCGGCCCCTTGCGGTGAAGGTAAAAGCCTACGATCCAGTTGTTGTGGGATTGATTGATCTCGATGAGCAGGGGGCGAACCCGCTTTACCTATCTCTCAAGATGTTGTTTCTTGTCCCTGAACCGCCGTCGGGTCATCCCTTTATATACACAGGTTGACGCCCGGCCCGTTTACAGAATCCCGAGGCCGGCTCATACAAGTGTCCGGCTCGGTCTCTTCCTTTCCCTAACTTACAATACAAGTTATACATCTATGGCGGTTTACTACTATGGGCCCTAATCCGCCATTGGTCTCTAGGCCTCTAAGCCTCCATAGTTAAAGCGCCATAGCTTTCATCTTCATGGGCTTTTTATACAGGACTCCTTATGAGTGTAAACCGGCCCCTCCTGGGCGGTTTACACTCAGTAGTCATATCCCCAACACTCTCGCAAATCCCTCGTGGTAACCAAAAACAAGGCATTGAATATACAGGGATAGCATGTGCCACTGACTTTATGAGAACTTCCTTCCCTATAGCATACATTAATTTTTCCATCCAACCTTTAACTTTCTCCCACACTCTATCTCTGAGATATTTGAAAGTGTCATTTTTTTACTTCCCAACATCTGTTGGCATGCCCAAATACTTGTCACTCAAAGACTTATTTTGAACATTGAGAGTATTCTTTACTTTTTGTCGCAAAGTGTCAGGACACCCTTTGCTAAAAAAATAGAAGACTTCTCATGATTTAACATTTTTTCAGATGCTCCATAGTAAGTATTAAGCAGGGTTGAAACCTCATTCGCACCCTCAACACTTGACTTAAGGAGCAACAAGTTGTCATCTGTGAATAAAAGGTGATTCACTACTGGAGCGGTTGGAGCCACTGTCGATGTCAAAACCGGCGGATCTCGGGTAGGGGGTCCCGAACTGTGCGTCTAGGCGGATGGTAACAGGAGACAAGGGACACGATGTTTTTACCCAGGTTCGGGCCCTCTCGATGGAGGTAATACCCTACTCTGCTTGATTAATATTGATGATATGGGTAGTACAAGAGTAGATCTACCACGAGATCAAGGAGGCTAAACCCTAGAAGCTAGCCTATGGTATGATTGTTGTTCGTCCTACGGACTAAAACCCTCCGGTTTATATAGATACCGGATAGGTTAGGGTTACACAGAGTCGGTTACAATGGTAGGAGATCTACATATCGGTATCGCCAAGCTTGCCTTCCACGCCAAGGAAAGTCCCATCCGAACACGGGACGAAGTCTTCAATCTTGTATCTTCATAGTCCGGGAGTCCGGTCGTGATGATAGTTCGGCTATCCGGACACCCCCTAGACCAGGACTCCCTCAGTAGCCCCTGAACCAGGCTTCTATGACGACGAGTCCGGCGCGCATATTGTCTTCGGCATTGCAAGGCGTGTTCCTCCTCCGAATACTTCATAGAAGGTTTTGAACACCAGGATAGTGTCCGGCTCTGCAAAACAAGTTCCACATACCACCGTAGAGAGAATAATTTTTGCATAGATCAGCTGACGTACTCCACGGCGTGACATCACACCACGTCCAGGCCTTTATACGAATAGTTTTTTACCGTTCCACCTTAGCGCATTTAGCGAGGCGGTTTCCTTGGCACGTCTTATCAAAGCATAGATCGTGCCCCCTTATTCCGGGATTCTCATCAATACGGACGTGGGTAACCAATCCGCGCCATTGATTACGGCGCTTGGGAGATAAGCGAGTTTTACCAGGCTGGTGGGGACGATAGCTTCGTCCGTCCATATAAGGGGATAAGGATCCACCTTTTTCACCCACGCCTTCTTCCTCCTTTGCTCATCCATTCCTGCAGACTTTCGAGCTCCAGCGCCCAAGTCCGCACATCCCACCTCAACCTTCTCCAACCATATCAGGAGCGGGAGGCAGGTGGATGGCCTCCTCCGTCACGGAGGGGCACATCACAAGACTGCGGGAGGCCGGATATTTGTCCGGCGACATTGCGCACAGGCTGCCTGACGCGGGGCAGCTCATTCCAACCCCCAGGCCCCATGAGAGGGTGGTGTTTCTCCCCCACTTCCTCCGCGGACTAGGTTTTCCACTTCACCCATTTGTTCGGGGGCTCATGTTCTACTACGGCCTGGACTTCCACGACCTGGCCCCGAATTTCATCCTCAACATCTCGGCGTTTATCATCGTGTGCGAGGCCTTCCTCTGCATCTAGCCCCACTTCGGCTTATGGCTGAAGATCTTCAATGTCGGGCCGAAGGTAGTGGGCGGCCGCCAAGCGGAGTGCGGAGGCGCCATGGTTGGCAAGATGGCCAAAGTCCTATGGCTCGAGGGCTCCTTTGTGGAGACAATAAAGGGGTGGCAATCGGGGTGGTTCTATATCACCGAGCACGCGACCCCGAATGGGTGGCAGCCCAATTCAGATCTGGCTTCCCCACGGCTCTCATCATGGAAAGAGACGGGCGGGCGTGGGGAATTCGGACAAGACATCCGGACTCAAACATGCGTCCAAACACGGTGGACAAGAATCTCGGGCTTGTCAACGTAATCCAGTGATGCTCATCCGCGGATTCTCCCATGCCAACAACGGGCCTTCAAATTGTGGGAGTTCGATCCGGCACAGCACTCGACTCTAAAAAGGCCCTTCGACACTACGTACGAAGATGCCTGGAAGGTGCTGTTCAAGGGCGCCGAGGCTCCCTCATCCATGACTGAAGATCGCGGATACAGCTCACGAAATCAAGCCGGCGAGGTAAGTTATTTTACCCTTTACGGGACTCTTTTTTCATAGATTGACTCTATGTGGGATCTAAAACTCCCTAATCTTTGACAGGACTGGCTGAAGACGTCCGGACAGATTAACTATCCGGCTCCTTTGCCGGAAGACCCAGCAGACGCCCGATTCGCAGAGCTGCTGGCTCCGGTACCCATGTGGTGCCGGAGAAGAAGGCTAAGAAGGAGGCCACGGGAACTCAAATGAGCTCCCGACGCCAGTCTTTGTCGATTCTGAAGCAGAATCTTCTCCGAGGACGAGGAGGAGGAAAAAGAAGATTCTCCCCCAGCGGGGGAGGAGAGGAAAAGGAAGGCCGCCCCAACTGGGGAGGCCGGAGGGTCCAAGAAGGGAATAACCCTTCCTCCGGACTTCTCCACCAGCGTCGACAGCGATGAGGAGGATTGGCCAACAAGGGCCAAGCCCCTGGCGAGATTGTAAGTGTCCGGATACCCATGGCTTTTTTATTATTGCATAGTGTTCTCTAATGTCGAACAATCATGCAGCCCGCCCAAGAGCGAGCTAGCCGCTTCGACGAGCGGGTCCCTGGTTTCGTCGGAGATGGAGAGTACTGCTTCGACCGCCTCCTCGCCTCACGCTGCAGACGACGCCGAGGTGGTGCCCCAAGGGGGCCTGGTCAAGAGGAGGTGGCACAGAGGCGCCACAAGGCGACCTCCGGACTCCAGCGCGTGGGGGTAAGACCCCCAGGGGCTCTAAGCCCGACCCTTGTCCGGACTCCATGCCGGAACCTTCAGCGGTTCCGGAGTCCGGCAAGCGGTCCCTTCGTAAGAAGGGTAAGACGCCGGTGTCCTCCGTCCAACCAGAGGCACCGGATAGCTTACTGGAGGCGCTTAACAGCACCTCCATCGAGGAGGAGCACCGCCTTTGTTATGAGTGCGGTGATCCGGACAGTTCGATCCGCCAAGAGCGGGCTGACTGGCCTGTACCAGCCTTCTAACAGGCTTTGAGGTAAGTTTAGAATATGTAAAAATATTACCGCATAGACAGTAGCCCCTGATGCTTAGTTCGGTGTTCGGAAAGAAAAGCCGGACTAAGGATCTAGAAAGATATACGCAGGAGTCTAACATAAGTATGTCAATATGGGAATGCAGGCTACGCTGCTGACCTCTGCCAAGACCGATCATGGAGGTCAATGCATTGAAGCAGAGCCTCGAGCGGTCCGAGAACGAGCTCGGCCAAGCCAAGAAGCAGCTCGAGGACAAGGAAGGAAAGTAATACCTTATGAAAGAAATACCTTATAGAAAGGTTTCGGTTGCAAAAAATAACAGGAATAACATGGAGTGCTAGGGGGCCACAAACAACAAGCCGGGCGACCAGAGGAAGCGGTGTCTGTGGTCGAAACAAAGCGGTTAAGTGAACGCACCGAGGAGAGAAGGGGAGGCGCAGCTGGCGGAGGTGCGGCAAGAGCTCCAGTGCTCTCGTGGAAAAACACGAGGGTTTGGAGCGTGACTCAAGACCCGAGAGTCCGAGCTTGCCTCGGCTCTTGAGAGTGCCAAAGCTGCTAAGGCCGAGGCCCAAAAAGCCCTCCAAGAAATTGAATCACTAAAGAAGATAGCGGCGGTAAGGCATTCTTTATGCAAAGCAAGCATGTGAAAGTGAATTACCTATTACTTACCCGGATTCAGAGCTCTCCAGGAGCATTCACAGATTTGCCCCGTAATGTGTCTGATGCTGCCGCGTTCTACCGCGCCAAGGAGGGGAACTCGATGGAAAAGGTGTTCTGGTCTCAGTATGCTGAGGCCGGACATCCGGTGCCCCTAAGCGACCAGCTGAAACAGCTGGTCGAGCTCCACAAGGTCGCCGAACAGGCCATGAAGGGCCTCATAGTTCGGCTGTGGCCATTGGAAGCCATGCCTGGGAGCTACTTTGGGCTGGTGCGGCGGCTGGTGGACGCCTGCCCGCGGATTGAAGTGATCAAGCGCTCCGTCTGCATTGAAGGTGTCCGTCGGGCCCTTGCCCGTGCTAAAGTGCACTGGGGCAAACTGGATGAGGAGGAGCTGGTGACGGATGGGCCACCGAAGGGCAAGGAGCATCGCACGCCCGAAATGTACTATGAGGTCCTCCTGAAGGGTGCCCGCCGAATAGCGGACGAGTGCTCCAAAGATGTAATTTTTTAATAGACTCGCATTTTGTTATCATGTACGCTGAAAACTTGTTCATATGCGCTAAGCAACGCTTGTTAATTTAAAATATTACCTTCTGTGCGGCCGTTTATCAAATTTGAGAGATGGCAAGTCATTGGCTTCAGCCCCCATGCCACGAAAGTCTTTGGGGTGTTCGGGATAAACTTGAGCACTCTTGTTCCCATTCTTGGGTCCATCTAGGGAGGCGCTCAACGCAACGAACAAGGCAACCGGACTTATAATGCTTGAACACTCTCACTTAGCCATAGAATTCTATAATTTTAAATTTCGGCAAAGCCCCTAATATTCGGAAGACCGAGTTCGGGGCGCTACCCACGCCTTGGCCGGACAACTCCGGTTCCTCGCTCTAAGCGGCATAGGTCTTTAGGGACCCGAAAAAACCTCTCGAACAGCAACCGGCTCTCGCCCTATCATGACGGTCGGTTTTAGCTTTCTTCACTGAGGTGCTCGACCCAGCTCAGCTGGGGCACAATCGCAGTGGTTCTCCCGGTGCTACCTTAGCCGATATAACGGAACGTAAGGTACCAAAACACGGGAGCCGGGAAAACCCAACTATTAACCCAAGACATGATTCGGAGCCGATTCATATAATGCTCTAAGTTCGGGGTGCCGCACTTGTGAAAGTGTTCGGGCTTATCACACCATAATTTTGGGGTACTTAAGCCCCTGGTGTATTGGCCGTACCAAAGTGTACGGGTGCAACATGTCATGAAATGAACATATATATAGATAAAGAAAGGAGTGCAATAATAGGCAGAAGCTATGTATTGTTTATTCAAAAGGTACTGCAATGAAGCGTAACGATACAAATAGTGCGAAAAGCAAGGGATGGGACTAACAAACATGTCACCCAACAGGGGTAAGCCGCGGGATGGTATGTAAAACAGGTATAATGCTCGTAATAGAGACCACCTGAATACTCGACGTAGCTTTCTGTTTCCCTGGCTGTTGCATCGTGAGTCCGGCGATTCTAGTGCCGGACAGGACTTCTGGAAATCGGAGTCCTGAAAAAAGAAAAAAAAGAAAAAGAATGACACAATTGGGAGCCCCTGGTGCGGTCGAGCCGCATTCTTGGCGTGCCGTGGTCGTGCCCCTCCCCATATGCCCATGGTATCTCTAGAGCGTAGTTATGTACGCGTAATACTGGCTTCGCAATTTCACGAGGGCTGGGGTTGGGGCCGGATTGCTACGCGTGCTTTAATCGTGCCAGGCGGCCTTGGTGTAGGTTACTCCGGGCGCTCTTGGCAGTGTCCGGACGCTTAGTGGCCAGACTCGAGAATTGTCGTGAGAGGCTGCTTTGCACCTCCGCCATGAGGGTCAGCTGCAGTGCTCCTCCGCTCGGAGAGAGCTTTCGGTGTTTCCATTGACCGTGATTACTCCTCGAGGGCCTGGCATCTTGAGCTTGAGGTATGCGTAGTGCGGCACCGCATTGAACTTTGCAAATGCGGTTCGTCCAAGCAGGGCGTGATAGCCACTGCGGAACGGGACTATGTTGAAGATTAACTCTTTGCTTCGGAAGTTATCCGGGGATCCGAAGACCACTTCGAGTGTAACTGAGCCCGTACAATTGGCCTCTACATCCGGTATGACGCCTTTATTTGTCGTGTTTGTAGGTTTAATACTTGAGGGGTATATGCCCATTTTGCGCACTGTATCCTGATAAAGCAGGTTCAGGCTGCTACCGCCGTCCATCAGGACTCTGGTGAGGTGAAATCCGTCGATAATTGGGTCAAGAACCAATGCGGCGAAACCACCGTGACGGATGCTAGTAGTGTGGTCCCTTCGATCGAAGGTGATCGGGCAGGAAGACCATGGGTTGAACTTCGGGGCGACTGGCTCCATCGCATATACGTCCCTTAGTGCACGCTTCTGCTCCCTTTTGGGTATATGGGTTGCGTATATCATGTTCACCGTCCGCACTTGTGTGGTAAAACCCTTCTGTCCTCTATTGTTCGGCGGCCGGGGCTCTTCCTCATCATCGCTATGCAGCCCCTTGTCATTGAGTTCGGCACTTAACTTGCCTGCTTGCTTGAACACCCAACAATCCTTGTTGGTGTGATTGGCTAGTTTTTCGGGGGTGCCATGTATCCGCACAAGCGATCGAGTATTCGATCCAAGTTGGACGGGCCCTGGGTATTTCTTTTGAATGGCTTCTTCCGCTGACCGGGTTTAGAGCCTCTGAATCTGGCATTGACGGCCGTATCTTCAGCATTATCGCCGTTAATGCGGCGTTTGTTCTTGTTGCGACGCGACCTGCCATTGCTGTCCTTGGTATCCGAACTATCGCGGTGTTTGGCCAAGTTGTTGCTTCGGGCTAGCCAGCTGTCCTCTCCCGCACAAAAGCGAGTCATGAGGGTTGTGAGGGCTGCCATAGATTTTGGCTTTTCCTGTCCCTAGGTGCCGGGCAAGCCACTCGTCATGGATGTTATGTTTGAAGGCTGCAAGGGCCTCTGCATCCGGACGATCAACGATTTGATTTTTCTTTGTTAGGAACCGTGTCCGTAATTGTTCCGCCGATTCATCCGGCTGCTGAATTATGTGGCTAAGGTCATCGGCGCCTCGTGGTCGCACATATGTGCCTGGAAGTTATCAAGGAATGCTGCTTCCGTGTCCTCCAAACAACCAATTGATTCTGGCGGCAAGCTGTTGAGCCAATGCCGAGCTGGTCCTTTAAGCTTGAGTGGGAGGTATTTGATTGCATGTAGATCATCACCGCGGGCCATGTGGATATGGAGGAGATAATCCTCGATCCAGACCACAGGATATGTGGTTCCATTGTATGATTCGATGTTTACGGGTTTAAAGCCCTCAGGGATTTGATGATCCATTACTTCATCTGTGAAGCATAGTGGGTGTGCGGCGCCTCTGTATTGGGCTATATCACGACGCAACTCAAATGAGCTTTGTCTATTGTGTTCGGCCCTGCCGGAGTTTCTGTATCCGGCGTAACGGTTATCATCACGTGTCCTGGGGCGCCCATGCAATCCGTAGATCGATCTCGTATGTTTTTCCTTATCCTCCAATATATCTCGCAAGTCCAGCGTGTTTTCCCGTGCCCTGGTACTTTTTGAACGGCGTCGGGGTACAGCTTGAACGGAGGGTCTAGAGGCCTCTCTATCGT
The DNA here is from genome assembly GCA_021605145.1 of Aegilops bicornis. Lineage (NCBI taxonomy): Eukaryota > Viridiplantae > Streptophyta > Magnoliopsida > Poales > Poaceae > Aegilops > Aegilops bicornis. The sequence continues at coordinate 819,396,128 of CM038670.1, forward strand.
GGCCACGAGGTGGCCGGTCTGCCATGTCGTACACTGGTGACTTGGGTGCTTCCTCTGATCGAGGCAACGGCCTGCGTTTGGGGTAGCTTTTGAGGGCGTTCGAGTTCATACTCTTCGCCGCAAGGACTTCAGTCCATCCGCCGCCTAGCAGGTCTTGGTCAGCTCTAAGCTGTTGCTTTTTTTCTTGAGGCTGCTTGCCGTGGCCATAAGCCTGCGCTTTGAAACGCCCTGCTCGCGGGATCCTCCGGTATGAAAAATTCGCCGTTGCCGAGGCTTGCCTCATCTTCGGAGGGAGGCGATAATTATCGCCCTCGACCTCTTTTTGCTGCAGACCGTCGTGCGGACTTGCTTCTCCCTCCTCCTGCGCCGAGTCCCATCGGAGGGGTTGTCTTCGCACCTTGTCCGGTGTTATTATCTCCTGTGCCGGAATCACCATTTTTGCTGTGGCGGGATTTAGAGCGGCGCCGCTGACGTCGGCGCTTCGGTTGCTTCTTGGAGGGGTCATCCTCCATTGTTCCATCGTCGTTCCCATCTTTTGGGATGTCCACCATGTATATGTCGTATGACGAGGTGGCTTTCCAGTGCCCTGTAGGCGCTGGGTCTTGGTCGTCTCCAGCATCGTTGTCCATACCGTCGATGTCTTCGGAGTCGAAGTCGAGCATGTCGGTTAAATCAACGGCAGTGGCTAAAAAGTGGGTGGTGGGTGGGCGTTTAATTTCTTCGCCGTCCGCATCCCAACCTTCGGGCCGTAGTCCGGCCAGGGCTCTCCGGATAAAGAGAGAGACTTTAGTGAATTCAGGATGTCGCCAAAGGGCGAGTGCTGAAAGATGTCCGCGACGGTGAACTCCATGACCGGCGCCCAATCGGATTCGATTGGTAGGGGCGCGGAGGGTTCGGAGTCCGGAGAGGAGTCCGGCACCCTGGATTCGAGGTCTTAGCAAAGGACAGGGATAGAGTTCGGCTCCATCGCCGTAGAGATCGTAGCCCCTGAGGCGGTGTCCAACAACTCGTCCTCGATCGGGGAATCTGGCTCCGGATTAAGGGCCGGAGCGGATGTTGGTGCGGCCTGTGGCAATCGCTCGCCGCAGAGCTAGATCATGCCCATCGAGACAAAGGCGGCATCGCTATTGCGGCTCGAATCCGTCGAAGATCAAGTCTCCGCGGATATCGGCCGTATAGTTCAAACTTCCAAATCTGACACGATGGCGGGCGTAGCTTCGACCTGCTTCCAGATGGCTGCGAATTGGCCCGCAGAGCAAAGCCGCCAAATACGAAGATCTGTCCGGTAAGAAAAGTCTCACCCTGGACCGAGTCGTTGTTGATGATCGAAGGAGCCATCGGTCCAATCGGTGACGACACAGAGTAACTCTCAATGAAAGCCCAATGTCGGTGTCAAAACCGCGGATCTCGGTAGGGGATCCCGAATTGCGCTGCCTAGGCGGATGGTAACAGGAGACAAGGGACACGATGTTTTTACCTAGGTTCGGCCCTCTCGATGGAGGTAATACCCTACTCCTGCTTGATTAATATTGATGATATGGGTAGTACAAGAGTAGATCTACCACGAGATCAAGGAGGCTAAACCCTAGAAGCTGGCCTATGGTATGATTGTTGTTCGTCCTACGGACTAAAACCCTCTGATTTATATAGACACCGGATAGGTTAGGTTTACACAGAGTCGGTTACAATGGTAGGAGATCTATATATCCATATCGCCAAGCTTGCCTTCCACGCCAAGGAAAGTCCCATCCGGACACGGGACGAAGTCTTCAATCTTGTATCTTCATAGTCCAGGAGACCGGCCGTGATGATAGTTCCGCTATCCGGACACCCCCTAGTCCAGGACTCCCTCAGCCACCTTTATACCACCAAGCACAGATGACTAAGAACTATTTATGAAAGGCACGAAAGGCCCTCTGCTCCGATTAAAAACAAGGGGAAATGGGATCTCCCGGATGAATACCTCTGGTTGGGTTGAACTGCCCCAATCTCTCTCCGTTAAAAGAAACTGAAAATGTAATTGAAGAGATCATGCTCATTACTGTTTTAATCCACTGAGGTGCAAACCCCAGCTTGCCCATCATAGCCTAGAGATATGGAAACTCTAGTCTATCATATGCTTTCATCATATCCAACTTCAAGGCGCAAAAGATATTGGACTTTAACTGGATCCTCTTCATGAAATGTAAACATTCATAAGCACAAATAATATTGTCTATTATTAGTCTCCCAGGCACGAAAGCAGATTGTTCATCAGATATAATGCCAGGCAATATGATCTTCAGTCTATTAGCCACAACCTTCAAAGCTATCTTTTAGTGCATGAAACATAGACTAATAGGTCTAAACTATGACAAAAGTGATGGATTTAGTATCTTCGGAATTAGGACAAGGAATGTCTCAATGATGCTCTCGGTGCTCTCCTCTCCTCTTACTATCTGTAGGACTGCATTTGCTACCTCATCGCCACAAATATCCCATTGCCTTTGATAAAAGTGTGTAGGGAATCCATCAGGGCCCAGGGCCTTGGTGGGGAACATTTGGAAAAGAGTGTTCTTTACCTCATATCTTGTATAGTGGGGACATGTTGGAGCACCTCATCGACTCCTTGGATACTCTCCGAGAAATATAGATTACTGTACAACTCTGTCACCATTTGTTTCAATTCAACTGGTCCTCAGTACTGATTGCTTGTATCTGCTTTGGTAATTCCCCGAATAGGAGAGGATGATGCAGCACAACAAAGGTAAGTATTTCCCTCAGTTATGAAACCAAGGTTATTAATCCAGTAGGAGAACCAAGCAACACTATGTAAACAGCACCTGGACACAAACAACAAATACTTGCAACCCAACGCATAAGAGGGATTGTCAATCCCTCCTCGGTATTGAGATAGATTAAATTGTATGAGATTTGATTAATAGATCTAATTGAGACACAAAATAAAATAAATAAAGAAAAAGTGCAGCAAGGTATTTTAAGATTTAATACGGTAGGAAATAGACCTGGGGTTGTAGTTTTCACTAAAGGCTTCTCTTGTGAAAATAGCACACGGTGGGTAAACAAATTATTATTGGGCAATTGATAGAAAAGTGAATAATCATGACGATATCCAAGGCAATGATCATGTATATAGGCATCACGTCCAAGATTAGTAGACCAACTCCTGCCTGCATCTACTACTATTACTCCACACATCAACCGCTATCCAACATGCATCTAGTGTATTAAGTTCATGGAGAACAGAGTAATGCAATAAGAACGATGACATGATGTAGAAAAGATCTATTCATGTAGGAATAAACCCCATCTTGTTACCCTTAATAGCAACGATACACGTGTGTCATGTCTCTTTCTAGCACTGAGATAGAGCACCGCAAGATCGAACCCATCACAAAGCACCACTTCCCATGGCAAGAAAGATCAATCTAGTTGGCCAAACCAAACCAAAATTTCAGAGAAGAAATATGAGGCTATAACAATCATGCATATAAGAGTTCAGCAAAGACTTGAATAATATTCATGGATAGAATTGATTATAAAACCACAATTCATCGGATCCCAACAAACACACCGCAAAAAGGAGTTACATCAAATAGATCTCCAAGAACATCGAGGAGAACATTGTATTGAAGATGAAAAACAGAGAAGAAGCCATCTAGCAACTAGCTACGGACCCGTAGGTCTGTGGTAAACTACTCACGCATCATCGGAGGGGCAACAAGGATGATGAAGAGCCCCTCCCTGATCGTTGCCCCCTCCGACGGAGTGCCGACAAGGCCTCTAGATTGTTTCTCATGATTCTAGAACTTTTGGTGGCTGGAAAAGTGTTTCGTCAACCCCCCTAGGGTTTGGGGGATTTTAGAGTATTTATAGTGGCGGAGGTCAGTTGAGAAGCTTCCCGTGGGCTCCACTACCCACCAGGGCATGCCTGGGGCCTCTAGCGCGCCCTGGTGCCAAGTGGGCCCTACGTGCCTCCTCCTATATGCTCCTTTTGCTCCGTGGGTGTCTTCTGTCCAGAAAAAAATCTCCAAAATGTTTCGTTGCATTTGGACTTAGTTCGGTATTGATATTCTGTAAAGTAAAAAACAAGCAAAAAACAGCAACTGGCACTGGGCACTATGTCAATAGGTTAGTCCCAAAAAATGATATAAAGTTGCTAGTAAATGATTATAAGACATCCAAGATTTATAATATAACAACATGGAACAATAAAAAATTATAGATGCGTTGGAGACGTATCAGCATCCCCAAGCTTAATTCCTGCTCGTCCTCGAGTAGGTAAATGATAAAAATAGATTTTATTATGTGGAGTGCTGCCTAACATGTTCATCATATATTCTTTTCTTTTGTAGTATGGACATTTGGACTTTAGATGATTCAATGAAATAGTCAGTAATTGACATGGGACATAAATACTCAAGCATATCAACAAGCAACCATGTCTTTCAAAATATCAACACTAAATAAAGTTATCCCTAACCCATTATGTTCAATCATTGATCCATTTATGAAACACACTCAAATATTAGCTATGCCCACTGCACAAGTATGATAATAGTGTTCCCTAGTTGGTGCTTTATAAGAGAATATGGAGACTCAATAAAATAAAATTTGCATAAAAGTAAATAGATAGGCCCTTCATAGAGGGAAGGAGAGATTTGTAGAGGTGACAGAGCTCAAAGTCTAAATTGAGAGATAATTTTTTTAGAGGCATGCTTTTCCTATCAACGAAATCGACGAGAATTCCCAATACTTTCCATGCTAGATAAATCAAAAGTCTGTTCCCAAACACAAAATAAAGTTTATTCCTTTTTCCACCATTCCTTCACAATACATGGCTAGCCGTATCCGCGGGTGCCTTCCATACCAACACTTTCCAAGGAAATTATTATTGACAACATAAAATATAGATATATTTTTTTCATTTCGGGACTGGGTATCCCTATTACCGCCACACTCTCGTGCAATGACAAGTGAATAAACACTCATCTTTGATAATAACATAATTAGCATGGAAAATATTGGCCACCCACTGCCACTTCATGAACGGTACGGGCACACAAAAAGGAATTCATTTTGAAAATTAGAGTTGGCACATACAAATTGACTTGGAACGACATGGAAATACCGCATATAGGTAGGTATGATGCACTCATTTGGCACAACTTGGTTTAAGGAGTATTGATGCACAAGTAGTATTCCCGTTTAGTACAAGGAAAGGCTAGCAAATAGATTGAGAAGCAACCAACAAAAAAATGAAAACTATCATAAACGAGCATTACACATAACTAACACTTAATAATGCACCACAAGTAGGATATAACTTCATTTCATAACTATTCACTTTTGTGCTTGCATAGTGTCGTGGAATTGTCACGGCAGATGTCCTAGTGTGAGGACTTAGTCGTGAGGCCAACGCATCTATGCAGTACCTTGAAGGGGTTGGTCGGAATCGAGAGACGCAAGGCGAATCAACACCCAAGACAAGGATTTAAACAGCTTCAGGCCCCGGGAAACATCATCCGGTAATAGCTCTACATGTTGTTTGTGGCTAGGTCTCATTATGATCATGAGGGAGTCGCCGTAACGCCGGCGCTCCTAGTTATGTCTAGCCTTAACGATTATTTCATGTTTCCTCTCCCTCCTGGGGAGCCCTGCCCCTCCTTATATATGTTGAAGGGGCGGGTTACATGACTAGTCCTAGTAGGATTAGGATTACTCTACAAGTGGAGTCCTAGTCTTGCTTCCTTTGTAGGAAAATATTCCTTATGCCTTTCCTCTTAAGCCGGCCCACCATCATATGAACCGGCCTACTGCGCCTTGGGCCGTCTCGTTCGTCTAACCCGCCCGCCGGGTTAGTAATGAGTCGCCAAGATCGGGAGGGTTACCCGTGAATCGCCAAGCTCCGGGCGGGTCACCAATGAGTCGCCAAGATCCAGCCAGGTCATACATCCGGCCGGGTTACACCGCGGGGTATATCCCCGACATTAGCCCCCAGTTTAATTTGGATTTATCCATGTTAAACAGATCTGCAACATAAACACAAGAACAAATTAGGTTGGTTGTTCTCCGGGTTAAATATTCTTGTAAGTTGGCACCTGATCATCCTTAAATCCTTGTCATTTCCTCCTTCTAAAAAATCCGGGCCAATAGGCCGGCTTCATAATCAACTTGCTTGTAGAAGAAATATTGTAAATAAAGAATCCATTTGAGTCGGTCTTCAATGCTCTGACTTGACAAAAATAGTGGTCTTCCGATATTCAACTGATATTTAGCCGGCTTGAAAATGTAGAACTTGCCGAGCTATGATTTCCAAAAATCGCCGGGTTATAAAAACTGATGATTCCGGGTCATGACTGTTATGGACTCCGGGTTATGATTGTTGCAAACGCCGGGTCACACAATTGATCTTCCTAATTTACTCAAAACTGAGAATTTGAAGACGTTCCTCCTTTATATGCATATCACTTGTAGCCCCCAAGTCTTAAGAAGAGAATAAAATGATAGCTTAAGACTTGCTTCAATATAAATGCTGCAACTTTGGAGAATTCCGGTTTGTTCATCTCAGTCACTAGTCAAACTGAATATTCCATATATATAGCCCTCAAGTGTCGGGTTGTCATGCTTGCAGCAACCTGAGACTTGTAATTGCCTTATGCTCATAAAAACTTCAAGTAGTGTAGCCCCCAAGGGCCAGGTCATTATGCAATAATGAGCAGGGATTTTGCAGATATGATCATTGAAAATAATATCATATGATGTAGCCTCCATCGTAGGGCTTGAACCCACGTCCATAAGGTTAAGAGCTTTGTACTCTACCAACTGAGCAGTGGACCCTTCAATATAATGGATTAAAGCTTGTGTACCTTGAATTTTTGACAGGAGCAATTGGTATCCCCCAAGGGCAGGCTCATTACGATGTGATGAGTCGGGTCTTCAATAAGGCAAGAAAAAATGACTTTGCATTAGTCCCCAAGTGTCATGGTGCATGCTGGCAGTGACATGGGTATTGCATATTTGATGTAATCTTAACTTGAATAATGTAGCCCCCAAGTGCCGGGCCGTAAGCCTGCAGCGACTCGGGACTATTCCTTCCATTATAGAATAAATCATATCCATTGATAAAATAATAGCCATTAAGCTGAAGCGACTTTGAAAACCTCAATCATAATACTGGTTATTGATAACCATAATAAAAAGCCAGACATGTTGGCTATTAAAGATACCTTATCAGTTGACAAGTAAATCCGGAGTTTAAATACTCAGTGGCTCTTGGCCGATGGCGACTTAATGCGCATCCCTTGTAATCCTGGATTTTTGTAACCCAGCGGCTTACAACCTTTGTGAAAATCAATAATTGATAACCCTTTTAAAACACCAATTTCACTTTTTGATGATGGGCTTGAACTTAATCATTTATGTAAGTCATAGCTCTACAAATCCAGTACAGAGTTTAAACAACATATGCCCTGGCGACTTAACGTCAAAAGCCAGGGCGGGTAACAACCCAAACATAATAGTCTTATGGATTTATGGGAAAGACTATCAATAAGGCCATTCAAGTCTAAACATACTGGCAACTTAAAGTTAATAGCCAGGGAGAATTATCAAACCGCGCATAATCATATAACCAGGAAAACATACCTGTAGGATTGATTTATACTGCTGGCTTACATTGCCATACCCAGTGAAGGTAACAATCCAATGATTTATAAGCGCATGATTCCAATGGCGCAAACCAAATAAGCGCATGTCCTCTTTGGTGAATACACCTATGTTTGAACAAGATAACCTGAAAACTTTGGTGAATACACCTGGTGTTCCAAGCCAGTCAAGAGGGTAGTGACGCTATGTTTTCTTTGGTGAATACACCTATGTTTGACCAGGAAGCCCCCCAAGCGATTTTTACAGCCCAGCCTATAAGCCGGATCAAAGGGCAGTTATAGCTATGCTCAGTGAGCAGGAAGCCCCCATGTATTTTGTAATGAGGCGTGCAAGCCAGATCAAGAGGGTAATCATAGCTATGCTCAATGAGCAGGAAGCCCCCAAGTGATCAATAATATGATAAGCCAATAAGGCAGGATACCCATGTTTGAACCGCGCATCATGGCAGCAGGTCCTCTTCGGCAACCTTTAACTTTTTGCAAGAGATAAATTCTTCTTGAACCGGTATTTTAAACCGGATATTGAGAGCTTCAAAGCTTTATAGGAATTAGATTTTCCTTGAGCCGGATTTTGAACCGGAATCTTTTTATGATGACCCGGAACTCCTTCTTGAACCGGAAATTTTTCTGACGGCTGTTAAATTTGCACAAATGTGGCAGTAGCCTCCGGGACCGGATTATTTTCCCTCCAATGACCCAGGGCTTCTTTGATCAAGCAAAATTTGCTAAGTCATGCAATTGTAGCCCCCGAGTCTTAAGACGACTCGAGGAGTCGGCTTAAGATTCTTCATTCTTGGCCATAACATAAGATGTATATCATTGGCGTTTGATAACGCGATGTGAATCCACTTTTGCCATGAAGGATTATTCTGCACAAAAGATATCACAGGCGAGAGTAATTGTTCTCAAATGACTTAATATGTACTTAAAAAGTAGATAAGGCGGATTGCACCTAGAATTTTCCTTGGGCGTCTCAACCAGTGAAAATTTACTGTAAGGAAGAGCCGGCCATAGCATTGTAAACCGGCGCGGACAGACGAGTCGGCCGCGACGTTGTAAGCCGGTGCAGACGAGCGAGTCAATCGCCGGTGCGCGGACGGGTGAGCCAAGCGCAGGCGCGGTAAGCGCCGCGCATGGCGAGTCAATTGCGGGCGCGATCCCAGTGAATTGATGTAGACCGAGCTGCACGGGCGGCGGCTTGCACAACCCCATTCCATAGCAAGCAGACGCGGACGCCGGTGCATGACGATGCTAACGCACATTCCATAGGGACAACCTGGCACCACCTGTATAATGAATCATTGTCCTGCACAAACATATTGCGGACCAAAGTAATTGTTCCTTTTATGAAAACAATATGTGCTAAAAAATAGCCAGAAAGATAGCACCTGGCATTTGTTGGATGAATGAATATCATAGTACTGGCAGTAGTGTGCCAGGCCTCCACGTGACTGTAATACGGCAGCTAGCTAGCCATTGGCTTTTTTTTCTGGTAGCCTTCTGAAGTAGCTTTGCTCAATCAGCATCGGACGTCCCCTCTATGATTGATGTCTGTTGGCTTGCAGGTTTAACAAACGGCAGTGAAAATTCCTCCGAACTTGAAATGAGTAGTAGAAGTATGCGTAGCTACGAGCAACAGCAAATCGGTTGACCCCGTATATGACAACGTGGAGTGCCACACCACAAACAGACACCTTGGCGACTTGAGCTTTCACTTACGGCCTCAGGACCTGGCCACTTGACTTTTCGTCCAACCAATCTCCTCTTATCTCTTTCTTCTCTCTGACAGGGGAGCGTACGGGAGTAAAGTCCTGGGCGGCTCACGGCCATAGACCATGCAGAGGGGCAATAGACGCGGCAGCTCGGGCAGAACCAACAGGGCCGCTGTGGTTCACATAGCTGGCTCGTGGTGATGACGTGAAGGCAAGCGGGCCATGGCGGTGGAGGCGACTTGCAAGCGGAGGCTGCGGCTCGCGGGGGAGCCGCGGTAGTTGCGGACGCGACGACGGTGACCGGTGGCTTGAGAAGGAGCGACGGAGCGGACCGCCGGTGGGGCACAGCAACATGCGAGCTGGAGATAGGAGCCGCGGTAGAGGAAACGCCGGCGACTCGGCGAGGCGGTCCACAGCGACGGCTGCTCGGCGCAGCTGCAGCTTAAGAGACGGCCGGCGGGTCAGCCGGACGAGACATGACTCACGTAGGGTATCACAAACCTTAATACCAATATCTCTACCTAATAATAAAGCGTGGTGGGTTTTCGTCGTCCGTCACCCCTATTTGCAAAAAAGTCCCTACAGTTTGTTGAAATCAACCCGCAGTACATCTATAAGTCATAACTAACTTTTTTTAATTTTTTTAGAAAACCCCCTAAGATTTCAGGTAATCAACCCGCCGTCCATATTTAAGTCATACGAATCGGTTTTTTGTATTTTAACAGAAAACCCCCTAACCTTTCGGTTAATCAATCCACAGTTTATCTGAAACAAAATTATTCATATCTTTTAAACCATAACTCCGATTTTAACATATTATATATAAAATTTCATTAGAAAAATGTGTAGAATCTAAATATGTTGTTATTTTTAGCTGTGAAATATTTCTAAACTATTAATTTGGGTGCAAACTTAATCTATAGTGCACGGTCCGTTTTTCTTTCGCACCGACGGCGATCCAAATTGCAAATAAACACACATTAAAACCAGATTGAGTGGGAAAAAACATTGATAACCACGCATACACAACTCTAAAAAACCTCGTGGGAAAAAACAACACTTTTCTCATCTTATTCTGAGCGGTTGTGTGCGTATAGCTGCAGCGTGTGTGTGAGAGAGAGACGCCTTTAGGACCCACCACATTCAAATGCATTTTCGTTGTGTGAGCAGTGAGACCACCGTCAGGAACACAAATGTGATGCCATTTTAAATAAAGAACGTCTACCTATCAGGGTCTCGAGTCGTGGTCATTGGGTTAAGAGCGTGTATTTTTTCTGTCCCGTTGCAACGCACGGGCTCTTTTGCTAGTTCTTACTAAAGCATAATTACTCACCAACACGACTCACATATTACTATCTCCATATCTCAAAACTATTACAAGGAATCAATTTTATATTGTCCAATGATCTTCATTAAAGTTTTTATTATACCCCCCTTGAATATCTATCACATTCGGACAAATTTCATTTAATACGATTGCTATTAGCAAGCTCTCGGACAAATTTAAGTGAAGCACAAGAGCAAAAATATTTCTTCAAAAGTTTCAACTCTCGAAATAATCTAAGTGAAGCGTGAGAGTATTTCTTTGAAAATTTGCCAACTCTCAAAATAATCTAAGTGAAGCATGAGAGTATTTCTTCAAAAATTAAACCACCACCGTGCTAAAAAAGGTATAAGTGAAGCACTAGAGAAATTCCATATCTCAAAAAATTTAAGTAAAGCACATAGAGCAATTCTAACAAATTATAGCATCATTATGGCTCTCTCAAATAGGTGTATCCAGCAAGGATGATTGTGACAAACTAAAAAGCAAAACAAGAAAAGACTCATATAATACAAGACGCTCTAACTAAAACTCATGATATGTGATGAATAAAAATATAGCTCCAAGTACAATTACCGATGGTCGTTAGAAGAAAGAGGCGATGCCCAGAGGGGATGCCTTCTGGGCATCCCCAAGCTTAGTTGCTTCATACTCCTTGAATATTACCTTGGGGTGCCATGGGCATCCCCAAGCTTAGGCTCTTTTCACTCCTTATTCTTTCATCCATCGTGATCTCACCTAAAACTTGAAAACTTCAATCACACAAAACTAAACAAAACCTTCATGAGATCCGTTAGTATAATAAAGCAAATCACCACTCTAAGCATTGTTCCAAACCCATTCATATTTTATTATTGCATTATACCTAATGTATTCTAACTTTACCATGGCTTATACCCCCTGATACAATCCATAGATTCATCAAAATAAGCACACGATGCAACAAAAACAGAACAATTTGTAGTAATGTGTACTTTAACCATACTTTTGTCACTCCAAAAAATCGAAAAATTAGGACAATGTAGGAAATTCATATATCAATCTTATGTAAAAGATGCATAATTTTGTGTCGCTACGGTGATTTTCAACAATTTTGCTAATGGACACAAAAGTTTCTGTTTTCCAACAAGATCAAATCAACTATAACCCAAACCATCCTAAATATTTACTTGGCACAAAAATAATTAAAACATGAAAAACACAATCATGACAGAAGTATAATTGTGTATTTATTGAAGAATAGAAAGAAAAACAAAATTCTCATAGATAACTATTGGGTTGCCTCCCAACAAGTGTCGTCGTTTTATGCCCCTAGCTAGGCATAATGCATAGATTCAAGTATCATCATTTTTGGTTTTTGCTTCATAGGTTGCCCTCATGATTGATTCGTATGGTGGCTTAATTCTAGTTCTAGGTAAGTGTTCCATATTCTTTCTCAATGGAAACAGAAATTTAATATTCCCTTCTTTCACATCAATCACGGCAACTATAGTTTGTAAAAACGGTCTACCAAGTATGATGGAACAAGATGGATTGCAAACAATATCAAGAACAATAAAATCTATGGGCACATAATTCATATTTTCAAGAATAAGAACATCATTAATTCTTCCCAAAGGCTTTTTAATAGTAGAATCCGCCAAGTGCAAATTAAGAGAACATTCTTCCAACTTGGTAAAACCTAGCACATCACATAGATATTTCGGAATTGTGGAAACATTAGCACCCAAATCACATAAAGAATTGCACTCATAATTTTTTATCATCTTGACTGTAATGGTAGGTTCCCATTCATCTTATAATTTTCTAGGAATTGAAATCTCTAGTTCCAAATTTTCTTCTAAAGCTTTCATCATCGCTTGTACAGTATGTTTAGTAAAAGCTTTGTTTTGTTCATAGGCATTGAGTGAATTTAGCAAGGAATGCAACAAAGAAATACATTCAATCAAAGAACAACTATCATAATTAAAGTCTGTGTAATCCAAAAGAATGGGCACATCACTAGTTAAAATTTTTATCTCTCCAAACCCACTTTTATCAACTTTTTCAGCAAGATTTTCACCCTCTGAATTATGGGGACGCCTTATAGCAAAAATTGATTCTGCTTCAGTCCTCTTATAATCAAGTTTAATATTATTAAGCAAGGAATCAATAGAAGAAAACACCAATCATCTTAACATATTCATCATTTTGGTGAAAGAAATCAGGCAAAAAATGCCCTTTCTAAAAATTCTCTTTTAGCTCTAAGCATAGAGGTTCTTTTCTTACTTTCATCCATAGAAACATATAAAGCTTTAATTGATTCATTGACATCAACCTTAGGTGGAAAAAAATTAATCTTAAGATTTTCTACATCATGAGTAATTCTATATGCTTCTATACATATGAGCAATCTTATTCAATTTTTCTTCTATTGTAGTGTTGGAAACTTTTTGAGCATTGATAAATTCTTTAATTTTAGTCTTAAGACCATAGTGCATCCTATTATTATTATTATTATTATTATTATTATTATTATTATTATTATTATTATTATTATTATTATTATTATTATTATTATTATTATTATTATTATTATTATTATTATTATTATTACTATTCTTATTATTATAAGAATTACCATAGGAATTGCCGTAGTTATTAGAGGAATTTCCAGGAAACGGCCTAGGATTAAAATTACCCCTATAAGCATTGTTATTAAAATTGTTTCGCGAGAAAAAAATTCACATCTACGGGATCATTATTTTACTCAATCAAAGTAGACAAAGGCACATCATTAAGATTAATAGGAGCATTTTTACTAGCAACCAATTTCATAAGTGCATCAACTTTTCACTCAAAGTACTAATTTCTTCAATAGAGTTCACTTTTTTACTAGTAGGAGCTCTTTCGGTATGCCATTATTGATTAATTTGTCATAATATTACGAAGTAATTTAGTAGCTTCACCCAAAGTAATCTCCACAAAAGTACCACCCGTGGCGGAATCTAAAAGATTTCTAGAAACAAAGTTCAATCCCACATACAAATTTTGTATAATCATTCATAGATTTAAACCATGAGTAGGACAATTTCCTAGCCTTAATTTCATTCTTTCCCAAGATTGCGCAACATGTTCATGCTCAAGTTGCTTAAAGTTCATAATTTGATTTCTAAGGGAAATAATTTTTACAAGAGGAAAATACTTAGTAATAAAAGCATTTTTGCACTTATCCCAAGAATTAATACTATTCGTGGCAAAGATAAAAACCAAATTTTTGCACGATCCCGCAAAGAGAAAGAAATAATTTTAATTTCACAATATCATTGTCCACATCTTTTTTCTTTTGCATATCACACAATTCTATGAAAGTGTTTAGATGGGACGCGGCATCCTCATTATGATTATCGAAAAATTGCTCTGTCGTAACAAGATTCAACAAAGCACCATTAATATCATAAGAATCCACACTAGCGGTGGGAGCAGCAATAGGAGTACTAATAAAATCATTATTATTAGTATTGGAAAAAGCACACAATTTGGTATTTTCTTGAGACGTCGTGACTACGCAAACAAGATCACCAGCAAACAAAAGACCAAACAAGAAAAAGACAAACAAAAAATATATTTTTTATTTTTTCAAAATAAACTTTTTAGAAGTGAGGGAGATGAAAACGAGAGGCAGATGGAAAATAAAGTAATTACAAGGAGATGAGAGTTTATGCATAGATACTTGATAGATGTTGATGATGTCTCCCCGGCAACGGCGCTAGAAATTCTTCCCGATTGCTTGTATCTGCGTTGGTAATACCCCGAAGAGGAGAGGCTGATGCAGCACAACAAAGGTATTTCCCTCAGATATGAAACCAAGGTTATCAATCCAGTAGGAGAACCAAGCAACACTATGTAAACAACACCTACACACAAACAACAAATACTTGCAACCCAACGCGTAAGAGGGGTTGTCAATCCCTCCCTCATATTGAGATAGATTAAATAGTATGAGATTTGATAAATAGATCTAACTAAAACACAAAGTAAAATAAATAAAGAAAAAATGCAGCAAGGTATTTTTAGATTTAATATGATAGGAAATAGACCCGGGGGCCATAGTTTTCATTAAAGGCTTGTCTCGAGAAAATAGCATGCGGTATGTAAACAAATTACTGTAGGGCAATTGATAGAAAAGCGAATAATCATAATGATATTCAAGGCAATGATCATGTATATAGGCATCACGTCCAAGATTAGTAAACCGACTCCTGCCTGCATCTACTACTATTACTCTACACATCGACCGCTATCCAGCATGCATCTAGTGTATTAAGTTCATGTAAAAACAGAGTAATGCTATAAGAACAATGACATGATGTAGACAAGATCTATTCATGTAGGAATAAACCCCTTCTTGTTACCCTTAATAGCAACGATACATGTGTGTCATGTCTCTTTCTATCACTGAGAATGAGCACCGCAAGATCGAACCAATCGCAAAGCACATCTTCCCATGGCAAGAAAAATCAATCTAGTTGGTCAACCAAACCAAAATTTCGGAGAAAAAATACGACGCTATAACAATCATGCTTATAAGAGTTTAGCAAATACTCAAATAATATTCATGGATAGAACTGATCATAAACCCACAATGGTCCCCAACAAACACACCGCAAAAAGGAGTTACATCAAATACATCTCCAAGAACATCAAGGAGAACATTATATTGAAGATCAAAAAGAGAGAAGAAGCCATCTAGCTACTAGCTACGGACTCGTAGGTCTGTGGTTAAATACTCACGCATCATCGGAGGGGCAACAAAGGATGGTGAAGAACCCCTCCGTGATCATTGCCCCCTCTGGCAGAGTGCCGAAAAAGGCCTCTAGATTGGATCTCGTGGCTCTGGAACTTGTGGCGGTTGGAAAAGTGTTTCATCGACTCCCCTAGGGGTTTTGGGATTTTAGAGTATTTATAGAGGCGGAGGTCAGTGGAGAAGCTTCCCATGGGCTCCACTACCCACCAGGGCGCGCCTGGGGCCTCTAGCGCGCCCTGGTGCCTAGTGGGCCCCACAGGACTCCTCCCGTGTGCTCCTTTGGCTCCTTGGGTGTCTTCTGTCCAGAAAAAAAATCTCCAAAAAATTTTGTTTCGTTTGGACTTTGTTTGGTATTGATATTCTGCCAAGTAGAAAACAAGCAAAAAAACAGCAACTGGCACTGGACACTATGTCAATAGGTTAGTCCCAAAAAATGGTATAAAGTTGCTAGTAAATGAATATAAAACATCGAAGGTTGATAATATAACAACATGAAATAACTAAAATTATAGATACGTTGGAGACATATCAAGTACGGATACCCAAAGCGTTTGACAACACTCTCATCATGTTTTTCTTCCGCCTCAAGGTCGCCCTCGTATGGAAAAATTTAGTGTTTCTATCCCTGACCGAGGGCCATTCTAACCGGGACCTTTGGCGCCACATGATTTGTTCCCTCTTGTATAGTTCCAATAGTCTCCCATTTATTTTCATCTCAAGATGATTCGGGGCTGTTCTTGGTGGTGCATTCCGCAAGGACTCCAACTCAGCCTTCAAGCGTTTGATCTCTTTTCTAACCGAACCAAAAGTATTAGTACCCGAGTTGGTCAATTTTTTTGACAAGGTCACAAGCTTGCTTCGAAGAACCTCAACTCGCTCATGTCACTAGGAGCTAGGTTCCAACCCTCCATTATTGTTTCTTGCCATGATTCATGAGACTCCCACATTACCTCATACCGAAAATTGGGTTTCGGTGGGATATATGGTTCTTCCAAGGTCAGCAAAATAGGGCCATGATTAGATGACCCTGTCGTCAAGTGAGAGAGGCGTGCCATGGGGTACCAGTGACCCAATCAGATGTTGCCAAAGCCCTGTCCAGCCTCACACGGGTGTACGTGCCACCCGAGATTTTTTTCTTAAAAGTCCAGAAACGGACTTCATAGACTATATCTGTGAATCAGCACTGACCCCTTTGTTGGATTATAGATGGGATTAGACCCATATTAGACAATAATTCATGGTCAATCCCTAAGGCCTATTTAGGTGCATGGAAGTGGTGGGAAGTTTAGTACCATACTGCCAGTGGAGTGATTGTGAGACCTATTTATAAGGGCTACTCTACCACATGCCATTCGGTGCTTGGGAAGAGGAGATGTACTCGCGTGTTCCTCCTCCTCGGCTGCCCGCCTCGCCACAACGCGCGCAGCAAGTTGCAGGAATGGTCAATTAATCTCGAATTAATTGATGAGTTGCTAAAGTAGTGCCACTGTCCAAGACGTTGGAACATGGGCTGTTCATGGACTCGGTCATGGGAGGCCTAAATAAGGAGGCGCGGGTCAGTGGAGTGAACCCTAACTCACTCACTTCCTCCTGCACAATCCTAGCCGTGATCTAGTGCTCCTCCCTCTGTGTTGCTTCCGGCGATCCCATCCTGACGACCGCGTGCACTGTTGATCGGGAGAGCAGGTGCCTTCGAAACCCTCTTGTTCGAGATCCTGCCCGGGAGAACAGCAATAAGGTTTTGAGGGAGCGTCTCGACGCGACTACTGCCGATCCATCCCTGTCTCTGTCCTCCTATGCTTCCACTACTTCCGCTGCATCGACACCATGGTCGAAGACACCGCCGCCAAGAATAAGACCATGGACGACGTCGAAGCTGTTGTTGCGGCTACTGCGTTGGCATGGCCAACCGGAGGGTATGATTTGTCCATACCTCATTTACTTCTTCTTGTGCTAGCAGTATATAATGTGTTCATAGATGTTTTCATTCTATGTACTATACGTGCTCGTATGCTTAGGCATTGGTATAAGTTGCATACCATGATTGCCATGTTTACTATATAGTCGTGGATTAGTCTAATGTGATGGATTACAGAGTACAAGATGATCTACCTCGAGATCGTATGATTGTGTTATAAACCCTAAAGCTGGTAATCGTGTCTCTAAAGACTAAACCCTGTGGCTTATATATGAACCAGGGGTACCTAGCTAGGTTACATGTATGGTCGATTGCCAACACGCCGGCTATAGAGCTATCCTTGAAGTACACGCCAAGTCTTCGGAGGTTTCCATCTTGATTATACCGAGGTTCATAGCTTTGATTGTATGTTCCTTTAGTGATCGGCGGGCCATAAGCCCGGCCCATGGACTACAAGTCATATAGGTTAATACCCCTTAGTCCAGAACATTGTCAAAGAGGTCACTTCATAGCCACATTCCATTGTGGTGGAACTTCATAGTGGTGTTGGAAGCCCACAATTAAGTTGTGGAGAGAGCTCCAACCTTGGTTGTAAAGGTCTGGTCGCTGCCTTCGAGAGCACCACTAGTGGAATCACGAGATCTTGCATTGTGCGAGGGCATGAGAAGAATAAGGTGGTCCTGGTGACATCTTGTGGAGCATTGTGCCTCCACACCTCTCTAACGGAGACTTACCTCCCCCAAAGAAGGGAACTTTGGCAACACATCTTCGTCTCCATCGACTCCACTTACGATTACTTCATGCCTTTACTTTGTGCAAGCTATTATCTTGTGTTTACCATGTGCTTGCATTTGTTGTTGTTGTAGTGCTTATCATATAAGTTGTCCACCTAGTTGTATATCTAGACAACCTATGTTCTTGTTGAGACTTAATTTGTTAAAAGAAGTTAAAAATTGTTAGTCTTCTATTCACCCTCCCCTCCCCCCTCTAGTCGACCATGTCGATCCTTTCAATATGGCTGGAGAGGTTCTTATAAGCTTGCTCATAGTTACTTCTACTAGTCAAGTGCTTCTATCCAATATTTGCTCTAATAAATAGTAAAGTTGAGGAATACAACAGAGAACCCCGACCAACTTCTGGAACCAATGTCCTAATTGGTAATTTGATTAGTTTAAAATATTTCTTTCATTCACTTGTTTTGAACGTCTCTTCATTAATGTGCTTTTCTATCATGTATTCTACAATTCAAACTGCAATGCCTGTCTTTTGAACCAGCTACCATATATGTAATGCATCATCTAACTAGGTCTACGACTAAGTGCTACTCCCCAAAGTTAATCTACTATCACCTCTAATGGTTTTCGGCTAGCTTACTGTATTTATGAATATGTCATCAGTTTCATCTCCATGTGTCACACTGAGGACCAAAAAAGCCAGTGTGTTTCCTACCTGGCACCACAGGCGCACTGAACTTGTTGATTTTGTAGCCTCCTCGCAGCAAGGCCAGGGGAGTAGCGTCGGTAGGATCTAGGAGGAGCACCTGCGTGGGATCTGCTGCGGGTAGGTATGCCTCTCTTCCTCCCCACCCTCTCGATCCATTGCCTCTCTTTGTTTTTGAATTTTGCACTGAAATTGTGAGGTGAGGATAAAAAATATGCAATGCTTACCGGCGTCGACAATGACAACGAAGACTGGCCCGGGACCTGGGACAGTGGATGCATTGAGCTCGAGGCGAAGATCAGCCACTCCACATCCACGATCACTTTTTTCCCTTCTTTTTATGGAGATGATTTCAATACTCTTTATCAATGTGATGTTAGAACCAAGATGCATGTGCCACTCACTCCATCAAGTGTGTAATGAACTTTTAATTTTGTTCTTGATGATAAAAAATCCTTGGTTTATCCTGGCTCCCTATTGTTTAATATGCCTATGATGCAATAATACTATATAGTATAGAAGTAAAAAATGAAATGGGTGCCTCCCACCTGGCACCACCAAGCTTCCACTCAGGCTGTGCCATAGTGTAGCGCCTCAACCGGTAGTACTGTAGGAAAGGCGCGCAATTCCTTCAGTTGGAACGGAGCAGAGCTTCACTGTAGGGCCCGCCATACTAAGGCAAAGAGCGTGCAATTCCCTCTAATCGGAAGGCGGTGGAGACTCCACCGTATAGGTGACACCCTTCATTTTTCCAACGAAGTACCCTTCTCTTCCAAATAAATTAGACGTGTCTCTTCTTTGTTCTTCAGTTAACACATCAAGGTGGGGAGCGAGATTCTCCTTTTCAGATTTCTTGTCAGGGCCATAGCTATCACCGGAGGGCAACCACAGGACGAGGAACAGAAGCACCAAGTGGATACTACAAGATACGTGTAAAGGGCACTGGAACTCACTTTGGTTTGCTCCAACATTTTAAATACAACGCTAGAGTATTTCTTCAGGAGATTCATCTGTTTTTCCATGCCAAGAATTAGAGTAAACTTCGTAGTGACTTGTGAGATTATATAGAGGGTGCAACCATACAAGCGTAATAGAAAAAACAAGTTAATGCCATTCATGTACAATGTATGCCAGATCCTTCACGCTCATCAACTTATTATCAGGTCATCCTACTGGCATGATTAATTGGTATCCGGCCTTGATTATACTAAATACTCTCTCCGTCCCAAAATAAGTGACTCGACTTTGTATCAAGTGAGTAGCTATGGCAAACCGGCTGCGCACCCATGCCTGAGGGGTGAGAGGCACGAATCAGTGATGTAGATCATGCAGCTGTTATACTCGCACCAACAAATATCTAAGATTTCCTTGATATTTTACCTACTTTTCCCTTCACATAGTGAGACATGGGCACAATCTCCAAGTTACATCATTGATACGGGACTTAGATATGCAATACTTAGGTACATCTAGATGTGTCATAATTATTGCACATCTAAATAATTTAATTAAACATGAAACACAAAAGAAAATACCAGCCGCATTATATCAATAACATATGATCTAAATGCGCAATACTTAAGGCACATTTAGATGTGCTTTAGCAAAACTGAAAAGGTATATTGGTAATTTTTAGTCATGGTTAATTCTTCGTATATATATTTTGTTGTCTAGATTTGCTTGGGTTTGAGGTCTGGGTCGGGTCCATTATTTTTTCCTTCTGGTCTGCCTTTGTTTGGAGTGACTCCAATCTGTCCTAGATACCACGTTCGCCGTACCTAGAAGTTCACAGCTGGAATCTTCTCGTGAACAAATAAAATATCCATGTTCGATTGTGATTTTGGAGTAAAATTGATCGGCAGGAGGAGCAGGAGCGGTCACATCTTTATCCTTTTCTGTCCATGAACATCATAACGTGCGATCATAACGGCACACCTATACGTTGCGTGGCACGTCATCATGTTGTGTAATGATCGGCAGGGTTCTCGGTCTCTAATACAGTAGAGACTCGCAATGACGATACCAGTCGGCGCTCGTACCCGGGGAAGGCTGCAACCTCTCGCTCGAACGGCAGCACCAAAGCTGTCACATCACCATTCCGAATCACAGTCATCTTTTGTTGTGCTTGCCTGTTGCAGTAGGTAGAACTAGCCTGTGCGCGCACGCCACGGGCGGCGAAGCATCAAGCATTACGAGCCGGCACGCACGGCCAGGTGGGGATCGGCATCGATAGGGAGCGAGGACGTCGGCGTGGAGCTGTGGTATAGGCAGAGCGCGCAGTGGTACGTGGCGCTGCTCCCCTTCTCGTGGTAGAGCAACCAGGCTACCGTTCAAGTTTGGCCTTTTGGTTTCCTGCTCTTACGATGCTTGATCATTTGTCTTCTCGAGCGTTGCATGGTCTACGTGCTGGTTCTGCATTAATATGCAAATGGAGATCGATGGACTCTGCTAGAAGTGTCGGAATCTTGCTCCTGCACGCTTGCAGACATGACAAAGATCACAATTTGGCCAGCCTCTTTTGGCCAATCTATCGGCCGTTCAAAGTCTATCTTAAGTGGCCAAGCGAGCGAAGAACTTAACCTTAGTGTGCCTAGGGATTTTCTTGGCCAGAATTTTCTTATGACTGCATTGCATGCCAAATTTCAGTGTCATAGTGTGCCTAGGAATTTCTTGCATTATTAAGCATATTATTAATTTTCTCAGAAGAATAATCTGTCTGGGTTATAGCAGTCGAATTACGATGAATAGATGGATGGGCAACTCGGTCAATCAACAGAGAGTCTTAATTCGGTCAATTTGTTCATCTCAACGAGGAAAAGTTCATCCTATGCAGAATAGTTCATCAGTAAAGGGCGGGAGTAGAGACTACATACATTGCACGCCATACTGTAGGAGAGATGTACTACTCATTCAGTTGGAAGGGAGTAGAGCTTCAATGTAAGGCACCACATACTCACACAAAGGGCGTGCAATTCCTTCTAGTCGGAAGGCAGTGGAGACTCCCTTGATGTTCCAGCGAGCTACCTATTTCTTCCAAATAAATTAGGCGCGTGCGTCTCTTCCCTGCTCTTCACTCAACACATCAAGATGTGGAGAGAAGAGTTTTCCTTTTTTCGTATTTCTTACCGCAGCCATACATATCGCAGGAGCGCATCCGGATTGCGAGTAACAGAAGCATCACATGGATACTGCAACATAAGTGTAAAAGGGACTAGAACTCGCTTTGGTTTGCTCCAACATTTCAAATACAACGCTAAGGTATTTCTTCAGGAGATTCATCTGTTTTTCCATGGCACGAATAAGAGTAAACTTCGCAGTGACTTGCGGGATTATATATAAGGGTTCAACCGTGCAAGCGTTCAAGAAAAATAAGTTGATGCCATTCATGTACAATGTGTGCCAGCTCCTTGACGCTCGTCGACTTACTTTCAGGTCATCCTACTGTCATGACTAAATATGTGCTTTGGCGATCCGGCTGTGCACCCATGCCAGAAGGGTGAGGCATGAATCAGTGATGTAGATCGATCATGCAACTGCAGCAACAAATATCCAAGATTTCCTTGATAGTTTACCCGTTTTGCCCTTCACATAGTGGCAGATCGGTACGTCCTCGTCGTCGCATTATCCAAATCTGACCAAGTTGTCGGCCTTGTGCTGATCCGCAACGACAATGGGGAGCCCCATCCCGCTCGCACCCGGGGAAGGCTGCACCCTTATCACGTACGGCCCCGCCCCGCCCAGCCACCGGCAAAAGCGGAGCCACACCAGCGCGGCAGCGACACACCACCAGTCCGCATTTGTTTTCTTGCCGCACCACCGCAGCAGTGCAGGCCGGTTGGGCTCCCACCGCACCACAGCACACGGTGGCGGAGGGGAGTTGAGGAGAGGCGAGCTAGTTCTTGGCAATGGGTATCCACCTGCTGGCGTTCGCCGGGGCGAGGATCTTCGTGCAGGTGTTCCAGGTCTCGGCGCCGCTGCTGTGGCCGCTCAACCTCTGGCTTCCTCTCGCGCGCCGCCTGCCCGAGGCCTGCGCCGTCGCCCGCGCCGCGCTCGCCGCCCATGTCGCCTGGCTGCGCCGGGCATGCCGCCCCGGCGCCCCCGTCTGGAGCCGCCGCGACGACGGGGTCTACCGCCGGGCGGTGCTCGACGTCGCCTACTACTGAGAGTCTGAGACGCTGGAACCGTTCGAGACTTGGAGGCAGTAGCAGTGATTGATTTTAAATTAGAGTAGTGGTTAATTTCAGTTTGTTCCTTTTTAGGATATTTTGGTTTTCTTTTCTTGGGCTAGCTAAATTAAATGCATGCTTGTGTCTTCCGAGCAATGCCTGATGTGAGTGTGGGTTGTAATTAACCAGGATTCGCAAGTAGTACTCTCTCCGTTCGGAATTACTTGTCTCAGAAATGGATGTATCTAATACGTTTAGATACATCCATTTCCGAAACAAGTAATTCCGAACGAAGGGAGTACATGTGATTTGTTTATCCACGCTTCTCATGGGGAATTTTAGTGACGATGGATACAATGGAATGCTAGCTGCCATCGGCAATTTCCAGATCGGTCCATTGAAAGCGCTATACTACGATATGCTTCCCGCACATTTTTATCCACATAATTGGGATATGATAAAGACCGACATTATAAAAGTGGTAACTCTATTTTTTTTTCAGACCACCACCACTATTGTGTTGATTCACAAATTAGAACACCAAGCGAGAATTATTGCAGTAGAATAGTGGCCAGGAGGGTTTGGAAGGGCATTATGGAATTATGAATTCCCAGGTTTAGCCAAGTCAAGGAATTTTTAAAAGAACGGCAAAATTGGTACTCCCTCCGTCACAAAATTAGTCTCTTTGATTTAGTACAATTTTGCACTTATTTTGTTTTAAATCAACGAAGGGAGTATTTCGCTTGTTGTGAAAGCATCCACTGCTGGCAATGCACTCAAAGTTGAAGCCCTTGATGCAATATAGACGAGCTTGCGTAGTCTGATTTCAAACACGAGTTACGGGAATTCAGGCCAATTGCCTTCCTATGGTTTGTAATATTGTGGGGAAGTGCTTAGTGAAGTGATTAAGGCCGATTTCATTCACAGAAAAAAAATATTAAAGCTAATTTTCATCCTTTTTATTTTCTGTTTTATGGTTGGCGGGCTTTCGCCCAAGGTAGTATAGGTTGATCATATTTTTCCCGTGAAACAATGTCATTGAGATTCTGGTAAATCTCAGCTCCTGTTCAGGATGGATGTTCTTGCGTTAAGGCTCAATGACTGTATGGATAAGAGAACAAAAAGTGTGTGGAGCATAGCACAAGAACAAGGATAAGACGAAAGGGAAAGTCACCGAGGCGGATATAAAGGAGTGGATGCATTCATATTTGGGAATGTATAAGGAATCACACACGCCGAAAGTGATTGAGGAGATAGGTCCTCTCGTCCCTTGATAGTGCCTACTATTTGCACATTTCTTGGAAGGCTGCTCATGATGCATCTCCGTTGGCAAGAGTTTTCGTGATGTTGGGCATATCGTCTTTGTTCAGAACAAGGCACATCTGATGACTTAGGCGGCGTGCCTTGATACCTATCTATCTTTGTCGGTTTTGCTAGTTCTTTCTCAATTGACCAAGCTTTTATTTTTTTGGATCTTGTTTTCCTCATTAACAAGATCAACTCTGTTTTTATATGGAGATGAAGGAAACCCTAGTATGAGGTGTCAGCAAAAGAAACAATTGTGATGACATGTGCTCGTTCAGCATTCACTCTAAAAAAATTGTAGTCTAAACATTTGTAATGATAGTTGTTAGTAAAATCCTCCCTTCTGTTGTTAGTAAAAAAATGTTGCTGTTGGAAACAGTATGGAACTTTTTTTGTTTGCGTAAAAGAAATACGGAGTAGTACGGAACTATGTTGCGGACTTCTTCTCTTGTCGACCGGCCGACTCAGCTCCAATTAGGCCCGGCCGAGTGCCGACCCACCAGCGGTAGCAGGAGCCGTCACATCTGTGATAACGCCAAGTCGAAACGTCATATTGCTCGTCACCATGACTATCCAGGTTCTCCATCTCAGGCCAACTCCACCGCACGACCCTAAATTATCCGGGCCTGTCCGTTTGGGTCTAAACGGACAAATGAAGCGGCCCAACTCGCAACCCCATCCGCAAAAAACGTCCGTTTCTGGTCCGGTTTGCCCTATCCCGAGCGTAATTTTGGTTCCGCTTTGCGATCGAGCGGACACCGAACGGACGTTTTCTGCGTGGTCCTCGTCCGCCCCTGTCTCTTTGCATGTGAGGGCTGGCCCGCTAGTCATTGAAACAAAGGGGCCCACCAACCCACCCACCCATCCCCCTCTCTCTCCTCCTTTTCACTGTTCTTCCCCACGGCGCCGACGAGACCCACGGCTGCTACGACGAGGACAGGGCGCGGCCGAGACGGGGCGTGGCGCGGCACGAGCTCGCCGCTGCCGGGACGGGGCGTGGCGCGTGCGGGCGCGGCCGCGGGGGACGGCCGGGGTCGAGCTCGCGACGGCCGGTGTCGGGGCGCGGCGCCGCGGCTGGGGCGGGCGGGTCGCGGGGTGGAGGTGGCCCCGGCAAGAGAGCGAACACGGGAGGCGGGTCGGCGCTGCGGCGCGGCCACGCGGGCCGGCGCAGGCGCAGGCCGGGCGTGGCGAGCTCGAGCGCGGCACGGGCGCGCTGACGGGTGCTGGCACGAGTGCAGGCTGGCTTGGCTGCAGCCATGCGGACACAACGGCAGGGCCGGAGAAGGGCGCGGACAGGCGGCCCCGGCGAGCGAGCGCGAGCGGCCATGCCAGGCGCGGCGCGGCGACGAGATGCAAGGTGAAGCCGGATGCAGCGGACGTTTTGGGTCGTTCCCCGCGGTGGGCGCTACAAACCCAAGCCGGACATGTGTGTTCGTTTTAACCCCATTGCCATCCTAAATAAACGAAATTCGGATAAAGCGGACGTTCATTTAGGGTGTTGCGGTGGAGCTGGCCTCAGCGCGCGCTAACGACATTAAAAGGTCGTTCCCGGGGAAGGCCGCAACCTCCCCGGCAAAAGCATAACCACACCAGCGCAGCAGCCGCGCACAACGCCATTCCCACTTCCGAACCAGGCATCACATTTGTCGCTCGCCCTCGCCGTCGCCGCCGCAGCACCGCGCAAACGCAGGGAGTTGGTCAGCGTCTCAGAGCTCTCGGCGATGGGGATCCACCTCCTGGCGTTCGCCTTCGTGCAGGTGTTCCAGGCCTCGGCGCCGCTGCTGTGGCCGTTCAACCTCTGGCTACCCCGCCACCTGCCCCAGCTCTGCGCCGTCGTCTCCGGCGAGGTCGCCGCCCACGTCGCCTGGCTGCGCCGCGCCCACGCGAGGCGCCGCGACGACGACGAGGAGACCCGCCGCCAGGGGCTGCTATACGCCGTGTACTGAGATATTCAGACCGGACAGTTTCTTCACGTTTGACGTTTAGATTATTTTTCGAGCGCTAGCTGCGGAATGTCGATGTAGGTTTTTTGGATTTGAATATTATGTAAGTTACTAGCATCGATCTGTGAATATGAGCAAATTCTGCTAGGACCGGCCGATTCTGTCGGGATTGATGGCTTTGTTTTGCTCCAGCTACCATCTCAAATAGTAGTACAAGTTTACAGTTGTTCTTCAGGAGATTCATTTGTTTTCCCTGCCAAGAACCGGCCAAATCAAAATACGCCTTTCTTTTTAGAGAGATTAAAGATAGTATGACCGAACGTAGTTCTTGTATTACTCATATTCAACGAAGTTGTAATAATTTTAGTCATGTTTTGGCAAACTTTGGGAGGACTCAAGGCCGAACTGTTGTATGCCTTGGGTCGGGACCGGAGGTCGTTTTGGACGCTGTTAAGCGTGACTGTACGTGTGATTTGATTGAGTAATACAAGAATTCTTCTAAAAAAAGAGAACTGGCCAGAAGTAAACTTCCTTGTGAAATTATTCATTTTTTTTTACAAAGGGTGGATTTTATTAGCTCAAAAAAGAGCATCAAAAGAATACAAACTCAAAGAGCACACACCCGACCTCTGCATAGCTAGGATGCACACAGCCAACACAAACACACAAACACAAAAACACGGCGACAAATAGTAAAGTCATCTAAGAACAAAGCTATGCCTTTTTGTTTTTGAATCACGACCTAGAAAAGGCTAGAAACCTCAAATTGTTATTATGTGCTTTTGAGGATCTTTCTGGCCTTAAGATAAACTTTCATAAGAGTGAACTTTTCTGCTTTGGCGAAGCCGCAGAAACTTCACAAGAATATGCTGATATTTTTGGATGCTAACTAGGCCAATTTCCGATTCGATATCTAGGTATTCCTATTCATTATCGGCGTTTGACAATCGCTGAATGGAAACATGTTGAAGAGAGACTGGAGAAACGGTTGGCGAGCTGGACGGTTGGCGAGCTGGAAGGCCAAACTCTTGTCCTATGGGGGGCGACTAGTTCTGATCAACTCGGTTCTTACCAACATGGTCCTTTACATGCTATCTTTTTTTAATCTGCCAAAAGGTGTTCTCCAACGCCTTGATTATTTTAGATCAAGGTTTTTTTGGCAGAGTGACAATGAAAAAAAGAAATATCGCTTGGCTAGGTGGAATATATTATGTCGTCCTAAAAGCCAAGGGGGACTCGGAATCCAGGATCTTGAGATCAAAAACATTGCATTGCTCAGCAAATGGGTATACAGATTACTCACTGAGGATGGTGTTTGGCAGGAGATCATTCGTAATAAATACGTTGGGTCCAAAGCAATCTCCCAGGTCTACTGGAAACCAGGTGACTCTCATTTTCGGAGTGGGGTTATGAAAGCTAAAGAATTCTTTTTCCAATCTGCACTTTCTCGGTTAGGGACGGCTCCCAGATTCGATTCTGGGAAGACACCTGGCTCGGGACTACTCCTCTAAATGTGCAATACCCAAGCTTATATCGGATAGTTAGACATAAGTTTGTCACGATTAAGAAGGTATTGGGACAAGAACACCCAGATATTTCTTTTCGCAGAACGATTTCTGGACCTCGTCTGACTGCATGGAACGATTTGCTGACTCGTTTGGGAGTTGTCCAACTGTCGGCTGAATCGGACATCTTTAAACGGAACCTGCATCTGAATGGAAGATTTTCGGTTAAATCCATGTATGATGCATTGGTTCATAACGAGGTTCCATCTGATAATAGAAAATTGTGGAAGCTTAAGATTCCTCTAAAAGTGAAAATTTTCCTATGGTTTCTCAACAAAGGAGTTATCTTAACTAGGGACAATCTAGCTCGACGAAACTGGCAAGGCTGCAAAAAATGTGTTTTCTGCAATCATAATGAATCCATTAAACACCTATTTTTTGATTGCAAGTTTGCTAGATCGGTATGGGCAATAGTCCAAATTGCTTCGAATCTATATCCTCTACGCAGCGTACGGAATATGTTCGGCAATTGGTTGAGGGGAATAGATAAACAATTGTTTAAGCACATTCATGCGGGGGCGGCTGCCTTATGTTGGGCGTTGTGGCTCACCAGGAATGATATTGTTTTTAATCATAAAAGTGTTTCATCTCCTATGCAGGTAATTCATATATGCTCGCGATGGCTCCGTATGTGGTCTATCCTGCAGAGGCCGGAGGATGTAGACCTTTTTATGATGGCTTCTACCCGGTTGGAGTGCTCGGCCAGTGACATTTTTACCCCCATGGATGGCAGTGTGACCTTCGGATTGGACCGCATCACCTTAGGCCTCTTTTATCTTTTTTTCGCCATCTTTGGCGCTTTTTGCCTTTTTATTTTGGCTTCTAGTACTTTAAAACTTTGGCTGTGTGCATCTAGCTATGCAGAGGCCGGGTGATCTTTGATGCGGTTGTATCAACTCGATATTTCAATTCAATGAAAAGCCCTTTATAAAAAAAAAAGAACAAAGCTATGCGTAGCCGAGGAAAAAAAACCCAAAGTGATCAGAGCCACGATCAGCAAACTACAGTGAACACCATATCCGCACCAATTATCTAATGACATCGCACAGACGACAAGGTTCTTCAACAGCAACGCCTTGAAGAAGGGAGCGGCACTCAAGCGTCGCCGTCATCAGATCTAGCCACCAAGGCCAGAATCTAGGTTTTCACCCTGAAGAATCAGTCGGGGCTTATCCGGGCAATGCTTCAACAAGGTAACGACATAAAAAAACATCGCCATTGCCAGGGCCAGGCCTAGGCTTTCACCCCGGACCTCACGACCGGGTGCTCAAGTAGCACCACCATCGAAGTCATGCAAGTGTTGTCGCCGCCACTTTTTTCACGATCCAGCAGTTACATGCGATGTGACCGCCGCCACTGCACAACCATTCCTCTGCGTCAGGTGCTCGCCCATAATTTGCATCCCACTGCCGAAGTCAGCCACTCGATCTTGAGATGAACCAAAGATCTTGCAATGACCACCACCTCCGTGGAGCCGTAGGAGGTCGCTGCAGCACAGTGTGCAATCACCAGATCCATGGTTGCCAGCCGCGACCCTTCATGGGATCGCGACGCTCTCTTACCATGCCCATGTAAGATGTCGTCGTAGATGTCAGCGCATCCGTACACGAGCCATGGCGGTAGCGAGGAGTCACTGCACTTCAGAATCAAACGCGCCGCCTAGAGCCCACAAGGGCCATCAGACGGCTCCATGCACGAAGATCCAAGAGATGCTTGATGAGCCACCATGCATCCATGTAAGCATGCATCTTGTACCTTATTACGTGGTTGACACATGCGAACAAGATGCCTTGTTCAGCCACGATCTGGAGTCCTGATACGTCGGCCGCAGAGAAGATACCACGAAGCTGCGGACTTGTAGCCGCTGGTCGACCACTTGATCCACAGGGAGACCCCGACAAGATCACGGCCGCCCTGCAGCTCACACCGCGTGCGGTGCCGGCCAACCGCGCAGCATATCTGCCACAACCACATCCCACTACACCGCCGCCGCTGCACATAGAAAGAGTCCTCGCCGTCGCCATCAGCCGCATGGACTTTGCCCGGCGACGTCCTCCGGCGACGGCGAGGGGGGCAGACTTAGAGCCTGCCGGCGGAGGGCGGAGGAGATGCTGCCGCCCGTGTCGCCCGGAGACGACGCGGGGGCCGATCCGATTTTTCATGAGATTATCCATTCATGTATACAATGTGGCAGCTCCTTCACGCTCATCTACTTTGTCGGTTCACCCGACTGTCGTGATTAACTAGTGTTCAGTCGCGATCATACTAAATATGTGCGTTGCCGAGTCAGCTGCACCACCATGCTTGAATTTGAAGCATGAGAGGCATTAGTTAGTGGAGCGGGTTACGCACACTACATTAACAGATATCTGAAATTACAATCGGGGTCCTACAGAAATGGCAAAATGTACTGGGCAATTGATTGTTCATAGGTAAATTACAATGTCTTATCTGGCATGGTGAAGGCTGCTAAAAGTTTAAAGGATTTTGCTCTTGTGACTGTCGCGCGGGTCTCCTCCTACTGTTCATCACAATTTGTCCGCTGAATGAAATAAGACAGTGTTCATTTTTCTATACCAAGATGGCCTAACTTCTTAGCATTCGTAACAGACTTCACCTTCTTCTCAACCGCTAGAACTCATGAGCGAACCCCGTATTTCTAATTAGAGAAAATAAAATTGCTCTCTACAGCACACACCATTGTTTTGTTGTTGTTGTTCCTTTCAATTGACCGGTGTGATTTCAATCAATGAGGGTAAAAAAAATATGACAGTGCATGCGGAGCTTGTTACATTCGTTAGTCCGGGCAGGCTAGTGGGCTACTCCCTCCGTTCTAAATTACTCGTCGTGGTTTTAGTTCAAAACAACATATCATGTTGCTTTGAACTGAAAACTTCATACTCTCTTGTCCTTATTTGGTTATTCAACATATCTCTGAACCTAAACTACATCATGGAAAGATAGTTCGATGCGTAAAAACCTAGGAAATCCTATTACCTACGGAACTACATCAACATACAAGTAAAGTGGAGTCCAGTAGCACGGAGACGCATGGTCCTCTACTTGTTGCCTGCACGCAATGCCAACTGCACCAACCTCATTGTCGGCAGTCTCAAATCATTTCGGCCAACCTTCGGCTGTCCTCCGAATTGCATCATATGTGTCAAACAATGCGGTTATTTCTTTGCTTTGGTTTGCTCCAACGTCTCAAATACAACAGTAGAGTTCTTTCTCTGGAAGT
This sequence comes from Aegilops bicornis, assembly GCA_021605145.1. NCBI lineage: Eukaryota > Viridiplantae > Streptophyta > Magnoliopsida > Poales > Poaceae > Aegilops > Aegilops bicornis. The sequence continues at coordinate 819,427,195 of CM038670.1, forward strand.
TCAGTTCACTTCCTATGGCACTATGGCAAGAACCAAACCAGCTTTCTTCTTAGATTATATAGATGGAGCAAGTGTAAAACAAAAGGAGTTAAATTTATATTCATGTGTACAGTGTGTTAGCTCATTCACTCACGTCTACTTGTCAGTTCATCCGACTGTTTTGAGTTACTACTGTGCAGTCTTGATCATACTCCCTCCGTCCGGAAATACTTGTCTTAGAAATGGTTGAAAATGGATGTATCTATAACTAAAATAAGTCTAGATACAACCATTCCTAAGAAAAGTATTTCCGGATGGAGGGAGTACTAAATATATATGTGCATTGGTTAGTCAGCTACACACACATGCTTGAAGCATGCCAACAGAATACCTCACGGACAGGAAGATCGGTGCATGAAAACCTGGCGGAATCCGATTCTCTCCAACACTGGGTACCGCTAAATTTCCCAGAAGCACACATGTAGCGTGGAGTTCACCTCATTCATGTATAAGTGGAGGGAGGGAGCAAGCATATAAAAAGAAGTTAAGTGCTTCCATTCATGTATGCTCCTTCATGCTACATGTATACTAGTTAATCACGACAGTTCCTTCATGCTCAATCTACTTGTCGATTCATCCCACTGTCGTGATTAACTAGTATTTAGTCAATTTGAAAGAAAGAAAACTAGTGTTCAGTCAAGATCATACAAAGTATGTGCGTAGCTGAGTCAGCTACACCGCCATGCTTGAACATGAAGCATGAGAGGCGTTAATATGTTTCATGCTGGTTCTAGTAATACCGATTTGGTATTGTATATTTTGATACATTTTCATATAAAATTTTGTGAGGCATACTAGAAAATTTTGGCGTTGAAAGAAAAATTCAGCGTGCTTTATAGTAAAAGAAGCGGGGAGCATATGTTCTTATAAATTTTCTGTCATATTCATTTATTCATGATTTTTTTTGTCTGACTTGATTTGTTTTGAGTCTTGGTCGAGTGAGAGATCCTAGTAGGACCCACTATTTTTGTCTTGTCTCTTGTGTTTGTATCTCGAGTGCGCACGTCTCTTTGACAATGAAACTATAATCTTTCCTAGATCCCACGTTCACCGTTCCGTTAAGTACATCATTAGATTTTTCTAACAAACAAATCAAATATCTAAGGTTTGATCGTCATTTTTAGAGTGCTCTTGTAGTATAATAAATTGAGCGGCTGTTCGAGTCAGCTGACGAGGACGACCAGTCATCCGTTGGCGCTCGCACCAGGGGAAGGCCACAACCTCCCGCCCGGCCGGCCGCCAGCAGAAAGCAAAACCGCATCTGCAGAACAGCAGCGACAAAGCCGGTCACCCGTTCCGAACAACAAATTCGTTCGACTCTTAGGGCATCTCCAGCCGCGCCCTCAACAGGCTTCCCCAGGCCACTTTTTCGGTGCCGGCGTCGAAAAAACGGTCCAGTCACGTCCCCAGAATGTCGAAAATCGCCGGTTCGGACTTTTTTTTCGCCCGGCGGTAGTCACAGGCCGAACCTGGCGCGCTGGGGAGCCGTTGGTGGCTCCGGCGCTAGGGGAAAGCACGCCTGGCACACACCGACAGAGGAAAAGTCAAGGTTTTCTTCCGACTACCAAGACCTCGCTACCGCCACCACTAGCTATATCCGGCGACGGCCGCCGCCTACTCCGCTAGATAGCCATTCCCCGCCGAAAATAGAAGCGTCATTGCTGCAGCCCTCCCGCAAAGAGCTGGGCGCTTTTCCGCCGGAGGCGCGGTTTAACGCTGGTACACGCCCACCGAGCGCAAGGTGTTCGGGCGTTGACCGTCTCGGCGATGGACTCGGATGAGGAGGAAGAGCTCGCTACCGGAGGAGGAAGCCGCGCCGACGCCTGTGAAGAAGAGCATCTGATGGTGTTTCGCCGCCTCGCCGGGCCGGCGAGCAATAAAAAGCCGCCCGAGGTGGCTCGGCGCCGGGCGGTGAAAGCAAAGAACCGGCATCGCTCATAAGGCTACTGCATGCTCTACTCGACTACTTCACCAATGCTCCACTTCATGGCGAGAGAACATTTCGGCGCGTTATCGGATGAGCCGAAAGCTCTTCCTCAGATTGTGAATTCCATCCGGAGTTCGACAACTACTTCAAGTGCAAGATGGATTGCATCGGCGCTCTTGGATTCACCTCCATCCGTGGTGCATGACAGCGATGAGGATGCTTGCATATGGAGCTCCCGTGATTCACTCGACGACTATGGGCGCATGGCCGAGTCCACCAAAGATAGAGTGTTTCTACAAGTTACGTCGGGCAAAGGTGGCGTGTTTGGGGCACAATACTTGAGAACACCCAATGCGGAAGACACCGCCGGATCCCAGCCTGAATGCAGCAAGAGGATTTCTGGGATGCTTGGAAGCATCGATCGCATGCATTGAAATGGAAGAACTGCCCATTTGGTTGGCGGGGATGTACAAAGGCGCCAAAGGCGGTTGCAGGTGGTGCTTGAGGCGGTAGCCACACAGGACCTCCGGATTTGGCACTCCTTTTTTGGTATGCCAGAACTCACAATGACATCAACGCGTCTGCAAAGGTTTCCTGCTTTTGCCAAGCTCGTTGAGGGCCATTCTCCTCCGGTGAACTTCGAGATCAATGTGCACCAATACAACAAGGGTACTATCTAGCCGACGGCATCTATCCGAGATGGTCGACATTTGTGAAGACGATCTCAAACCCCGTGGCAGGAGGCAAGAACGCTGGTTTGCGAAGCTTCAGGAGGCTTGCAGGAAGGATGTCAAGCGGGCATTTGGTGTGCTCCAATCTCGATTCGCTGTTGTTCGGTACCCCGCTCAGACCTGGTCGAAAGATCAAATGTGGGAGATCATGACTTGCTGTGTCTTCTTGCACAACATGATCATCGAGAGCGAGCAAGAAGACCCAGTATTTGACACCGAACCATACTACGGTGTGGTCCTCTAGCCAAGTTGATCACCGCCATCGGCAACTTGGATCGCCTATCTCAAGATGGCGTCAGAGATCCGAGACCACAGTGCATCATCAAGCTGCAGAAAGATGTGATTGAGCATCTATGGAGGCTCAAGGGGACGCCAGCGTGATGAAATACGAGTTTTTATTTGTTGAACTATATAATTTGTATTGAACTATTTGTTGTTGTAGTATTTTGTTGAAGTATTTGATTTTTCTGTGATGAAATATGTGATAAGGAATAATTGTGTTGATAACTGAACGCTGAGACACGACGAAACCACGCCGAATATGAGCCTATTCTCGCCCATATGGACCGTTTATTCGTTGAAATTGGGCTGCAAAATGGGTCAATTTCGACTAGACGACGACGGCCAAGAAACCACCCAAAGATCGAACGATGTCGGCCGCCCTGCGAGGGGCGATTTGTATGCGTCCTGGGGGAGCCAACGGCTGAAGATGCCCTTACTTGCCCGTTGCAGTAGCACTGGCTGGTGAACCGGCACGGGGCAGGTGGCCGGGGATCGATAGCGAGCTGCCACCGCCCACCTGCCTGCCAGCGTGGACGTCGACATGGAGCTGTGGTCTGTGGAGGCGTGTGTGTGCCAAATAGATGAGCCGGTTTCTTGTTCTTGCGATGCCCGGGCAACATGCTGGTTGAGAACATATCGATATTGTTCACTAAAAATAAGAAGAGAACGTATAGATATCCAATGCGCCAGCCTGATATTTTATATATTTAAAAATTACTTTACTTCGATTTAAAAGATGTACACACGTTTAAAAATATCTTGACCAACAGTAAAAAAAGGTGTTCGTGTAATTTGTAAAGAATGACACACCATTCGACAAAATTTAGACATTTGAAAAAAGTTTGGGATTAAAAAAATATGGCCCCCACATATTTGTCCTTTGTTGACCGGTCGACTGACATCCAATCAGGCCCGGCCGACCCGCCAGCAGTAGCAGGAGCCGTCACATCTTTCCACGATCCAACCGTTGGGATAACGGCAAGTCGAGACGTCATATTGCTCGTCACCGTGTCTATCCAGGTTCTCTGTCTGAGCGCGCGCAACTAGAATAAAAAGGTCGTTCCCGGGGAAGGCCGCAACCCCCTCCCACCCGCCACCGGCAGAAGCATAACCACACACCAGCAGCAGCATCGGAACAGACATCGCCATTCCGAAGAAACCAACACATTTCTTGCTAGCTCGCCGTCGCCGCAGCACCGCGCAAACGCAGGGAGTCGGTCAGCGTCCCCAGGGCTCCCGGCGATGGGGATCCACCTCCTGGCGTTCGCGTTCGTGCAGGTGTTCCAGGCCTCGGCGCCGCTGCTGTGGCCGCTCAACCTCTGGCTGCCCCGCCACCTCCCCCAGCTCTGCGACGTCGTCTCCGGCGAGGTCGCCGCCCACGTCGCCTGGCTGCGCCGCGCGTACGCGAGGCGCCGCGACGACGACGACGAGGGCCGCCGCCAGGGGCTGCTCTACACCGTGTACTGAGATATTTCAGAACGGACAGTTTCTTTCTTCAGTTTCGAGTTTTAGTTGATTTTTCCAGCTCTAGCTGCGGAATATATATGTAGTATGTTGGTTGTAGCATCGATGTGTGAATACACAAGTAATTTATGCTAGGCCCGGCTTTCTTTCGGGATTGTTCGCTCTGTTTTGCCTCGGCATCTCAAATACAAGTGTACAGTTGTTCTTCAGGAGATTTGTTTGTTTTCCATGGCAAGAACCGGCCAGAAGTGAATTATGGATGTTAACTTCCATTCATTAATGTATACAATGTGCCAACTCCTTCACGCTCATCTACTTTCTCGGTTCACCGATTGTCGTGATTAACTAGTGTTCAGTCAATTCGAGAAAAGAGAAGGTAGTGTTCAGTCGAGATCATACTAAGTACTGTGCGTTGCCAAGTCAGCTGCACCACCATGCTTGATCTTGAAGCATGAGAGGCATTAATTATTCGAGCCGGTCACGCACGCTACATTAACAGATATCTGAAATTACAACCGAGGTCCTAAAAAAATGGCAAAATGTACTGAGCAACTGTGTCTTATCTCACATGGTGAAGGCGGCTAAAAGTTTAAGCATTTTTTTCTTGTTGACTGTCCCGCGGGTCTCCTCCTAGGCTAGGCTCCTACTATTCAGCGCAATTGGTCCGCTGAATGAAACGAAGACAGTCTTCATTTTTCTACACCAAGATGACGTGACTTCTTAGCATTCGTAACAGATTTCCTTCTTCTCAACCGCTCGAACTTTTGGGCGAACCCTGTGTGTCTAATTAGAGAAATAAAATTGTTCTCTATAGCACATGCCGTTCTTTTTTCTCTCAATCGGCCAGAGTAATTCCTATCAAGGAGGGTAAAAGGATGTTACAGTACACGGCAGATGCGTGTTACATTCATTAGTCACCGCAGCCTGACCTATGACATATATCACGCTGCTTGATCTGAAAACCTCTTAAGTTCCTGTCCTTATTCCACATATATCTGAACGGAAATTACATCATGGAAAAGCCCATTGTCTTAAGATGCGGCCCAGCGGTTTGGAGCCGCATCGTCCTCTACCTCTCGCCTATACGCAATGCCGATGGCTCGAGCGTCGTCGTTGGCAATCTCCAAAGCTCGCGGAGGACGTTCTTGTGGCACGTTGTTTTCAGTTGCAGCAATTGGGGTCTCTGTCTCGTCTGTTGGAACCTATGGGTTAAACAACGTACAGTTTTCTTCGCTTTGGTTTGCTCCAACGTCTCAAATACTACAACAGTACAGTTTTGTCTTGGGAGTTCAGTTCACTTGCTATGGCAGGAAACAAAACAACTTTCTTCTTAGAATATATAGACGGAGCAAGTGTAGGACAGAAGAAATTAAATTACAATTCATGTGTACAGTGTGTTAGCTCCTTCACTCGCTTCTACTTGTCACTTCATCCTACTGTCATGAGTAACTAGTGTGTAGTCTCGATCATACTAAATATCTGCATTGGTTAATCAGCTACAGACACATGCTTGAAGCATGCCAACAGAATGACTGCATGGATAGGAAGATCGACGCGTGAAAACCTGGCCGGAATCCCATTCTCCAACACTGGATATCTAAACGATCTTATATTTTTTTATGAAGGGAGTATTACATTTACCAGAAGCATACAAGTAACGGGAGTTCCAGCTCCTTCATGCATACGTGGAGGGAGGGAGCAAGAGTACAATATAAGTAGAAGTTAACTTCCATAATTCCATTCATGTATACAATGTGCCAGTTCCTGCGCCATTATCTACATATTATCGGTTCATCCTACTTTAGTGATTAAATACTGTTCACTGAAGATCATCATACTGAATATGTGCATTCCTGAGTCAGCTACACCACCATATCTGATGGATGAGAGGAATTCATCAGCGGGGAAGACCACAGACGTCATACCCAAAGCAACACATATCTGCAGTTACACTGGTGTACTCCCTCCATCCGAAAATACTTGTCATCAAAATGGATAAAAAGGGATGTATCTAGAACTAAAATACGTCTAGATACACCTCCTTTTATTATTTTGATGACAAGTATTTTCGGACGGAGGGAGTACTCATTATGATTATATCCCTCGGTGCTACATTATGAGTCAATAAAAAATTCCTTTTATCAAAAACACCAGGAGTCCTTACAAAATATGGACAAAATAAGGCGTCGATCATACTAAAAATGTGCATTGGTTATCCAGCTGCACCTCCATGACTGAAGCATGTCAAATATCAATTTTGTAGTAGATCATGTTTAATGGTTATCGACAAATTTTACACTCCGAGTAAAGAAATAAAAGATGTTCTCAAATTTTACCATTTCCACTCTTCGGATACGCCTCAAGAAAAAAGAACCCCATTGTATTTGGCTGCACAGTAACACTCTTGCAAAGAAAGGGAAATGAAAAAAAAGGCACACCGAGCTTTAGGTTCTTGACTCACCGTTATCGACTCATGTAGAGATGATTAGGGCGCCGGAGATGGAAAGCTAGGGCCTGGTCGTCAATGGTTCGAGACTGTTGATCTGTTGTCTTCTCTTCGTGTGCTAATGTACATGCAACGCGCACCCTTAAACCGCCTGCATCAGCGTCAGCAACAGACGTGTTATACTATCCAACGCGGTCATGAATCAATCGGCCGGCTGGCCTGGGCGCACTTTGTCCCGCAAACTCGAGACAAACTGGGAGGGGGGGGGGGGGTGAGGGGTTGCGGCCGTCCGGACCGCTCCCATGCCCGTTTCTGACCACCGTGGCCCACCAAAAACCCTCTCCCCTCTCCCGCCTCTCCCATGCTTTCCATCCAACGCCTGAGCTGCTTGGCGCGCCGCATTCATACCGGCCCAGAGCATTGCAGTGGCGGGTATGTTGGAAAATTAGACAAGTTCATGATAAATTCCATTAAATAATTCATGACTAGAACATATACTAGCATGCAACAATCTAGCAAATTAGAAGAACAACAAAACAGCAACAACGGCACACATGAAACAACAGTTGTAGAGATAGACATGAACAAATGATGTTGGACGTACTGTTCATTAGATTGTCGGTGCGACTGTGTTGATGACGATGTTGGCGACGATCTGTTGCTGACGCCGATGAAGACGACGATGAGTAGCACCGCCCGACTTTGTAAGGGCATATTTATTCCTAAGGTGTTTTGGTGATTGATGACAATGCTTCTGCGGACTAATCGTGTGCATTGAGTTTTTCAGTGATTCATCCTGTGGCACGAGACGATTCCCTCCCGTCGGAGTTTGAAGCGAAGACGGCAGTCCTTTCTGCTTCAGTTTGGTGGACTAGTTTCGTAGGGTTCACTATACTATCAAGAGGGGGTCCGCTTTGAAAAGGCTAGGGTGGAATCATCACGTACACATCCTTTGCTCACCCTCCGAGCCTTTCCGCTTCAATGGAGAGCTCGTTCTTGTCCTCGTAGTGCATGTTCTTGTCCCAGCGGTAGTACCGCGTGTCGGAGCAGTAATACCGCTTGGTGGCCACAAGCGGCAGTACCGCTCTACAACGGTAGTACCGCTTGGAGCCCCCAGCAGTAGTACCGCTGCGGCTACGTGCTTCTACCGCCTCGACTCGGGCGCTCGTTTTTCTTGTCGGGTTTTTCGGTACTTGCTGCGGCAGTAGAGGCGGTAGTACCGCTGCAGGCGGTAGTACCGCCTTACCATCATGGTAGTACCGCCTCATCCAAATGGGCAAGACAATGAGGGGAGCGGTAGTACCGCTTAGGTCGTTAAGCGATAGTACCACTGGCCTAGCGGTAGTACTGACTCTCTGGGCTGCAAGGGGAGTAACGGTTGGATTGTTTCCACTATATAAGTGGGTCTTCTTCTCCAAAGTTGACCTACCTCTTCCCCAAAAGCTCCATTGTTGCTCCAAGCTCCATTTTCGCCGATCTCTCTCCCTAGCCAATCAAACTTGTTGATTTGCTCGGATTGGTTGAGAAGTCCCCGATCTACACTTCCACCAAGAGAAATTTGATTCCCCCACTAATCCCTAGCGGATCTTGTTACTCTTGGGTGTTTGAGCACCCTAGACGGTTGAGGTCACCGCGGAGCCATAGTCCATTGTGGTGAAGCTTCGTGGTGTCGTTGGGAGCCTTCAATTGTTGTGGAGATTGCCCCAACCTTGTTTGTAAAGGTCCTACGCCTTCAAGGGCACCATTAGTGGAATCACGGCATCTCCCATTGTGTGAGGGCGTGAGGAGAATACGGTGGCCCTAGTGGCTTCTTGGGGAGAATTGTGCCTCCACACTGCTCTAACAGAGACGTACTTCCCCTCAAAAGGAAGGAACTTCGGTAACACATCCTTGTCTCCACCGGCTCCACTCTTGGTTATCTCATCCCTTTACTTGTGCAAGCTTATTTGTGTTATATCCATTGCTTGCTTGTGTGCTTATGGTTGTTGCATCATATAGGTTGTCCACCTAGTTGCATATCTAGACAACCTACTTTGATGCAAAGTTTAAATTGGTAAAGAAAAGCAAAAACTGTTAGTTGCCTATTCACCCCCCCTCTAGTCAACCATATCGATCCTTTCAATTGGTATCAGAGCCTCGTCTCTTGACTAAGGACTTTACCGTCCGAAGAGTATGGTTGACGTCGTAGAAGGTGCGGAGGAGCAATCCGGTGCAAATCCGGTCTCTTCTACGGGAGATGGGGGAACCGCGGCCTCTCGTGAGGAGTTCAATGTGGCATTGGAAGCATTGGAAACCTCCATGACGACCGAGGTCAAAGGCATGTTTCATGAATTCTTAGAAGGGCTTAAACTTTCCACCGCACTGTTGAAAGTGGGTGATCCCGCCAACAAGGTGACGGATGCTACCTCCGACAAGGGGGAAGCTACTAGTGAGAAAGCCCTTCCTTCTAGTGGTAAAAGTGGCACCGGCATCTTTGCCAATGTGGAACCTCCACTTATCTATGGTGGACCGATTCCTTCTACTCACTTGAATCATGACGGTCCTCCCCCAAAGATTGATAAAAAAGGAGGATTTTGATTCTTGGGTTTATCGTTTTAAGCGTCATTTAAATCATGTGAACACTAACCTTTGGAGAATTATTTAAGAAGGTTTTTATCCGCATGACCGGAGCAACTTCACTCCTAGAGAAGCCGTGGATGATCAATTCAATGAGAATGCTCTCTTTATCATCCAAGAAGTAATCCCTCCCGAAGATCTTCCTCATCTTCGGCGCTATTCTTTGGCCAAAGATGCTTGGCGCCAAGTGGTTTCCCTCTATCGGGGAAGCGCAAGCATTCAACGTTCCAACTATGAAGTGGTACAAGATGAAGCCGATGAGTTTGCAATGAAAGAAGATGAAGAACCTCGTGAGCTTTATCGGAGAGCAACCAAGCTCGCGGTCTCTCTCCGAGATCATGGAAGTAAGGACACGGGTGACAATTGGAGCAAGCGCAAATTCCTCAAGGCAATGATGCCCTACCACAAAGCCGTGTCCTCCGTCATCCGTCAAAGGCCGGACTTCCACACCTTGTCCTCAAGTGAGGTGTTAGATGAGTTTGTGGCTATGAGCATATTGGACAAGACCGCCGACAATGCGGTACTTCGCTCTCAAAGAGCAAAAAGGCCCAACCTTGCCTTGAAGGCCAAGATCCATGTCGAAGAAGAGGAAGAGGAGGAAGAAGAGGAGAGCAACCTCAAAGATACGAAGTATGCCTATCATGAACACATGGCACTTGCTTCAAGGCAATTTTGGAGAAATAAGAACTCAAGGCCCAACTTCAACAAGAACAATTCAAGTGGCGCAAAGGGCAAGCAACGAGTGAGGACTTGCTTCAATTGTGGCAATGTGAGCCACATTGTTGTGGAGTGCCCGTATGAGAAGAGGGAAGACAACGGTGGCAAGCTCATCCGTAAGGACAAGGCCAAGTCGTTCCCCAACAAGAGAAACTTCACCAAGAAGACTCCTCCCAAGGCATTGGTGGTACAAGAAGAGTACAATGAGGACGATGACGATGATGAAGATGGTGAGTTGGTTGCCATGGCCTCCGTTGCCATTGCAACGACTCCACGTGTGTCTCTCTTTGACTCACCCAACGAGAGCATCACCGCCAAGTGCCTCATGGCTAAAGCCACCAACAAGGTAACCCCCAACATCAAAACTACCATCATCAATCATCCTACTTCGACGGATAGCATTGATGAACATGAGGGAACTAATGTGGAGGAGAATGAGTTTGAGGCCTTTATGGGTAAGCTCAAGGGCAAATCCAAGAAGCACTTCGTTGCTCTCTTGGAACAACTTGGTGAAGCCAATGACATGATCGAGGCTCACGAAGATACCATCTCTAAGATGGAGGGGCATAGTCGTGACTATGCCGATGAGATTTCGGATCTTTCCAATGCTCTTGAGGAAGAGCGTGGTCTTCGTTTGGCTCTTGAGGAGTCATACAATGATGATCATGCTAAATTAAAGAAAGATCTTGATCATGCTCTTGTTGTTTCTCGTGTGCTAAACTCCGAGAAGGCAAAGCTTGGGGTTGATCTTGCTAGACTCAAAGAGGAGTTTGAGATTCTCGACAAGGCTCACAAAGTCTTGAAGGGCGTTCATGCTAGTCTCAAAGAGTCTCATGATCAACTCCAAGTAAAGCTAACTAAGGAGAAAGCCACTTTTCCTCATATGGTGTTGATTGATAATGCAAATGCTACTAACCCTTGTTGTGAGCATGTGCAACTTGTTGAGGAGAATGCTAAGTTGAAGGAGCAACTTGAGAAAGGCCTTGTGACATGCATACAAGGTGAGAAGAACCTCAATGACCTTTTGAGCAATCAAAAGGAAGGTGTGGCCAAGGAGGATATTGGGTTCGCGCCAAAGCCCAAGAACAAGAAGAAGAATGACAAGACCAAACGACCTCCTCCTCTCAAGCAAACTTTTGTGAAGGAGGGAGATGGTGCATGCTTCCAAGGAGAAGAAGAAGAACAATGCGAAGGGTGGCAATGTCAAGAAGGGCAATGCCACCCCTACCAACAAAGCCAGCGACTTTAATCCTTCTTATGTGTTATGTCATATAGTGATGGGCATGTTTATGCCAAATTTGTTGGTTCTCCTCATGAATACATTGAATGGTCTATTTGGGTTCCTAAGACCCTTGTTACTAACATCAAAGGACCCATTACAAAATGGGTACCTAAAACCAAGCATTTATCTCTTGTAGGTGTTTGCTTCCGGTGGGGGATCATGGTGGCTCGATAGTGGAGCTACAAATCATATGACTGGAAGCAAGGACTTGGTGGTGGACGTGCATAAGATTCCATCTATGCCCACCAATGTCGAGTGGGGTGATGCCTCATCTTCTAAGGTATTGGGACTCGGCAAGGTTATCATTTCTCATGATCTCACGATCGAGAAGGTCATGCTTGTAGAGTCCCTTGCATACAATTTACTTTCCGTTCATCAACTTGCAATAATGGGCTTTGCCACTTTCTTTGATATTGATACCGTGGCCCTCTTGTGGAGCAAGACTCTTAAAGTAGCCTTTGTTGGGCATGTCGAGAACGGTCTATATGTGATCAACTTTTCGGAGCGACCCACTAAGACCGCGACATGACTAATGGCTAAAGTTGACGTGGGATGGCTTTGGCATCGCCGTTTAGCCCACGTCAATATGAGATCTTTGCAAAGTCTTCTCAAGGGGGACCATGTTCGTGGACTAACGGATGTTAGTTTTGATAAAGATCATGCTTGTAGTGCTTGTATCGAAGGAAAGCTTCATGAGAAGGCTCACCCTCCCACAACTATCATTTACTTGAAGAGGCCTTTGGAGCTCCTTCACTTGGATCTCTTTGGGCCTCCATCCTTTGATAGTCTTGGCGGTAGGAAGTATTGCTTGGTGATTGTGGATGACTACTCAAGGTATACTTGGGTGTATTTCTTCAAGAGGAAGAGCAAGACCCAACAAACCATCATTGAATTTGCAAATGAAGCACAACGTCAACACAATGCAAAGATCTTGACAATAAGAAGTGACAACGGCACAGAGTTCAAGAACTACACCTTGGATGAGTTTCTTAGTGATGAGGGGATCAAGCATCAATATTCCGCACCCAACACCCCTCAACAAAACGGTTTCGCGGAGAGGAAGAACCGGACGTTGATGGATGCGGCAAGGACCATGATGGCGGAGTTCAAGTCTCCATACAACTTTTGGGCCGAAGCCATCAACACCGCATGTCATGCATCCAATCGGCTCTACCTCCGCAAGGGCTTGAACAAGACTCCTTATAAGATACTCACCGGTAACAAGCCCAATCTCAAGTACTTTCGGGTGTTCGGGTGTAAGTGTTTCATTCTCAAGAAAGGTGTTCGGTTGTCTAAATTTGAGGCTAGAGCTTATGAGGGCATATTTGTTGGTTATGCTACAAACTCTCATGCTTACCGTGTCCTCAATAAATCTTCGGGACTTATTGAGGAGACGTGTAATGTGGAGTTTGATGAGAATAATGGCTCCCAAGTGGAGCAAAGTGGCACTTCTGATGTAGGTGATGAAATTCCTCCTCAAGCCATAAGGAGAATGGGTGTTGGTTTTATCCTACCCATTGAGGAACCCCTTGTGGCCGAAGGAGAAGGACAATGCTCCACTCAAGTGGAGCCATCACCATCCCAAGGCCCACATGCTTCCGAAGAACAAAGTGAAGGCCCTCAACCTCATGAACAAGACCAAGGGCAAGATCATGCTCAAGACGGTGTTGACACACCAAGTGATGCCCAAGGTCAAGTTCTCTCCCCCGAGCAAGTCCAAGATCAAGAACAAGCTCAAGACGGCGCTCAAGATGATCAAGTGACTGCTCCTCAACTCACCACCGAGGAGGACTTAGAGCGTTGTGCCGCCAAGATTGCTTCCAAGCTCTCCACCAAGGGTCATCTCATGAAGAATGTACTTGGAAGCATTCAAAAGGGGGTAAGCACTCATAGACAATTGGCAAACTATTGTGAACATCACGCGTTTGTCTCTTGTGTTGAACCCCAAAAGGTATATGAGGCACTCGAAGATCCGGATTGGCTTAATGCCATGCATGAAGAACTCAACAACTTCGAGTACAACAAGGTGTGGAGGTTGGTGCCAAGGCCAAAGGGGAACCACAATGTCATTGGGACCAAGTGGAATTTCAAGAGCAAGATTCTCGTGGGACCATAATTCGCAACAAGGCAAGATTGGTGGCACAAGGCTACTCCCAAGTCGAGGGTATCGATTACGGTGAAACATTTGCTCCCGTTGCTCGTCTTGAATCCATTCAGTTGTTGATTGCTTATGCTTCTCATCAGAACTTTAAGTTGCAACAAATGGATGTGAAGAGTGCTTTTCTTAATGGTCCTATTAATGAGTTGGTTTACGTCAAACAACCCCCTGGGTTCGAGGATCCCTACTTTCCCGATCATGTGTATCAACTCGATAAGGCACTCTATGGCCTTAAACAAGCCCCACGTGCGTGGTATGACCACCTTACCGAGTTGTTAAAAGATCGCGAGTTTGAGGTTGGGCTAATCGATCCCACTATTTTTACTAAGAAGGTCAAAGGGGAGTTGTTTGTGTGCCAACTATATGTTGATGATATTATCTTTGGTTCCCCTAACAAAGCTTTCAATGAGGAATTTGTTGCACTAATGACCTCAAAGTTCAAGATGTCTTCCATGGGAGAGTTGAAGTTCTTTCTCAGTTTTGAAGTGAAGCAAAGAAGAGAAGGTACCTTCATCAACCAAGCTAAATACACCCAAGACATGCTCAAGAGATTCAAGCTAAGTGATGTCAAGCCGGCTTCCACTCCAATGCCCACCAAGTGCCAACTTGACATTGATCCCAATGGTAAAGCGGTGGATCAAAAGGTATATCGCTCAATGATTGGATCCTTGCTTTACCTTTGTGCACTGGACCGGATATCATGTTGAGTGTGGGAATTTGTGCACGCTTCAAGTCAAGACCTAAGGAAAGCCACTTTGTGGCGGTGTTTAATCTTTCGATATTTGGCTCATACCCCAAACTTTGGCTTGTGGTACCCAAGAGTAGCAAACTTCAAGCTTGTAGGATATTTGGATTATGATTGGGCGGGAGACAAAGTGGATAGGAAGTCCACTTCCGGAGGGTGCCAATTCCTTGGTTGCTCTTTGGTAAGTTGGTCTTCTAAAAAGCAAAGTTGTGTGTCTCTCTCATCCACCGAAGCGGAGTATGTGGCGGCCGGTAGTTGTTGTGCACAACTCTTATGGATGAGGCAAACTTTAAAGGATTACGATGTCATTTGTGACAAAGTGCCTCTTTGGTGTGACAATGAAAGTGCCATCAAGATTTCTCTCAACCCGGTGCAACACTTCAAGACGAAGCATATTGAGATTCGGTATCACTTCATCCGGGATCACATTAGGCGAGGAGAGATCGAGTTCAACTACGTCAACACTCATGATAACCTTGCAGATATCTTCACGAAGCCTTTGGATGAAGCAAGATTTCGCGAGTTAAGGCATGAGCTAAATATCATTGATTCGAGCAATGTTGCTTGAGCCCGTGCACACCCCTCCTTACTCAACTTGTTGTCTTGTTTAGGTGTAGGCATGGACATAGGGGGAGTGTTGTTCTCTCAATGAACTCTCCCTCCCACTACTACAAAAAGGGCTGCTAGTGGCGCACCTGTTTTCGCTACTAATGGCGCACTACAGGTGCGCCACTAGCACCACGCCATTAGATTTTTTTTCTAATGGCGCACCTGTGGTGCGCCATTAGTATCTGGCATACTAATGACGCACCCGCTGGTGCGCCATTAGAATAGCGCACCACATAGAAGTGCGCCATTAGTAACAATATTTTTTCAATTTTTTCTTAATCTCAGTTCACTATGGCTTAATCTCGGGTCAATATGCTTAATCTCAGGTCAAATCGCACTCCGTGGTCAAACTTCCCAAAAGGTCACCCATCCTCACACTACTCCAGCCCAAGCACGCTTAACTTCGAGTTCTATCCAACCCCAAAGAATACTCACTTCACAGGCACTTGTTGATATATCTAGCATATCAATCCTATTATACCTTGTTGATGTCTAGGACTTTGTTCATGTTCATGACTATGATGAAATTTTGAAAAATATTTCAAACTTCCCGGTCATATTACGTATCATTTTCTGAAAAAAAAAATCAAAAAAAAGTTCAGAACCAACTTTTTTTCTGTTACTAGTGGCGCACCACATCCACGGTGCGCCACTAGTAAGTTTGAAATTTTTTGAATTTTTTTGCCTCTAGATCTTGAAAGCCCCGTAACTTTTTTCTGTTAGGTTTTTGGGGATTTTAAAAATGTTTAACTTTTCGAGTAGATGATTTTTCATATAAAAAACTTTTTCATCCGAGTTCGTATGCAAAAGTTATGCCCATTTTACAAATTCCCAGAGAGATTTTGCAAATAAAGTCGAAATTCATATTTGTAAATTTTCCCAACAACTAGACCACATATGACATGGGAAACTTATTTTCTTTTATCTTTTTTGACATTTCCATCATTTTCTTTTATTTTTTTTAAACTGAAAAGGCGATCCACGCTGTGGGGTGCATTCGGAACTTTTGGGCCATGTTAGTAATGGCGCACCGTGGGGTTGTGCACCATTGATAGTTAAACTACTAATGGCGCACCACACCCACTGTCCAGAGGTGCGCCATTACTAACAATTTTTATTTTTTATTTTTTTTCAAAACTACTATTTATGACGGTGGGTGTGGTGCGCCATTACTATGTCAACATAGTAATGGCGCACCACACCCGCCAGGCGCCTATTAGTAGTTTTGAAAAATTAAAATTTTTTACTAATGGCGCACCGTGGGATGTGGTGCGCCATTAGTATTTAGAACTAATGGCGCACCAACACATGGTGCACCATTAGTATTTAGTAATGGCGCACCACATGTACAGTGCGCCATTAGTGTCCATCCCATCTATAGCCCTTTTCCTAGTAGTGTCCCCCCCATTATGCATAAATCGATCAACTCTTTCACATTAGCCATTTTTTATGGTACTTGTGCTTCAAGACGAGTTTTGGTCATGGGCCCAAGGTTAAAATCTTCGCGGTGCCATTCCTCTTGACTCAAACATAGGTGGCCTCGGCTATCGCCCCTCTCTTGAAGGGGTGTGTCTTCTGTCCTCTTGCTAGTGTTCCTTGGTTGTTTCTTGGTTTTCTCTACTTGCCGTCGGTTTTTCTTTTCTTTTTGAGCTTAGAGTTGTCTAGTTCTGAGTTGTGCTGGGCGGTACTACCGCTGGTGACGCGGTACTACCGCTTATGTTGATAAGCGGTACTACCGCCCGCCACCGCGGTACTACCGCTGAGGGGCGGGACCAGGGGGTTAAGTCGTGGCCTGGGGTGGTTTTCTCCCCCCATACCCATTTGCTTCGTCCCCTCGTTCCTCTTCTTCTCTCCAGCGCCATCTTGCCGCGGGAGGGCTCCGGCGGCCCTCCGTCTCCGGGCCGTCCCTCTCCATTTCCTTCGGCGGAGTCGATCCCCACCTTGTCCTTTTGCCATGGATGTCGGTATTGCCCTCGTTCCTCTTCTCTTCTTGTCTAGATTTCAGATCTAGTGTTTAGGGGCAACGGTGGATGCATCTCTAGTTTTTTGGCTAAAACTAGGCTTGAGTAGGTTGGAGAGGCAACTAGACTCTTTGGATTGATACTTGGTAGGTTTATTTTTGAATTTGGCATCTCCGGTAGTGCCGGATCTTTCCACGGCAGTAGGGAAATGTTGTTCCTCGTCTCGAGCGGTACTACCGCCCATTCAAGCGGTACTACCGCGCGAGCGGCACTAGAGCGGTACTACCGCTCAAGCAGTACTGCCGTGATAGGTCGCGGTACTACCGCCTGATGCCCATTTCCATCGTATCCTACCACATATTGATCTTTGTTTGGTTTGTTTGTTGGTTTTTTATCGTTCTTTCTGGCTGCTTCGTGTGTCAGTGTGTTTGGTTCCAGGTGATGAACATCCTGAGCAGCAAGCCCGCCGTGTCAACCCCGGGCGTTCCACGTCAAAGAGCTACCGCACTTCTGAGTTTGCTGGTGGTTCCTCCAATGCTCCACCGCCGCCAATGGGTGCTTCTTGAAGCACTAATCCCCCTCCCAAGAAGATGCCAGCCAACAGACCAAAGCCTCGTGGGAAGAAGGTGACTGAGATGTCCTCCAAGGAATTCTGGGACAAGCGTCGCCACAATCCTTATGATGAAGACCAAGAGCTCACCTTTGTCAATCTTCCGTTCTGGAACCGCTTTCAGTATGCCACCTACTTTGAGGTGATCAAATCTAAGAAGAACCTCTTTGTCAATGTTCACTCCATCAACACGGATGCTATGGAAAAGGACCCTGAGTACTTTGGTGAAGCCCTTCAGATGTGCTCTCAGTTGAACATTCTCAGGATCATGCAGTTCAACAAGGACTTTGATGCTGTTGGTGGCTCAATTCTACGCCACTGTCCATCTAGGAACTGATGAAAACAGGACTCTGACTTGGATGACGAATGGGAAGCTACTAGTTGTCAAGTGGAAGGCTTTCATGGAGTTACTTGAGGTGGAAGATCAAGGGCTTGAGTCTCCAGTCGGGTTCCGTCCTCACCACTATTACCTCCACTCACAAGCAAGTTCTCTGGCCCTACTGCACTAGGAAGGTCAATCCCGAGACTAAGAAGACAACCTATGAGCTGCCTACGTATCTGGACATCCTTCACCGCGTGTTCCGCGAGACTCTCTTCCCTCGTATCGGGAATCTGTATCAGGTTCATTCCTATATTGTGGACATGCTTCTCTTCCGCCAAAGATGAGAAGGAGGCAAACACCGGCGAGTCCTCGGATATCTCTCATGTGATGTGGTCTGAGCTTCTTTGCTGTGTTCGAGCGCAAGTGCCCGATCTATGCTCCGTTCATCATGTTGATCATTGAGAAGGCACGAGACGCACCTATCCCGAGGAGTCGCTGGAGACTGGAGAGTTGGTTTCTCATGAGATCAAGCGTCTGAGGAAGAAGGATAATTGGGGTACCTCCGTTCCTCAAACTGGGGTTCCATCTTCTGCGGCTGCCATGGAGACCGAGGGCGAGGCTGATGCTGGTATTGATCTTGACTCTGAGCCTTCTGAGGCAGAGCCCTCTTGGGCAAAGAAGCTCAAGCACAAGATGAAGAAGCTGTTCTGCATGGAGTCTCATGGTCAGTACATGACTCACGTTGCGGAGAAGAAGGCAAGGGGACGTCACAAGGAGCTTATGCGTCAGTTGGGTGCGACAGTTACCAGCGGCTCTGAGGGTCAGATCACTGAGGAGGAGGAGTGGATCCAGCAGCACTGTCCGTGGACCGATTCAGATGCCGAGCAGTTTCCGACTGAGGATGGTGGCGCAGCCGTCTGATGTTCAAGATCTTCAGTTTGCTCTCACCTGGAGCCATAGGGTCGCTCTTTGCCCCTTTTTGGTGTCTCCATGCCAAAGGGGGAGAGAGTCTAGGGATTTGTGTCGTTGAGTTGCGAGTGTGTCTTTGTGGTCTTTGTGGTTTCGTTGTGTTTGCTCATCATTTGCTTTGTTTGGTTTTGTGTCAGTGAGACCTAAGTTCCAGTCATATGGTGTGAGACATATGCTCCTTATCTTTATCTTCATTCTATGTCTCTAGTCATTTGGTATCTTATGAGTTGCATGCTTATTATTTTATATACCCTGCTCTCATGGTTAGCGCTTAGGTTATTGGTCTCTAAAATACAGGGGGAGTGTTGATCCTAGTATGTGTGCCGTGCAGTCCAAAGCACTTATCTTGATGACACACATCTAGGGGGAGCCCGTCTATATTTTAGAGATGTGGGGTTTGCTTATGTCCTGTGTCTTTTTCCGTCTATGCAAATCCCGTATTGTCATCAATCCACCAAAAAGGGGGAGATTGTAAGGGCATATTTATCCCTAAGGTGTTTTGGTGATTGATGACAATGCTTCTGCGGACTAATCGTGTGCATTGAGTTTTTCAGAGATTCATCCTATGGCACGAGACGATTCCCTCCCCTCGGAGTTTGAAGCGAAGACGGTGTAGTCCTTTCGTTTCAGTTTGGTGGACTAGTTTCGTAGGGTTCACCGTACTATCAAGAGGGGGTCCGCTTTGGAAAGGCTAGGGTGGAATCACCACGTACACATCCTTTGCTCACCCTGTCAGCCTTTCCGCTTCAATGGAGAGCTCGTTCCTGTCCTTGTAGTGCATGTTCTTGTCCCAGCGGTAGTACCGCGTGTCGGAGCGGTAGTACCACTTGGGAGCCACAAGCGGTAGTACCGCTCTACAATGATAATCTTGCTTGGAGCCCCAATGATGAGTACCGCCATGACTCACGTGCTTCTACCGCCTCGACTCGGGCGCTCGTTTTTCGTGTCGGGTTTTTCGGTACTTGCTGCGACAGTAGAGGCGGTAGTACCGCTCGTGCGGTAGTACCGCCCTTACCACCGCGGTAGTACCGCTCTGTCCAGCGGCTGTACCGCGAGGGGGAGTGGTAGTACCGCTTAGGTTGTTAAGCGGTAGTACCGCTGGCCTAGCGGTAGTACGGCTCTCTGCGGGGCTGCAAGGGGAGTAACGGTTGGATTGTTTCCCCCACTATATAAGTGGGTCTTCTTCTCTAAAGTTGACCTACCTCTTCCCCCAAAAGCTCCATTGTTGCTCCAAGCTCCATTTTCGCCCGATCTCTCTCCCTAGCCAATCAAACTTGTTGATTTGCTCGGGATTGGTTGAGAAGGCCCCGATCTACACTTCCATCAAGAGAAATTTGAAACCCCGCACTAATCCCTAGCAGATCTTGTTACTCTTGGGTGTATGAGCACCCTAGACGGTTGAGGTCACCGTGGAACCATAGTCCATTGTGGTGAAGCTTCGTGGTGTCCTTGGGAGCCTCCAATTAAGTTCTGGAGATTGCCCCAACCTTGTTTGTAAAGGTCCGGTCGCCGCCTTCAAGGGCACCATTAGTGGAATCACGACATCTCACATTGTTTGAGGGCGTGAGGAGAATACGGTGGCCCTAGTGGCTTCTTGGGGAGCATTGTGCCTCCACACCGCTCGAACGGAGACGTACTTCCCCTCAAAAGGAAGGAACTTCGGTAACACATCCTCGTCTCCACCGGCTCCACTCTTGGTTATCTCATCCCTTTACTTGTGCAAGCTTATTTGTGTTATATCCATTGCTTGCTTGTGTGCTTATGGTTGTTGCATCATATAGGTTGTCCACCTAGTTGCATATCTAGACAACCTACTTTGATGCAAAGTTTAATTTGGTAAAGAAAAGCAAAAAATTGTTAGTTGCCTATTCACCCCCCTCTAGTCAACCATATCGATCCTCTCAGACTTGGACGGAAGACGACCCGTGATGACGAATTTGAGCAGTCGCGCAGAGCGCTCCCCAAAAACCTAATTCGTCCTCTCCCGGTGCAGGATCGCAAGGACGAACTGTTTCGGAGACCTGTTGTCCCACGCGCTAATGCACGCCGGTGTTTGGGATGGAGTAGACTACGACGGCCGTGCAAGTCGCGAGATGAGGCAAAATCCTAGGTGTTTTCAGTGTGTCTCTAGCCGCAGCCGGTAGCTATATATATATTAGGACCAGAGGCGGTATTGTGTCGCGATCACAATCCCAAACCGACATGGTTTCTAATTCGTATACTTACCGGACAAGAAATCATAAACGTGTCTGCCAAAAAATAAAACGGCATGTCAGACGGAGACGGACCGGATTTCAGCGAACCATTCACACACATGTTGCACGTACGCGCCGCCTCGCCCAGGAGAGGCGAGGTGAGCAAGCGAGCGCGCGTGTGGTCTTCCTTTTCTCTTATCACACACCACTTAGAGTGGTGGAGAGAACCCACTATATAAAGAGGTCCAACTCTTCTTCAACTTCCCGGGAGGGACTAAACTTTAGCACCATAACTTGCCATTTTACACATTGGCCACTTTTTGAGATTTTAGAAATTGCTATGGGCCTAGTGACGAAGCTATGTACCTAGGCTGGGGTCATGGACCTGTCCAAGATACCCTCCCCAAGGACATCCCTTAAAAAACCAGAAGAATCATCATCCACTCGACCATGAAGCTATGTTCCACTCGGCAGTCTTGAAGTCACTCGATCGTGAAGACTATCACTCGACTACCAGAAGATCTAGAGCCACTCTGCACTGCAATGGTCAGGAATTAAGTCATAGCTTTAATGGTCATTATGTATCTTTATTACTGGCATTACTAGTAACTCCCACCTCTTGATGTACATTTAACCCTGTGTAACGGAGGGGAGCTGGGGTCCTGGCGCACTCTATATGAGCCACCCCCATCCTCTGGGACAAGGGTTCGCACCCCCTGTAACTCACACGCATATAATCCAGTCGACCGCCTCCGGGCTCCGAGATGTAGGGCTGTTACTTCCTCCGAGAAGGGCCTGAACTCGTAAAACTTGTGTGTACAACTCCTCCATAGCTAAGATCTTGCCTCTACATACCTACCCCCCATTCTACTGTTAGACTTAGAACCACGACAGTTGGTGCCCACCGTGGGGCAGGTGTCTTAGCGACTTGTTGGAGGAGTTGCGATTTTTTCGATCCCCATCGACATGGTTTCAGGCGGAGGTTTGGCCAAGGGCCGCGAGATCCGTCTCGGCGGCGCTTCGTGTTCGCCGACGACTCCGCTTGGCTCCAAGAGGCTCCACTGACGCCGAGGCGCTCCCGTCCGCAACGCGCACTTTCGCGCGTGCGTCCGCGGCGTCCTCCTGCGACAGCCGTCGACTCAGTATCAGTCAGCTCCTGTGGCGTCCTTCCTCCATGTTGCCCGCCGGCGCAAGCATTCCGGTCGATCGAGGCTTCAGCGGTGGGTGAGGCACGCGGTGGCCCGCCAGTCGGCCGTCCCCCAAGTCGCGGCAATCGAGCCCGACGAAACACTCTACGGCCTGTTCGATCTGTCGACTGGCTCCGTAGAAACTGCATCCGAGTGCGACAGCAGTGATCCCGCGGCGGAAGTCCTGATGGTCGATGGGCCTCGCAGTCCTCCTGGCTTCCCTCGCGTTGACGGTGGATATGGCGGAGGCGATCCGTCGCGTGCCCACGAGGAGTACCTCCCCGAGCCCCTCTCTTCGCAGCAGAGGGAAGAACTTCGCCGCCGGAACATGGATGCACTTCATACTCCTATCGTTGGAGAAACCCCCGAGGCCTGCGCCTTGGAGGAGGCGCGCCTGGCTAACTTGGCTGAGCGCACTCGACTGGAGAACCTCCAGCACGCACTCGACGGGCGTGCTCGGCAGCGGGTTCCAGAATCCAGTCGAAGACAACTCTTTTCGCCTCCGACTCCGGTATATCAAACTCCAATCCAGAATCTCACAGCCGCAGCCCGAATAGCAGAGTCAATCCAGCCGTCCCAGTCAGAAGCTGGCAGAGGTTTGATGCAGATCAGGGATTTACTCCGGGCAGCGGGAGAACAGAATACAGCTGTGTCTCAGTCGCGGAATAGGATCCACAGCAGATCCGTCATAGCAGATACAGTCCAGTCGGCCCACAGCCCAAGATCGCCCCCGAGGCGTGAGGGGCGTGGAGACCGGCGAGATCAGCACAGAAACCGCGAGCAGTATGATCACCGACTCGATCACAATGATCGTCGTCGAGTGCCCACGCCTCCCCCAAGGAGTGGGTCATACGTGCCTCGACAGCTTGATGACAGACGCCCTTATAGTGGTGGGCGAAGGATTCCAGTCAACCCCAGGGAACCGGGCTTTGATGCGAGATCTATTCTCGTACAAGGTTTGGTCGACAGAAACAGAGCTCACAGAGAAGTCCATGACAGAGATTTTCCAACCAGCAGCAGAGTGCATGTCTCAGGTCCAGAGTGCTTCAGCAGAGCCATCAGGGCCGCGGTGATTCCTCCCAACTTCAGGTTGGCGACTGGAGTCAGTAAGGTCACTGGTGAGTCCAAGCCTGACACTTGGCTAGAGGATTACAGAGTGGCTGTTCAGATTGGCGGCGGCAATGATGAAGTGGCCATGAAGCACCTTCCTCTGATGTTAGAAGACTCGGCCAGAGCATGGTTAAATCAGTTAGCGCCCAACAGTATTTACAGTTGGGAAGATCTTGCCCGAGTGTTTGTCAGAACATTTGAAGGAACATGCAAACGGCTAATACGTCTCCAACGTATCTACTTTTCCAAACACTTTTGCCCTTGTTTTGGACTCTAATTGCATGATTTGAATGAAACTAACCCGGATTGACGTTGTTTTCAGCAGAACTACCATGATGTTTTTTTATGTGTAGAAAAGAAAAGTTCTCGGAATCTCCTGGAAATCCACGGAGGCACTTTTTGGGATTTATAAGAATTATTCGGCGAAAGAAATACACCAGGGGGCCTGACGGCTCATCCACGAGACAGGGGGCGCCTCTAGGGCGCCGCCTTATCTCGTGGGCCCCTGGACCTCCTCCGACCTCACCTCCAACTCCATATATTCCGTCTCGGGGAGAAAAAATCAGAGAGAAAGTTTCATCGCGTTTCACGACACGGAGCCGCCGCCAAGCCCTAATCTCTCTCGAGAGGGCTGATCTGGAGTCCGTTCGGGGCTCCGGAGAGGGGGATTCGTCGCCGTCGTCATCATCAACCATCCTCCATCACCAATTTCATGATGCTCACCGCCGTGCGTGAGTAATTCCATCGTAGGCTTGCTGGACGGTGATGGGTTTGATGAGATTTACCATGTAATCAAGTTAGTTTTGTTAGGGTTTGATCCTCCACTATGTTCTGAGATTGATGTTGCTATAACTTTGCTATGCTTAATGCTTGTCCCTAGGGCCCGAGTGCCATGATTTCAGATATGAACCTATTATGTTTTCATGAATATATGTGTGTTCTTGATCCTATCTTGCAAGTCTATAGTCACCTATTATGTGTTATGATCCGACAACCCAGAAGTGACAATAATCGGGATACTTCTCGGTGATGACCGTAGTTTGAGGAGTTCATGTATTCACTATGTGCTAATGCTTTGTTCCGGTTCTGTATTAAAAGGAGGCCTTAATATCCCTTAGTTTCCGTAAGGACCCCACTACCACGGGAAGGTAGGACAAAAGATGTCATGCAAGTTCTTTTCCATAAGCACGTATGACTATTTACGGAATACATGCCTACATTGCATCGATGAACTGGAGCTAGTTCTATATCGCCCTATGTTATAACTATTGCATGAGGAATCGCATCCGGCGCGGCATAATTATCCATCAATGATCCATTGCCTACGAGCTTTTCATATATTGTTCTTCGCTTATTTACTTTTCCGTTGCTACTTTTACAACTACCATAAAAACCCAAAAACATTTATCTTTACTTTTGCTACTGTTACCATTATTATCATACCACTTTTTCTACTAAACACTTTGCTGCAGATACTAAGTTATCCAGGTGTGGTTGAATTGACAACTCAACTGCTAATACTCAAGAATATTCTTTGGCTCCCCTTGTGTCGAATCAATAAATTTGGGTTGAATACTCTACCCTCGAAAGCCTTTGCGATCCCCTATACTTGTGGGTTATCAAGACCAATTTCTGGCGCCGTTGCCGGGGAGCATAGCTCTATTCTCTGAGTCACTTGGGATTTATATCTGTTGATCACTATGAAGAACTTGAAAGACGCTAAGACAACAATTTATCCCTCAACTACGAGGGGAGGTAAGGAACTGCCATCTAGCTCTGCACTAGATTCTCCTTCCGTTATTAGTAAGCTTGCGACACCTAAACCTGCTACTGCTATGAATTCTGATATGTCGCATGTTATTGATGATGCCACTTCTGCTATGCATGATGAAACTACTTCTGTGCGTGATACTACTTTGCCATTAGGTGAATTTCTTGATGAACAACTTGCTAGGGTTAGGGGGAATGAAAATATTGAAGAACCTATTATTAATGATAGTGATGATGAAGGTTCCCCCAATGATTATGTATTACCCGTTGTTCCTAAGGGTTATGTTATGAATGAAAAAGCTGCTCTTGAAATCCTTGCTTGCAATGATAGAAATGATCTTAAGAAATTATTAGCTAAATGGAAGCTGCAGTCTCTTAATGCTAGGATGAAACCCGATCCTGTGTTTGCTACTTCACCTATCTGTGTTACTGATAAGGATTATGAATTCTCTGTTGATCCTGATATTATTACTTTAGTTGAATCTGATCCTTTTTATGGCCTTGAATCTGAAACGGTTGTGGCACATCTTACCAAGTTGAATGATATAGCCACCCTATTTACTAATAATGAGAAGTCTCGCTATTTATATATCCTTAAGATATTTCCGTTTTCATTAAAGGGTGATGCTAAGACTTGGTATAATTCTCTTGCTCCTGGTTGTGTGCGTAGTCCCCAGGATATGATTTATTACTTCTCTGCTAAATATTTCCCTGCTCATAAGAAACAGGCTTCCTTGCAGGAAATATATAATTTTGTGCAAATCAAAGAAGAGAGTCTCCCGCAAGCTGGGGGAGGCTTCTCCGGTTACTTAATGCTTTTCCTGATCATCCTCGTAAGAAAAATGAAATACTTGATATCTTTTATGATGGACTAACCGATGCTTCCAAGGACCACTTGGATAGTTGTGCTGGTTGTGTTTTCAAGGAAAGAACAATCGATTTAAGCTGAAATATTATTGAATAATATGTTGACTAATGAAAATAATTGGACACTTCGAGCCAGGTTCCTCAAGTAATTCCTGAACCAATTGAGCCAACTCTGAGCCTATTCCTAAACCCACTCCGAAGAAGAGAGGTGTTTTATTTCTCGATCTGAAGATATGCAAGAGGCAAAGAAATCAATGAAAGAAAAAGGTATTAAAGCTGAAGATGTTAAGAATTTACCACCTATTGAAGAAATACATGGTCTTAATTTACCGTCTGAAGAACCACATTGTCTTGATAACCCGACACAGGTAGTAAAGGTAAATTCTCTCTATAGATATGATAAAGTTGAAATACCCTCTACTAAATTTCATAGCCCATGCTTAGATGAATTTGATGACTTTATGGCTAGGCAAGAAAGTTTTAATGCTTATGTTGGTAGAGAGCTAAAGAATAATGCTTTCGAGATAGGACGCGTAGGTGATAATCTGGCTAGAGTTAAAGATGAACTTCACCGCGTTAGCAAATATGCTTCTATGGTTGCTACTCAAGCTGAGCAAGTACTCAAAGCTCAAAATGATTTGATTGATGAATTGAATAATAAAAATGACTTTGCTGTTAGAGTGGCTACTAGAACGAATGACTCAGGAACCTTTGTATCCTGAAGGCCACCCTAAGAGAATCGAACAAGATTCTCAGAGAAATAATTTAGAGGCACCTAGTTCTTCTAAAAAGAAGAAGAAGAAAAACAATAAAACTTTGCATGCTTCTAGTGAACCTACTGTAGACACACCTGAGAATCCCAATAATATTTCTATTTCTGATGCTGAAACACAATCAGGTGATGAATATGAACCTAGTGATAATGTTAATGATAATGTTCATGTTAATGCTCCACCTAGCAAAGACAATGGTGTAGAGATTGAACCTGTTGTTCATCTTGATAACCCACAATCAAAGAATCAACGTTACGATAAGAGAGATTTTGTTGGTAGGAAGCACGGTAAAGAAAGAGAACCATGGGTTCAGAAACCCTTGCCCTTTCCTCCTAAACCATCCAAGTCAAAGGATGATGAGGATTTTGAGCGCTTTGCTGAAATGGTTAGACCTATTTTCTTACGTATGCGCTTAACTGATATGCTTAAAGTAAATCCTTATGCTAAGTATATGAAGGATATCATCACAAATAAAAGAAAGATACCGGAAGCTGAAATTTCCACCATGCTTGCTAATTACACTTTTAAGGGTGGAATACCAAAGAAACTTGGAGATTCGGGTGTACCAACTATACCTTGCTCTATTAAAAGAAATTATGTTAGAACTGCTTTATGTGATCTACGAGCTGGTGTTAGTGTTATGCCTCTCTCTTTATATCGTAGACTTGAATTGAATAAGTTGACACCTACTGAAATATCTTTGCAAATGGCTGATAAATCAACTGCTATACTGCCGGTATTTGTGAGGATGTACTGTTGTGGTTGCAAATGTCACTATCTGAACGGACTTTGTTATTCTTGATATTCACGAGGGCGATAGTATGTCTATTATCCTTGGTAGACCTTTTCTTAATACTGCAGGGGCTGTTATTGATTGCAACAAAGGCAATGTCACTTTTCATGTTAATGGTAATGAGCATACGGTACATTTTCCGAGGAAACAATTTCAAGTCCATAGCATCAATTCTATTGAAAAAGTTCCAACTATCATTTTTGGAGGTTTTAAATTTCCTCTCCCTACTGTCAAGAAAAAGTATGATATTCTTATGGTTGGGGATTTTCATATCCCCGTTGAGGTAACTTAGTGTTATCCGAAATTTCTCTAGTTCCATGTTATTCGGAATGAGTTCGTTAACAAGACTTGATCAACCTTGTTAGTGGGTTCATTTTGATGATCACGAGATGGTGATGAAACTAGAAGGCACAACCTTCTGTACCCTCTTTTTTACTTTCTGTTATTTAGAATAAATAAAGCAAAAATAGTTTTACCCGTCTGTTTTCTGAATTATCCGTGCATTAAAAAATAGTCTGAAAATAAAAGTGCTTCAAATGCCCTGCAAATCTAGTATGATTTTTTCTGGAATATTTGAGGATTTTAGGTACTGAAAACACTGCAGGAGCGCCAAGCTCGGCCTGCCACGAGAGGAGGCGCGCCCCCACATGGCGCGCCCCCTGTCTCGTGGGCCCCTGGTGGCTCCCCTCCACTTATGCCAGCACCCACATACTTCATCTTCTACCCAAAAAAATCCCCATCCAGCTCAAGCACGAGTTCTACTCGTTTTGCTACGATTTTTGATCTCTTAGCTCAAAGCTCCATTCACAAAACTGCTTTGGGAGATTGTTGCTTGGTATGTGACTCCTCCATTGGTCCAATTAGTGTTTGTTCTAGTGCTTTATTCATTGCAAATTTTTGCTGCATAGGTGACCATGTTCTTGAGCTTGCATGTTAAATTTTTGAGGTCCCAAGCAATTCCAATGCATGATATAGGCTCTAGGCACTTGTAGGAGTAGGTGCTATCAATCTTGTTTAGATTTATTCACTTTTATTTTGAAGTTACTAAAATTTTAGAAGTTTTCAGAAAATGTTAAGGAGGCTCTTTAAAGGCTCTTCTAGCCAAAGCTCTAAGGAAAACAAGACAAAGAAAAGGAAAAACCCAAGTATAATCTTCCTCGCTTCGTGCGAATGGCCATGCGAGGATTTCTTGAAAGAAGCCGGAATTCATGAAGATTTTTATGCTTTAATCGAGACTGCAGGCCTCACCGGTTTCATCAACGACTGAATCGATCTGTATCTCTTACTCACCAATACTTTCATGCACAACTTTTATTATTATCCTAAGAATTCACCGCCTGCAGTATCATTTCATTTTACACTACAGGAATCTGGTACTTTGCCATCAGCCATAGCGGACGGCAAAGGCTAGGATGGCAGATGGCAAATGCCTTTGCCGTCCACCGCGGACGGCAAACAGCTCCGGCAAAGACAGGGACGGCAAAGGCCTTCTTTGCCGTCTGTTTTTGCAGCGGACGGCAAAGAGGCCTTTGCCATCAGTGGCGGACGGCAAAGGGCATGGCTCTTTGCCATCTGCCAACGGACGGCAAAGGAAATGGCTCTTTGCCATCTACTGGCAGACGGCAAAGGCTGCAGGCTCTTTGCCATCTGTTGGCAGATGACAAAGAGACCAAATAGGCATTAATTCTGTTTCTTCTTATATCAATTCATTTTCACAGAAAATCATATATATATATATATATATATATATATATATATATATATATATATATATATAGATATACAGACGGTCTATTCTGCTAATATTAGCAGAATAACTATTTTGCACACCACTTCCGCACTGCACGCTAAACGCAAGTGCACTGCATCTTCTTGACGACGAGCACTGCAATATAGACTAGTGAACTTCGCGTCGGAAAAAACTGCACGCAGTCTAATTTTTTGATTGTTTTGTCGGAACGAGGTGTACAATATACCGTTGAAAAGCTATGGATTAGGCGCAACTTCTCTATGTTGAACACTTTTCAAGATTCCTCGCGGTTTAAGAGCAGTTTCAAAAAGCAGTAGCGGCGGATGACGAGTGGCAGCGAACGTATTTTCGTGATTTTTTCTAAACCGCACAGCGGAATAAAGCAAATGATACACCATTGGAAAGATATCGTCAAGGCGCATCTTTTTCATATCTATTATGTTTTCTAATTCGTTCGGTTTAAGAGCAGTTTCAAATTTACTAAATCGCGGAACTCTGTTTTTTAGTTTTTTTGAAATTTTCGGTACTGTTTTTGCTCCAGTTTCCTAACCGTTTGTCGAAACGAGACATATGATACACCATTGGAAAGCTACGGACAAGGCGCAAGTTTCATATGTTGAAATGGTTTTGAGATTCCTTACGGTTTTTAGTTAATTTTGAAAATCATGCGGATGACTTCGAGAGGCAGCGGCTGTTTTTTCGTGAAATTTTTACGAACGGCTGGTCGGAATAATTCAAATCATACGCCATTGGAAAGATATCGACGAGACGCAACTTTTTCATGTAGAACACTCTCTCTAATTCCTTACGGTTTAAGAGCAGTTTCGATTTTACCGAAAAGCGGACACTCTGTTCTTCGCGAGGCCAAGATCGTCATATTTACTGCATCGGACAGAAGAACGCATTGCTTCAGAACAAATACCGCACTACATCAGATGGGCAAGTACACTACATGATTTCTTTTTGTTTAGACGTATTTTTTCTCGGACGAGGAAAGAATAACGCACTGCTTCAGACGAAATACCGCACTTCATTAGATGGGCAAGTGCACTGCATGGTTTCTTTTTGTTTAGACGTATTTTTTCTCGGACGGGGAAAGAAGAACACACGGCTTCAGACGAAATACCGCACTTCATTAGATGGGCAAGTGCACTGCATGGTTTTTTTGTGGGACGTAAATTTTCCCAAACGAGGTGAAGTGCACTTCCCGCCGAGCGTTGGGCATGGAAGTGAACCTCGAGACAACCAAATTTTCTGAAACAAGGTGGAGTGTACTTCACGTCGAGAGTTGGGCATGGAAGTGGACCGCAAGGACAGAGCAAGTGAATTACATCTAATAAGAAGTGAGCTGCTTTGAGATGTTCTTGTTTGTGTTTGCCAAGTGGATCACGGAAAAGCTATATAGCGAACATCGCAGAAGAACAAATTGAGCTACAAAGCATACACAACTACTGATAGTTTTACATGGCCACTCACCCCATACAATATCTGCACTCTCCACCGGCCGAACCGCACAAAATTATACGGGTACACTTTCACTAAGACAAAACTAACCATCCTGGTGATGACGTGCAGTTTTTACAAAGAACTAATGAAGTGCAGTTTTCAGCACAACAAAATTGAGGAACGGGCCATCCAACCGTACTGCATCACTTCACCATTTCCTGCAAAAATAGGTAAAATGAACCTCAATAGCAAACCACAGCGGACTTCATTTACACTTTTTTTCTTTTCAGAAAAGCACAAAAATCAAGGAAGTGCAGAAGAGCACTATGCGTCTCCTGACTCTCTACTCGCCATGCTTGCAGTAGGCCGCGGGGAAGGGAGATGCAGTGGGGAGAGGAAGGCCATGGGAACCTCCATATCGGTCCAGCGAGCTGCTCACGATGCGCCCGCGAGCTGCACCCCAAGCGAGTGAAATACGAAATGGTTAAAAATTGTTACTGTGGCATGTAGCCACCTACGACGAACTGCAATCCTGCCTGATGCCCGATCTGCACTGCACGAGGAGTCGCAGTGCACTGCACGCCCACGGCCATGCTGCTCCAGCGATGGAGGATGGAAGGTGGAAGAGGGGGACAGAGGGGCGGCAAACAACGAACTTGGCGGCGCCTGCGAGGGTACTTGGGGCGCGATCTGACCGGGGGTGCCTGGATCCATCGTCTGAGGCTGAGGCTGCTGCGCTCATTGGTGTGATGGGGACGGGGCCTAGCAGCGCGGCGGTGTTACCCGACACCACATGGAGGTCGCCAACGGGGATTGGATTTTGTCTTACCAGCGATGGGATCTGGCCGGAGATACGAGGTGCAGCACCTCCTAGTCCTTCCAGTGCGCCGATGCAGTACGTTGTCCTCCGTGTCCCGCGTGCGCCCCCACCCGTGTGTGGTGGAGTACCCTCATCTTCCTCTCAAATCCGCCATGGGGGTGGTGGCCTGCGGCAGAGATCCAAGTGGGCAGATGAGGTAGGGGGCCGGAGCCACCTGGGGGCAAAGGTGTGGCGGCTGGGGCGCCTGCATCTGGCGGCAGCGGAGGTCCGCAAGATCCGACAGCGGCGGCACAAAAGGAGGTCAACGGGGCAGGGGTGGGCTCTGGATCTGGCAACCACACCATGGAATGAGGTCACCAGCGCGGGGTGCTATGGATCCGACCACCGGAGCACAGAAGGAGGTCATCGGGGCGACAACAGTGGTTTGGGGAGGCCGCCCATGGCAGATCAGGTGCCGGCGCACTGCGTGGTGGTTGGCGGGCGGCGCGGTGGGAGGTGGTGGCCTGGAGGTGGCTCGTGCTGTGGAAGGTGGTGGCCATGCGGTGGCCGGCGTGGTGGGAGGTGGTAGGCCGGGCGGCGGCGTGGGGTGGTGGGGGATCAGGGAGAAGGTGGTGGAGTCTTGATGCATTCATAGGGAGGTGGGGGTTGCTGGTTTGTCTTGGCGTGGGTGGGGTTAGTTTGTAGCCGGGGTGGGCGGCAGGTGTTATCGAGAATAAGCCGGGTGTGCAGAATAAGGTCTTAAGGGGGTGTTATCATAATAGACCCACCCTATATATATATATATATATATATATATATATATATATATATATATATATGACCAAAATATCAAATCAAACACATATTACCAATAGTCATGAACACATATATATCCAACACATGTTATCAATAGTCATGAACACATATATATCCAACACATATCTATGAACACATATCCAACACATATTACAAGGAATGACCTAAAACTAAATATCTATTTTCCTAAAAACTATCTTATTACTAAGATCTTCTTCTTTTCTTCCAACCTGCATAACAAAAACACTAAGAAAGAGAGAATGGGTTAGGAGTAGAAATGTAGCATTTCACTATGTGAAATGCATTGTTGTAGGAGCCAATACTTGAGATCAAGATAATCTTAGTTAAGATCCTGATTTTCAAAGTGATCTTAATTAGAAAGCCAAATAGAGTAAACCAATACCAAAGAGCCAAAGGAGAGAACCAGCCAAGGACCCAATCAAGAAGCCACCACAATTAGTAGTAAGTTAAATGCCAACACAAAGACCACTATCAGTACTAGCTCCAGGAATTAAGCCAATTAAAAAATAGTGATTAAAGCCAAGGATTAGAATTCATTCAGGCCACCCGTGAGGACAGCACAAACACACACACACACACACACACACACACACACACACACACAGCTTAGTCACACCATTCAGGCCAGTATAATTAGGGCAGCCAACAGTATAGTAGGGTCTGTTAGACACTTGGTGTCCAAAACATCAAACAGGACTGGGCCCAAAACCATATCTGTGAGATAGTGTGAAGCAGCTAGGAGGAGCAGGCTGTCCACAAGAAACAGGTTTACTAGAATCCACAAGACCAAGCTACAGAAGAGCTCAAGGTATACTTGAGGGATTATGTGCTTTCGAGACAACCTGGAAGTGCAGTGGCTAGTTCATTCTGACAGGGATAGCCACATGTAAATTAAGCCTAAGAGAGGGGGCTCAGACCAGCATCACTACCCAAATCAGATGTAGTATCTGTCTTATCGATGAAAACTAGGAAAGTAACAGCCAAAACCAAGTATAGCATCTGTTCATAGGCTATTAGAAAGAGACCAATAGGAATAGCCAAACCAAGTGGTATATGTTCATATCAGTATTAGAAGTAAAACAACTAAGAACAAGTGAGTATCTGTTCATGAGTAAAGTAACTATAGCATAGAAGAAATAGCAGGGTAGCACCCCAAATGATTATCTGCTTGTTTAGAACTTGAGTGGATGGGGAGGTTGCTTACCCACCCATCGGTTGAGAAGGAAGTTGATCTCCTGCACTCACACATGCAGCAACCAAAAGAGAAACCCCGGGTTCAGTTAAGCAGGCAGCTAGCGTCCCTGAGGCTTTTTTTCTCTCAGATGCTCTCTGTATACGATTAAATATGAGTTGAGGATGTCGTGGCTGTGGTGGGTTGCCGAACAGGCCCCAAGTAACTAGATCACTTTGATTTGCAAGAATTAAGTTCGGAGATAAAACATTAGTATAAAAGCTAACGAAATAGATGTCAACTAATGTATTCTGTTTTAAAAATTCTAAAACATTACTAAGGTACGAAGTTTTGTAGCATTCTAAAAATCTCATCCTTGTGACAAAACATAGAAGCTTGATACAGAACTTTTTCAACTACAGAGAAAACAAAATCAACATCTATGAACTAACAAAATTGTAACATCAAAACAAGAAAAGATAAAAACACTGAATAAGGGACAAAGCAACGGATATGGCGGTGACATGTATATTTACTAGAAAATTTTCAGACTTTCCGTGTGTATATATCTATAGCAATATTACTATGGTTGATTATAAATGATAAATTTTGACACTTCCAAGTACAATTTTTTGCTGCTACATTTGGCATTAAAGACAACAACCAAGAACTTAAAATGTCATCAAAGGCCACTAGCATGTGAGCGCCTATGGAGTTCACAACAATTAGAATCCACAATTTGATTCAGATTTATGAGGACGCACGTTTGATTCAGATTTATGCAAGGGGAAACATACAGAGAGATGGGAGGACGGAAGGGGATGCTCACGGGGAGGTTGGCGGAGGGCTCCTGCGAGGACGGTGGCGCGCTTCTTAGCCTCGCTGCCGTCGGCCCCGGACGCCTCGGCCATGGCGACCTGCGCGAGCTCCTCCTGTAGCGCGAACGCTATGATGTCATCGTTCTCCACCGCGTCGACCCTGACCTCGGAGGCAGCGGGGGTGGCTGCGGCCATCTCGTAGCCGTCGAGAACAGCGCGTGTGCGCTGGGGCTGTGGCGGAGGCTGCCATGGCGACCTACAACAAAGGGACGAATCGAAAGGGAAGGCAAGGTGAGGAGGAGAGGGTGGACCCGAGCAAGGAAGGAGGGGAAGGGCCTACATGGGCAACGCCGGTGACGGATTCAGCAAGCTCCGGTCTCGCCATCGCCGATTGTGGTGGATCCCGGCAAGAACACGGGAGGCGCCAGAAACCCTAGCCGCGGGCACGGGTGCAGGCCTTGAGGCACGGATCTGGACGGAGGGGAGGGAGGGGCCGAGCTTGGGGGAGTTATGCGCGCGGCCGGTGCTTGTCGGAACCAGCCGGCATGGGTGGTGGCAACGGCGAGGAGATCGTGGGGAGAGGAGCCGGGGTGGGGTGGACCGAGGGGTGGGGGTGAGTTCGTGAGAGAGTTTTTTAGGGACGAGAGAGAGAAAGAGTGGTGGAGTGGGAGTGGATCGGGCCGGTGTGGTGGGGCTGGGGAGAGAGAGAGGGGGTGGCTACCATGGGGCACCTCTTTGCCGTCTGCTGGGCACCTCTTTGCCGTCTGCCAGCGGATGGCAAAGATTCTTTGCTATCTGCTGGCAGACGGCAAAGAGCTGACTGATGGCAACCAGGTTCTTTGCCGTCTGTCAGTTCTTGACCTTCTGTTTTTTGCAAGCAGATGGCAAGTCCTTCTTTGCCGTCCGCTAGCAGACGGCAAAGAGCTGACTGATGGCAAATTCCCTGTTTCCAGTAGTGATATGATGAATTCAAAGAAATGTCTTTACGTCATTTTTGCGCGGTATGTAGGATACCTTATGAGGGTTAGATGAACCCCATCGTGAAGATGTGGGTGGCTTTGTTAGTACTATTGCTGTAGAGGATCCAAAGAAGGGCTCCGAGGCGAAGGTCTCTAGCATTCACTTTCCTGTTTTACGCTACTTTGCCATATTTGCTAGTAGATGCTTGATCGGTCGTGGAAATAGTGGAAATTTGAGTGTTCCAGATATTATTATTCTTCAACATGCTTTTCTAGGAGACAATACTTTTAGTATGGGTGCCGTCGTTGCTAAACGGCTAGCCCTGAATCATACAAAAGGCCCCATATTTGGAGGTATCTATGCTACACGTCTTGCTGAACATTTTCAGATACCCGTTAGGCACCATGAGGAGGAGGAGACAAAATTATCTCCTCAAATTTTAGATTACAAGAGCATGGTAGCACACAAGTTTATTGTTGACAACAAAGAAAATATGCTCTTGTATAAACTTAGATTTAATAAGGAACACTTTGAGATTATTATTTTTCCTGCTCCTCTGTTGTTTGATTTGCTTGCAGAAAATCGTCTTGTCACGCCGGAAGTGGTGAACGATCACCGAGCTCGAGCTTTTACTCCAGAACCTGAACCTGAGCCGGAACCTGAGCTGGACCCTTATCATGCATCATCTGTCGAGTGGGATCCGGAGATGACCAGCCAGTGGTATCCTGATTACACCTCCCATTATACCAGGGAGAGTAGCGGCGGTCCTTGGTACTAGACCAACTTATGCCAAAAGCCTAAGCTTGGGGGAGTACGTATTTCTCATCGACTTTACATTCATGTTCATACACTAGTCGTCGGTGCTCATACTCTTTCATTGTATTATCCATGCTAGTTTAAATTTCTTTTTCTAGTTTTCTTCTTCTGTGTTTGATAAACCTTAAGAAAAAACCAAAAAGAATTAGTTAGTTTAATGTCCATGCTTGTAGTAGAAATTAATATGAAAATCCAAAAAGATTTCTAGTTCTTCTTCTTGCTTGTTGGGAGCTTTCCCGTGTAAATAGTTTTATTTTCTTTCTTTCTTTTGGGGGTCGAGAAGAACATATTGAAAAATGCTTAGTGGCTCTCATATGCATGATTGTTTATTTAATTTAGAGCCCATATTACTTGTATTCTCTCTTGAGTTGAATGCTTGCAGATTCCAACTTAATCCAATGCACGTGCACTCTTATTATTATACACATCGTTCGGTCGATGTAGTGAAAGGCAATAATGACGATATATGATGGACTTATTAGGATGAGAAAAGCTGGTATGAACTCGACCTCTTTTGTTTTTGTAAATATGATGAGTTCATCGTTTACGAGTCGACTTATTATGAAGTAAACATATTTGCAATGACATTTAGAGATTATAGTTGCTTGTGCCATGCTTGATTAGCTATGAGTTATAATGGTTTAGCTTGCGTGTCAACATGTTATTAGAATGATTATGATGTGGTATGATGGGATGGTAGCCTCCTTTGAATGAATTGAGTGACTCGACTTGGCACATGTTCACACATATAGTTGAATCAAATCAACATAGACTTCATGATATTTATGTTCATCGTAGATTATATCCTAGTCATGCTTGTTCTCGGTGTGAATTAATTTTAATGCATGTTTATGACTATTGTCGCTCTCTCAGTTGGTTGCTTCCCAGTTTTTTGCTAGCCTTCACTTGTACTAAGCGGGAATACTGCTTGTGCATCCAAACTCCTTAAACCCCAAAGTTGTTCCATATGAGTCCATTATACATTCCTATATGCGGTATCTACCTGCCGTTCCAAGTAAATTTGTATGTGCCAAACTCCAAACCTTCAAATGAAATTCTGTTTTGTATGCTCGAGCAGCTCATGTTTCAACTAGGGATGCCTATATCTTCCATGCTAGGTGGGTTATTCTCAAGAGGAGTGGACTCCGCTCCTCGTTCACGAGAAAGGGCCGATGCTTAGGGATGCCCAGTCCCATGATCCAAAAAGATCAAAGCAAATCAAAATAATTGAATAAAACTCCCCCAGGGCTGTTGTATGTTGGAGGCACTCATTGTTTCGAGCAAGCCATGGATTGATGCTTGTTGGTGGTTGGGGGAGTATAAACCTTTACCATTCTGTTTGGGAACTGCCTATAATGCATGTAGTATGGAAGATACAGACATATCATAGTTGTTGCGTTGACAGCAAAAGTATGCCGCTCAAAATGTTATTCAATCTCTATTTTAAAATCGAGCTCTGGCACCTCTGCAAATCCCTGCTTCCCTCTGCGAAGGGCCTATCTATTTACTTTTATGTTGAGTCATCACCCTTCTTATTAAAAAGCACCCGCTGGAGAGCACACTGTCATTTGCATTCACTATTATTGGTTTATATTGGGTATGACTTGATTGGATCTCTTTTACCATGAATTACAATGTTTAGTCAGTCCTTGATCTTTAAAGGTGCTCTGCATTTATGTTTTGCGGTCTCAGAAAGGGCTAGCGAGATACCATTTTGTTATATCATGTTATGGTTATTTTGAGAAAGTGTTGTCATCCGAGTTTTATTATTATGGCTCGCTAGCTAATTATGTTATTGATATGAGTAATTGTGAGACCTATGTGTTATTGTGAGTAGGGTTAGTTCATAATATTTGCTGAAACTTGAATGCTGGCCTTTCATGTCTACAACAACAAGAGCAAACAGAGTTTGTAAACATTTTTCTTTATCACTTTCAGTTTATCAACTGAATTGCTTGAGGACAAGCAAAGGTTTAAGCTTGGGGAGTTGATACGTCTCCAACGTATCTACTTTTCCAAACACTTTTGCCCTTGTTTTGGCCTCTAACTTGCATGATTTGAATGAAACTAACCCCGTCTTGGCGTTGTTTTCAGCAGAACTACCATGATGTTGTTTTATGTGTAGAAAAGAAAAGTTCTCGGAATGTCACAGAAATCCACGAAGGCACTTTTTGGGATTTATAAGAATTATTGGGCGAAAAGAAATACACGGGGGCCACGGCTGTCCACGAGACAGGCGCCCCTCTAGGCACGACCCCTATCTCGTGGGCCCCCTGGACCACCTCCGACCTCAACTCCAACTCCATATATTCCGTCTCGGGGAGAAAAAAATCAGAGAGAAAGTTTTATTGCATTTCACGACACGGAGCCGCCGCCAAGCCCTAATCTCTCTCGGGAGGGCTGATCTGGAGTCCGTTCGGGGCTCCGGAGATGGGGATTCGTCGCCGTCGTCATCATCAACCATCCTCCATCACCAATTTCATGATGCTCACCGCCGTGCGTGAGTAATTCCATTGTAGGCTTGCTGGACGGTGGTGGGTTGGATGAGATTTACCATGTAATTAAGTTAGTTTTGTTAGGGTTTGATCCCTAGTATCCACTATGTTCTGAGATTGATGTTGCTATGACTTTGCTATACTTAATACTTGTCACTAGGGCCCAAGTGCCATGATTTCAGATCTGAAACTATTATGTTTTCATGAATATATGTGTGTTCTAGATCCTATCTTGCAAGTCTACAGTCACCTATTATGTGTTATGATCCGACAACCCCGAAGTGACAATAATCAGGATACTTCTCGGTGATGACCGTAGTTTGAGGAGTTCATGTATTCACTATGTGCTAATGCTTTTTTCCGGCTCTCTATTAAAAGGAGGCCTTAATATCTCTTAGTTTCCGTAAGGACCCCGCTGCCACGGGAGGGTAGGACAAAAGATGTCATGCAAGTTCTTTTCCATAAGCACGTATGACTATTTACGGAATACATGCCTACATTGCATCGATGTTGGAGCTAGTTCTATATCACCCTATGTTATAACTATTGCATGAGGAATCGCATCCGCATAATTATCCATCAACGATCCATTGCCTCTGAGCTTTTCATATATTGTTCTTTGCTTATTTACTTTTCCGTTGCTCTTTATTACAACTACTACAAAAACCCAAAAACATTTGTCTTTACTTTTGCTACTGTTTCCATTATTATCATACCACTTTTGCTACTAAACACTTTGCTGCAGATACTAAGTTATCCAGGTGTGGTTTAATTGACAACTTAACTGCTAATACTCAAGAATATTCTTTGGCTCCCTTTGTGTCGAATCAATAAATTTGGGTTGAATACTCTACCCTCGAAAGCTGTTGCGATCCCCTATACTTGTGGGTTATAAGCGGCCAACAGGGTTGACAGAGCTACAATCTTGTGTCCAGAAGCCAAATGAAACTTTGAGGGACTATATCCAGAGATGGATCACGTTGCATCACACGGTGGAAAATGTAATACGATCACCAGCAGTTTGTGCCTTCAAGGAAGGCGTCAAATATCGAGAGTTGAATCTGAAGTTCGGTCGGACCGGAGATATGTCTTTGAGTCGGATGATGGATATTGCCACCAAGTATGCCAATGGTGAAGAGGAGGATCGGCTCCGGAGTGGCAAACGCAAAACAGTCGTCCACGAAACCGGAGGAGGGAACTCCAGTCGGAAGCAGAAGCGCAAAGCCGAGCCAGCTGCTCCTAGAGAAGCCTTAACCGTGATTCAAGGAAAGTTCAAGGGGAAACCCAAGGGGCCGTGGAACCCTAAGAAAGTAAAAGATCAAGATGGGAATGATGTGTTGGATTTGCCATGCCACATTCACGCAAAGAAAGATGAGGAGGGTAATCTCATTCACCCAAAGCATAGCACTTTCGGCGATTGTCGGCTCCTAATCCAGCAGTTCCGAGAGAAACAGCCCAAAGAGAAGGAAAAAGAGTCAGATAAAGTTGAGGACAAAGAGGAAAGTGATGATGGTTACCCTCACGTAAATTCCACTCTGATGATTTTTGCTGATGTTGAGAGCAAAAGTCGATTGAAAGTCATCAACAGAGAAGTAAACATGGTCGCTCCGGCAACACCCAGTTATTTGAAATGGTCTCAGACTGCCATTACATTCGACCAGTCTGATCACCTGACGCATATAGCCACCCCCGGGAGGCAAGCATTGGTGGTCGACCCATTCGTCGAAGGCACTCGATTGACTAGAGTTCTAATGGATGGTGGCAGTGGCCTGAATATTCTGTATGCGGATACGTTGAAAGGAATGGGCGTTCCAATGTCCAGACTCAGTGAAAGCAATATGAGTTTCCATGGAGTCATTCCTGGCAAGAAGGCTGAGTCACTCGGCCAGATCGCCCTTGATGTAGTTTTCGGTGATTACAAGAATTACCGCAAAGAAAAATTGACATTTGAAGTTGTGGATTTCCAGAGTGCTTATCACGCT
Organism: Aegilops bicornis; assembly: GCA_021605145.1. Classification (NCBI taxonomy): domain Eukaryota; kingdom Viridiplantae; phylum Streptophyta; class Magnoliopsida; order Poales; family Poaceae; genus Aegilops; species Aegilops bicornis. The sequence goes on from CM038670.1 coordinate 819,467,842, forward strand.
ATTCTGGGTAGGCCAGCTTATGCACATTTTATGGCTCGACCATGCTACGTGTATCTCAACTTGAAGATGCCTGGTCCTAAAGGTGTGATCACTATCACTGGCAATCGGAAGAAGGCAGAAGAGTGCTTCCATAAAGGCTCGAAGATCGCCGATGCACAGATGGCAATAGTGGAATTACAGGAGTATCAGAAAAATGCAGATCCAAGTGATTTGCTGCGAGCTAAGAAGCCTGCCACGGATTCAGCATTTCAGTCGTCTGGCGAAACGAAGCCGATTCATATTCACCCGACGGATCCCAATGCTGCTCCGACTCACATTTCAACAACACTCGACTCCAAATAGGAAGAAGCGCTCATCCAGTTCCTCCGTGAGAACTGGGACATCTTTGCATGGAAACCTTCCGACATGCCTGGTGTTCCCAGGGAGCTGGCTGAGCATCGTCTGCGAGTCGACCCAAAAGTGAAACCAGTCAAAGAACATCTTCGACGGTCCGCCGTGCAGAAGAGAAAGGCAATCGGTGAAGAAGTGGCTCGGCTCCTAGCAGCTGAGTTTATCCGAGAGATTTACCACTCCGAGTGGCTAGCTAATGTTGTCATGGTTCCTAAAAAGGACGACTCACTTTGCATGTGCATTGACTTCAAGCATATCAATCGGGCCTGCCCGAAAGATCACTTTCCTCTCCCTCGCATCGACCAAATTGTCGACTCAACTGCGGGGTGTGGCGTTTGTCCTTTTGGACGCTTATTCGGGGTATCATCAGATCCGTCTGTATGGACCCGACGAGATAAAAACAGCTTTCATTGCCCCATTTGGGTGCTTCTGTTATGTCACCATGCCATTCGGCTTGAAGAACGCTGGAGCCAAATTCATGCAGATGATTCAGAAGTGTTTACTCACTCAAATCAGTCGGAATGTGGAAGCATACATGGATGATATTGTGGTTAAGTCACGTAAAAGTTCCGACCTACTGGCTGACCTTGCTGAAACCTTTGCCAATCTCAGAAGGTATGATATCAAGCTTAATCCATCAAAGTGCACATTTGGAGTTCCAGGCGGAAAATTTCTCGGTTTTCTAGTTTCCGAATGAGGGATCGACGCTAACCCAGAGAAAGTGGGTGCCATACTCCGGATGAAACGCGCCGTGCGTGTGCATGATGTCCAGAAGCTTACTGGTTGCTTGGCCGCCCTAAGTCGATTCATTTCTCACCATGGTGAAAAGGCATTGCCTCTTTACCGACTGATGAAGAAGTCAGATAAGTTCGAGTGGACTCCTGAAGCTGATGCAACATTCGCAGAACTAAAAGACCTGCTTTCCACCCAGCCGGTGCTTGCTGCCCCAATTAGCAAAGAGCCTTTACTGCTTTACATTGCAGCCACTGGACAAGTCGTCGATCTGATTACTTACGGTCGAGCGGGAAGAAGGAAAAGCCTATAAAGTTCAGCGTCCAGTATATTATGTTTCTGAAGTTTTGACTCCATTAAAGCAAAGATATCCGCATTATCAGAAGCTTGTTTATGGGATTTATATGACCACGAAGAAGGTTGCACATTACTTCTCTGACCATTCAATTACAGTAGTCAAAGACGCTCCATTGTCAGAGATTATGCACAACAGAGATGCAACTGGTCGAGTGGCAAAGTGGGCGATTGAACTCCTTCCCTTAGATATCAAGTTTGAGGGAAAGAAAGCTATCAAGTACCAAGCAATAGCAGATTTCCTCGCCGAGTGGATCGAACAGCAACTGCCGACTCAAGTTCACTCGGAGCACCGAACCATGTTTTTTGATGGCTCCAAGATGCTAAACGGTCCCGGTGCTGGGGTGGTACTGGTATCCCCCCGAGGAGACAAGCTCAGATATGTCCTCCAGATTCACTTTGATTCCTCCAACAACGAAGAAGAATATGAAGCACTCCTGTATGGGTTACGTATGGCCATTTCACTCGGCGTCCATCGCCTTATGGTCTATGGCGACTCAGATTTGGTAGTCAATCAAGTGATGAAGGAGTGGGACGTCAGAAGCCCAGCCATGACTGGTTACTGCAATGCAATGAGAAAATTGGAAAAGAAGTTTGAGGGGTTAGAGCTCCATCATATACCCCGACTAAAAAATCAAGCTGCCGATGATTTGGCAAAGATAGGTTCCAAGAGAGAAGCCATTCCCAACAATGTGTTTTTTGGAACACAGTCACACACCATCAGTTCAAGAAGATACTTTCACTGAAGAGCCCCTGCAGCCTAAAAGTGCCACAGATCCGACTGGAGTCGTGGTCCCAGCCATGGTCGACCGATCATGGAGGTTTTGGTCATCACTCCCGACTGGACAGTACTGTACATTGCATATATTCTTCGGAAGGAACTCCCAGAAGATGAAGAAGAGGCTCGACAGATCGTCCGTCGATCCAAAGCCTATACTGTGATAGGAGGACAACTGTTCAGGGAAGGAGTGACAGGAGTCAATCGGAAATGCATAACGCCAGAAGAAGGTCGAATGATCCTCAACGACATCCACTCTGGGACCTGTGGTCACCATGCTTCCTCTCGGACCATCGTGACTAAAGCATACCGAGCTGGGTTTTACTGTCCACGAGCAAATGAAATGGCGAAAGATATAGTCGACAAATCTGAGGGTTGCCAGTTTTACTCCAACATGTCGCACAAGCCTGCGTCATCCCTGAAGACCATTCCACTCATCTGGCCCTTTGCTGTTTGGGGATTGGATATGGTCGGACCGCTGAGAACCGGTAGGAGCGGCTTCACTCACGTGCTTGTAGCAGTCGACAAGTTTACCAAATGGATTGAAGCTAAGCCTATCAAGAATCTTGAAGCCAGCACTGCTGTCAGTTTCATCAGAGAATTGACATTCAGATACGGAGTTCCGCACAGCATCATCACTGACAACGGGTCGAACTTCGATTCTGATGAGTTTAGAGCCTTCTGCGCTTCTCAAGGCACACGAGTCGACTATGCTTCAGTCGCTCACCCCCAGTCAAATGGACAAGAAGAAAGAGCAAATGGCCTAATTCTCAAAGGACTGAAACCCCAACTGATGCGTGATCTCAAGCATGCAGCAGGCACCTGGGTTGATGAGCTTCCATTAGTTCTTTGGGGTCTAAGGACGACTCCCAATCGGTCGACTGGCTGAACTCCATTCTTCTTGGTCCATGGAGCTAAAGTTGTTCTGCCGAGTGACTTACTTCATAATGCACCACGAGTCGAGCTCTTCTCTGAGGATGAAGTGGAACAGGCTCGGCAGGACGCAGTCGACCTTTTATAGGAAGAAAGAGAGATGGCTTTGATCCGGTCGACCATTTATCAGCAAGACTTGCGTCGATTCCACGCAAGAAATGTGAGGGGTCGAGCCTTTGAAGAGGGAGACCTGGTTCTTCGAGTGGATCAACAGAAACCACACAAGCTCGCCCCTGCTTGGGAAGGTCCCTTCATTGTCACCAGAGTTCCCCACAATGGAGCATACCATCTTTATAATGTCGAGCATCAGAAAGACGAGCCACGAGCTTGGAACGCGGAGCTGCTCCGCCCCTTTCATACTTAAGTACTCACTTGGATGAGATGTAATAAGACATACCTTTGTAGTTTGTTTATCAAAGACAAGAGCTTTATAATCTTCCTAAACAATCTGTTGTTGCCTTTGTTTGCGTTTGAAATCCCCCAGTGGGTGACTTTGCTGCGAATCCATTTCGCCTAAGTTTGAATAATCCTACCGAGTGGTGAGCAAGCCTCTCACTCGGGGGCTTAGCTGTGAATCTGTTTCGCCTAAGTTTTAAAAAAATCCTACCGAGTGATGAGCAAGCCTCTCACTCGGGGGCTTAGCTGCGAATCTGTTTCGCCTAAGTTTAAAAAATCCTACCAAGTGATGAGCAAGCCTCTCACTCGGGGGCTTAGCTGCGAATCCATTTCGCCTAAGTTTAAAAAATCCTACCGAGTGATGAGCAAGCCTCTCACTCGGGGGCTTAGCTGCGAATCCGTTTCGCCTAAGTTTAAAATATCCTACCAAGTGATGAGCAAGCCTCTCACTCGGGGGCTTAGCTGCGAATCCGTTTCGCCTAAGTTTAAAAAATCCTACCGAGTGATGAGCAAGCCTCTCACTCGGGGGCTTAGCTGCAGTCCAAGTACTCGCCTAAGTTTAAAAAATCCTACCGAGTGATGAGCAAGCCTCTCACTCGGGGGCTTAGCTGCAGTCCAAGTACTCGCCTAAGTTTTAAAAAATCCTACCGAGTGGTGAGCAATCGTCCCACTCGGGGGCTTAGCTGCAGTCCAGTACTTGCCTAAGTTTAAAAAATCTGACCGAGTGGTGAGCAATCCTCCCACTCGGGGGCTTAGCTGCAGTCCAGTACTCGCCTAAGTGATTAAAAATCCTACCGAGTGGTGAGCAATCCTCCCACTCGGGGGCTTAGCTGCAGTCCAGTACTCGCCTAAGTGATTAAAAATCCTACCGAGTGGTGAGCAATCCTCCCACTCGGGGGCTTAGCTGCAGTCCAAGACTACGCCTAAGTTTAAAAATCCTACCGAGTGGTGAGCAATCCTCCCACTCGGGGTTTAGCTGCAGTCCAGTACTCGCCTAAGTTTAAAAAATCCTACCGAGTGGTGAGCGATCCTCCCGCTCGGAGGCTTAGCTGCAGTCTTATACTCGCCTAAGTTCGAAACATATCCCTTTCCGCAAGGACGACGAGGTGCAGGTCGACTGCAACCTTCTCCTTCGGAGCTACGCCACAAATACAATGTGCGCTCCATCCCTATCCGCAAGGACGACGAGGTGCAGGTCGACTGCAACCTTCTCCTTCGGAGCTACGCCACAAATACAATGTGCGCTCCATCCCTATCCGCAAGGACGACGAGGTGCAGGTTGACTGCAACCTTCTCCTTCGGAGCTACGCCACAAATAGAACATGCGCTCCATCCTTGTCTGCAAGGACGATGAGGCGCAGGTCGATTGAAGTCTCCACTTTAGAGCTGCATCTCAAACACAAAAGTCATTCCAAGTGTAGAACAAATTCCAAATGCAATCGCAAGCATATCCTGAGATAAATCAAGTCCAGACGAACCCTAAAAGTTCAAGACCCCAGAAGTACTCAGCACTCACCCCGAAAGAGTTTAACGGTTACAAAAACCACTCGGCATCCCGAGGCAAATTTAAGGTGGGGCATAAAAGTTTGTTCACTCCGCAGGAGGAGGGCTGGCAGGCTCGACGAATTCATCCAGGTCAATGCCATCAGCAATCCGAGTGGCTGCAGCAATGAAAGTCTCCATGAAGGATTGGAAGTCATGCTTCTTGGTATTGGCAACCTTGATCGCTGCCAGCTTCTCTTCTCGCGCCTCCTTGCAATGGACACGAACCTAAGACAGAGCCACATCAGCACCGCACCGGGCAGAAGACTTTTTCCACTCCTGCACTCGACCTGGGATCTCGTTAAGTCGAGTCACCAAAGACTCGAGGTCATTCAAGAGCATTGCCCTTGGCTAGAGTGCGGTGTCGATCCGGGACATTGCGACCTTCAGTCGAGCAAGGTAGTCAACAACACCGTCGATACGGGATTCCAGTCGGAGCAAGTTCATAGTAGCTTCATCTTTCACGGGGGAGTTGATGGGGTCCAAGCTTGGTTCAATTCGCCCGGTCTCCTCCTCGAAATCTCGGCAAAACTCTGCATGCACAATCCGAGGATGAGTCAATAGTCATATGCCGAGTCGACGAAAATAAACCAGTCGGAACAGAATATATACCTTCAAGCTTGATGAACAGCTTCTTGGCAAGGCTTCTCAGATAACTTTCCAGATCATTCCTCCTGCGAGCAATGCCTTCCATCCTCTTGTTCAGATTGACCTTGTCCTTCTTCAAGCGGGTTACTTCCTTGTTGGCCTCGCCCAGGGCAGTTTTTATCTTTCAGTTTTCTTCCTCCAATTTGCCGACTAAAGCCAGCTTTTGTTCAGCCAGAGCAGTTTTGTCGCCAGCCTTCTTCTGTGTAGCAGCCAGATCTTGATCCTTTTTGGCTAGAGCCTGGTCCAGTTTCTCTGAAAAGAAATAATGCTTGATTCAGAAAGAGCAGAATGAAATCCAGATCGAAGACAAACCAGTCGACAAGTCTTTCTTACCATTGGCGTCATCCTTGGCTTTCTGCAGTTCTGTCTTAGCCAACTCCAGGTCAAGGTTGAGTTGAATTTGCTGTTTCTCCAAGTCAGCAAAGCGAGCTCCAAGATCACAAGATTTCTGCAATCAAGGAATGAGTCAGTCGACTAGATAAAAGATTGGTTATTTCAGAGAAGTAAAAGGATAAAGCCAACAAATTCTAAGACTACTGCCGAATCAAACGTCCAACAGTAGTCTCGGGGACTACACCCAGTGGGTGCACTTAGCGTGCCCCCACTGATTTAGTTTACACTCGACAAGGCCTTTTTCAGCGCGAGTGCAAAAAAAAGAGAGACCGCAACAAACAGATTCTTCAGACCATAGTCGACTGCCAGCAGTCGACCACGGTCTCGGGGACTACACCCAGTGGGTGCACTCAGAGTGCCCCCACTGGTTCAAAAATCCACTCGACCTGACCTACTCAGACCGAGTGAAGAAATTCAAAATTCAAGACTACAGTCGACTGCCCGCAGTCCACCATAGTCTCGAGGACTACACCCAGTGGGTGCACTCAGCGTGCCCCCACTAGTCCAAAAAATTCAATCGACAACAACATCAGTTTTAGCTGCAAGTACGAATTTGCTCAGTGACAAATCGAGACACCCAGTGGGTGTACAAAAGCGAAGATCCTTGGAAAGAGAGTTTTCAGGTACCATATCCTAACAGACCAAGTCAAGAGAGTCAGTCGACAATCTGCGAACCTGAACGTTGCTCTGGAGAGCGGAGCTGGCATCGTAAGCAGCCTGGCTGGCATCCCGCACCATCTTCATCTTCTCCATCATGATGCCTGCTTGGCGTATAGCTTCTTTGGCAGCACCCACTTCGTCTTCTGGGACGTGATGTGTAGCAAAAACCGAAGGTGGATCGGCAGGAGCATGCGCGGCTGACGCAGAAGGTCGAGCACTCAACAACGGTATGACGAAAGAAACGGAAGTCCGATTGGCGTCACCGGCATCCTGAACTGACGGTTCCGCCACTGGCGTCGACTGAGGTGTCTTGCCAGCGGACGTTTTCCTGTTTCTTCTCCCCAAGGGCCTCTGCGGCTCGTCATCATCATTGTTGGGGAGGTCAATAACGTTGGGAGCTACAAAAAGTTCAGTCGCCAACATTTCATCACTCGATCGGATATATCATAGTTCAGTCGACAAAAGGACGACAGAACAACAAAGGTTGTACCCGGATTGGAGGTGACCGCGTCTTCCATTTCCTCATCCTCGTTTCTATAAGCTGAAGTCCCAGAGGTAGCGGCACTGCCAATTTCAAGGTTCATTCGATCAAACCAAAGGAAAGATAAACAGCGCAGAGCGTCGAGTAAAAGCGAAAGAAGAACACTCACGCAGAGGCAACAGGAATGTCAATCTTGATTTTTGGCAGCGCCTTCCGAGTCTTCTACGTGACGACCTTGGTCTGCTTTGGGGCCTTCTCAGTTGGTGCTGGAGAGGATGTCCGAGGATGCTTTGACGATTGCCCAGTCAGAACGATCGCCTTGTCACGGGCGCTCGCTGGATCTTGAGCAAGCTTGGATCACCTTTCCCTGCGGGGAGGAGAGCCGACTGACGGTGTCTTGGACTAGGGGGTACTCACCATGTCATATCCCGGTCTGTTATATTGGGCCGAGGACCCCCATGGCCGTATACTCATGGGTCAATCCGAACAGCTGCCGCATACAAGGAAGATTCCACAAGAGTTGGTGATCAAGACAAGGACTGCTCCCCACCGGCGTATTCGGCTAGGACTCTTGTTATCCTAGGCCTCTGGTGCATTATATAAACCGAGGCCAGGCTAGTCGATAGATATACAACAATCATACCATAGGCTAGCTTCTAGGGTTTAGCCTCTACGATCTCGTGGTAGATCAACTCTTGTAATACTCATATTCATAGAGATCAATCAAGCAAGAAGTAGGGTTTTACCTCCATAGAGAGGGCCCGAACCTAGGTAAACATCATGTCCCTTGCCTCTTGTTACCATCGATCCTTAGACGCATAGTTCGGGACCCCCTACCCGAGATCCGCCTGTTTTGACACCGACATTGGTGCTTTCATTGAGAGTTCCGTTGTGTGTTCGGCAAAAGGTCGATGGCTCGCCTGCAGATCAACTGCGACTTCGACATCTTCGTCACCAGCCCGACTGGCCACCTTGGCTGGACCAAGGACTACACCCTACCTCCGATCGTCATGTTCGGATGAGGTCCTTCATCAACATCAACTCCGATCTCTATCAAGATCATGGAGGAATCATCCAGGGAGCCCGGGGGCTCAACGTCAACATTGCCCTCAGGCGACCGTGCTGTTTTTCTGGACAGCGAACCTGTATCTGCTACCACCGCCTCCTCAAGCGTCGTTTTAACGATTTCTTTGGTGGAAGCGGAATTGAGTCTACGACAACCCTGGAAAATTTCGTCGAGTTCCAATGGAGGAATCTCTGGCAATCCGCGATATACCGGAGCCCTGTCAAATCTGGACGGGAATCTGGACGAGTTTGGGGCGTGGTGTCCAGCTTCTAGCTCGGACGTCCTTTGGAAGATCCAACCATTGATCGGCTGCGGAATTCCTATATATACCACCTCTCAAAATTTCAGCTTGATCCGACCGTCCAAACTCCGGGAACCTTCCGATTAGTGCATCATTTTTCGGATATGTTTTCTGCGCGAGAACGAATCCGACCCGAACTCATCTTTTTTATGGACGGGATTTCGGACATCCTTTTTGAAGGAAGTTTTGTATGGGGTATTTTGTTTTGTTCCCGAACACATCCCACTAACTTTAAAATATTTTGAATATGATCTTCACCATCATGCTGGTGTCAAACCAGTCCCGCAATATTACTCCAAGGCTGCCGACCTGCGCTAGACACGTCGTCGCTTTGTTGAGCCGAACTCAACTTCTTCGGATCATCATCTCGGTAAGCCGAACAAGAGTTCGGGATCGCGAAGGATAAATCATCACTAACATCGCCGCCCCACGGATTACACGGAGCGGGCACACCGGCATCGCCGCACGCTCGCTTCATCAAGCCGGCATTGACCACGTCACGACCTGCATCGGCAGGGCCGCACTGTTGCTTCTTCAAGCCGGTGTCCATCACGCCGACCTACTTCGACTCATCGGCTGACATCGAGGCTTCGACATCTCGGCTGGACCGGGGGCTTCGCCATCTCTTCATCAACCTATACTCCGGAGACTTCGGCGTCACTAGCCGACCAGCTCCATCACGTTATCTGGACCGAGAGCTTTGCCTCGGCGAGCCAACCTTTGCCAGCATCGCCACGCCGTCGCTTTATCGCCCATCAGGCAATGGGTTTGCGGATCGAGTATCAATTTTGGGAATCACCTTTCTTTGGATTGCTACAACAATAAACCAGGTGCTATTAATCCTAGTAGTTTTTTGCTTGTTTTGGTTCATTTTTCCCAAGGAATTATTACTTCGGTTTGCCCATCATATGTACACAGGTCTATCAAATGGTGGCCGCATTAACAACAGTCGCATGGTGGTTCGGCGAGTTTCCGTACATAGTCCGGCGAACGCCGCATCCGGAACTCGGACCAACCTGTGAATTCTGGCTTTTTCACGCCTTTACCGCATCACGCCGACGCCCTGCATGGACATTGACTTCGGCACCAGGCCATATCTCTATTACTCACTTTGCATAAATTATTTATTATGCAACAATTTTTTTAATTATTATTATTACTATTATCTCCGGTTTGCATTATTTTTTGTGCACAGAAAAATGATCCAGCCGGACTATATCCTTTGGCGTCACGTCGGGACCGGCTCGGGGGATGGAACCTTGTCCCGCATCAAGCTCGGACCGCGTCATCAATACCGAACACATTAACCAGCTAAGTTGCCTTCATGCTCAAGGTTTTAAATTTTTAACTTGTGTTCGGCTCGACCAATCATTATACTTTTTTGGAAAAAAATTGCTTGTAAAAAAATTTCCTTGTCCAAACTTTGTTTGTGACGACAAATTCAAATACCCCGATTACTTGGGGGCTCCCTTGCTGGAGCTTTTTCTCTTGCATATGATTATACTTGTACGGCTTCGTTCCTTGTTCGTGTATTATGCCACGATATGCAGCATATTGACCTAAGTGATTTGCAAGCTGGGTTGCCTTGCTCCAGTGTTTACCCCTACGTTCCCGATTGTTCGGCTAGGGAGTAAAGGGAGCACCTGTGCGATTGTCACGATCGGGTCACCCGAGCCGGACCTCAGACTGGGTGAAGCCGAAAGCTAGCACTCTTACTGTTTTCAATTATGGTCGGTGCACAACGGAACTCATGAGTACAAAAAATCTATTGCATAAGTCTCATAGTAGCAATGAGCAACCGAAGAAAGGTATCTGTGGGGGTACTATTTTCTTCGAAGATGCTTCTTACACTTCGTTCGTAATATAGCATAAGTTCACTGAGCGCGCTTTGTCTATTACAGCCTTATGACCTGATTGCCTAGTTATCGGAAACACCGTCGATATTCTCGACAGGTGGAGTACATAAGACTTTTCGGTCTTTTGACCGAAGAGGGACAAGCCGACGGTCGGTTAAGACGCGTTTAAAGTTCGGGTGAACATAGATATGATATAAGTGCTTCGGTACACACCATTCTTTTACCCAAGTCACTTGGGGGCTCTTAAGTTTATTTGAGCCGTTTTATATTAAGTGTTTTCTTCTTGGTCGTTGCAAAGTCTTTTTTCTATCACTCCTCTCTCGATGCAAGTGTGTGGTCAATAGCCGGATAGCCTTGCTTCTCTCGAGTGCAGTTTGCTAAACTAGCCTCGGAGAAGCACTCCGCCTTTGGGATAAGGAGGTTAAAGCCGTAGGCTGACCCGCTTGAAGTCTTGAGATAGGATGTGTCATTATAAAGCACGGTAGGAAACACAATTTTCTTTTTCTAAGTCGAATTTTCGATTTGGCACCGAACACTCGATTTAGTTTGGACGTCCAGTTTTTACTGATTTTTTTTTGTTTTTCAAGCCTATGGCACTTTTAAACTATTTGTGCATTTCCAGCATTAGTCTCGCAGTGCAACGTCGGACACCTTTAGGGATTCGGCAAAAACATTCTCGGATATCGCCATATATGCATCGGTTTCGAATTGTGTCTTCGGTCAATAGTTGGGTTGCCCGGCTCCTGTTTTTGCCTCCTACGTTCCGCTTTGTTCGGCTAGGTGTGCCAAGGGAGAACCACTGTGATTGTGCTTCCAGCTCGCATGGTCAAGCACCTCAGTGGACAAAGCCGAAAACTGACTGTCACAATAGGTGTAAACTGGTCAGCGATCCGATGACTATGTTAAATGACGGCCCGTTCATAACATTGGCCAAAGTGTTTACGGCTTGACCATGGCTGTCGCCGAACACTAATCCGGGGCTTTGATACGTCTCCAACGTATCTATAATTTTTGATTGCTCCATGCTACTTTATCTATTGTTTTGGACTATAATGGGCTTTATTTTCCACTTTTATATTACTTTTGGGACTAACCTATTAACCGGAGGCCCAATCCAGAATTGCAGTTTTTTGCCTTTTTCAGTGTTTCGAAGAAATAAAATATCAAACGGAGTCCAAATGGAATGAAACCTTCGGAAACGTGATTTTCTCACTGAACGTGATCCAGGAGACTTGGACCCTACGCCAAGGAACATCGGAGGCGGTCACGAGGGTGGGGGGCGCGCCCCCCCAGGGCGCGCCCCCTGCCTTGTGGGCCCCCTGATGCTCCACCGACATACTCCTTCCTCCTATATAGACCTACGTACCACCAAACAATCAGAACCAGAGCCAAAAACCTAATTCCACCGTCGCAACTTCCTGTATCCACGAGATCCCATCTTGGGGCCTGTTTCGGAGCTCCGCCGGAGGGGGCAACCACCACGGAGGGCTTCTACATCAACACCATAGCCTCTCCGATGAAGTGTGAGTAGTTTACTTCAGTCCTTCAGGTCCATAGCTAGTAGCTAGATGGCTTCTTCTCTCTTTTTGGATCTCAATACAATGTTCTCCCCCTCTCTCGTGGAGATCTATTCGATGTAATCTTCTTTTTGCGGTGTGTTTGTTGAGGCCGATGAATTGTGGGTTTATGATCCAGCTTATCTATGAATAATATTTGAATCTTCTCTGAATTCTTTTATGTATGATTGAGTTATCTTTGCAAGTCTCTTCGAATTATCCGTTTGGTTTGGCCAACTAGATTGGTAGTTCTTGCAATGGGAGGAGTGCATGGCTTTGGGTTCAATCTTGCGGTGTCCTTACCCAAAGGATGTAAAGGGTTGCAAGGCACGTATTGTATTGTTGCCATCGAGGATAACAAGATGGGGTATTTATCATATTGCATGAATTTATTCCTCTACATCATGTCATCTTGCTTAAGGCGTTACTCTGTTTTTAACTTAATACTCTAGATGCATCTTTGGATAGCGGTCGATGAGTGGAGTAATAGTAGTAGATGCAGAATCGTTTCGGTCTACTTGTCTCGAACGTGATGCCTATATACATGATCATACCTAGATATACTCATAACTATGCTCAATTCTGTCAATTGCCTAACAGTAATTTGTTCACCCACCGTAGAATACTTATGCTCTTGAGAGATGCCACTAGTGAAACCTATGGCCCCCGGGTCTATTCTCATCATATCAATCTCCATACTTGCTTTGTTTTTACTTTGCTTTTTTACTTTTCACTTTGCATCTATATACCAAAAATACCAAATATATCATGTCTATTAGATCTCACTCTCGTAAGTGACCGTGAAGGGATTGGCAACCCCTAATCGCGTTGGTTGCGAGGAGCTATCATTTTGTGCAGGTACGAGGGATTTGTGCGTGGCCTCCTACTGGATTGATACCTTGGTTCTCAAAAACTGAGGGAAATACTTACGCTACTGTGCTGCATCATCCTCTCCTCTTCGGGGAAAACCAACGCAAGATCAAGACGTAGCAAGAAGGATTTCTGGCGCCGTTGCCGGGGAGTCTACGCAAAAAGTCAACATACCAAGTACCCATCACAATCCCTATCTCTCGCATTACATTATTTGCCATTTGCCTCTCGTTTTCCTCTCCCCCACTTCACCCTTGCCGTTTTATTCGCCCTTCCTCCATTCAATCTTGTGTTACCATGTGCCTTCTTTTTGCTTGCATCTTCGTTTGCTAAGAGTCTATGGATCCTCATCCACTTGCTAATCTTTTTATGAGATCCAGTTTTGATGAACCAATTCCTAGTGATTTGGATGCACTAGATTATCTTTATAAGGTTTTTCCTGAAATCCGTGAAGTGACTCAGGATAGATCTTTGAATAAAAAGCATGATTGCAATGATTTTATTATAAATTCTTATGATGTCAATTGTGCTAATAAGATGCAAAACCCAAAGCTTGGGGATGCTAGTTTTGCTATGTCTACTACTTGTTGCAATGACCATGATTGGGGTGATTCTTCTTATGATCTTAAAAATTTGTTTAAGCCCCATGATGAATATGAGATTGATAATATTGTTTGCAATAAAATTGAAAGTGGGTTCGGAAGAGTGTCAACTTTAGATCCCACATATTTGGAGAATGTTCAATCTTATGAAGTTTTTGATAAAAGTGGGTTTGGAAAGGTCATGACTTTAGTTAATGATAATCCCACTATTTTGGAAGAGTATCAACTTTGCATGCATGTGGATCGTGTTGAGAATATAATTTGTGATAGCTATTTTCTTGAATTTTCCTATGATCCTACATGTAATTATTATGAGATAGGAAAATATGGTTATAGAATTTTTCATGTTACTAAATTACCTCTCGTTATGTTGAGATTGCTATTGTTCCTTTCCGCTTCCTTGCATATGCTAGTTTTTGCTTGCTACGATCATTTGTTTGCCTATAATATGCCTATGCATAGGAAGTATGTTAGACTTAAGTGTGTTTGTCACATGTTTTATGATGCTCTCTTTGTTCCTCAATTCTTGTCTTTCTTGTGAGCATCATTGAACCTCAATGCCTAGCTAAAAAGGCTTTAAAGAAAAGCGCTTGTTGGGAGACAACCCAATATTTTTCCTTGCTGCTTAGTAATAAATAATCCATCTAGCCTCTGTTTAGATGTGGTTTTATCTTTTAATTAGTGTTTGTGCCAAGTTAAACCTATTGGATCTTCTTGGATGATAGTTATTTGATCTTGCTGTAATTTCCAGAAACTTTGCGCTCAGTGCCCGAATTGTTAAAAATCACCAGAACGTGATAAAATATTGATTCCAATTGCTGCTGATCAATAAACAAATTTTCCAGGTCGTCTAATTTTTGTAGAAGTTTGTGAGTTACATAAGTTTGCGTTAGTTACAGATTACTACAGACTGTTCTGTTTTTGACAGTTTCTGTTTTGCGTGTGTTGTTTGCTTATTTTGATGAATCTATGGCTAGTAAAATAGTTTATGATCCATAGAGAAGTTGGAAAACAGTAGGTTTAACACCAATACAAATAAAGAATGAGTTCATTACAATACCTTAAAGTAGTCTTTTGTTTTCTTTCTCTAACTGAGCTCACGAGATTTCTATTGAGTTTTGTGTTGTGAAGTTTTTAAGTTTTGGGTGAATTCTTTTGATGGATTATGAAACAAGGAGTGGAAAGAGCCTAAGATTGGGGATGCCCATGGCACCCCCAATATAATACAAGTACACCAAAAAGTCAAAGCTTGGGGATGCCCCGGAAGGCATCCCCTCTTTCGTCCACTTCCATCGGTAATTTACTCGGAGCTATATTTTTATTCACCACATGATATGTCTTTTGCTTGGAGCGTCTTGTATTATTTGCGTCTTTGCTTGTTAGTTTACCACAGTCATCCTTGCTGTACACACCTTTTGAGAGAGCCATACATGAATTGGAATTTGATAGAATACTCTATGTGCTTCGCTTATATCTTTTGAGCTTGATAGTTTTGCTCATAGTGCTTCACTTATATCTTTTGAGCGTGATAATTTTTGCTCAGAGTGCTTCACTTAGATCTTTTAGAGCACGGTGGTGGATTTGTTTTACAGAAACTTAATTTCTCATGCTTCACTTATATTATTTTGAGAGTCGTTAATATCATGGTAATTTGCTTAATGTTAATATACTTGGTATTCAAGATATGTGAAACTTTCTTTTGAGTGCGTTGAATACTAAGATAAGTTTGATGCTTGATAATTGTTTTGAGATATGAAGATAGTGATATTAGAGTCATGCTAGTTGAGTAGTTGTGAATTTAAAGAATACTTGTGTTGAAGTTTGTGATTACCGTATACGCACGCATTATGGTGAACCGTTATGTGATGAACTCGGAGCATGATTTATTTATTGATTGTCTTCCTTACGAGTGGCGGTCGGGGACGAGCGATGGTCTTTTCCTACCAATCTATCCCCCTAGGAGCATGCACGTAATACTTTGCTTTGATAACTTCTAGATTTTCACAATAAGTATATGAGTTCTTTATGACTAATGTTGAGTACATGGATTATACGCACTTTTTCCCATCCTTCCACTATTGCTAGCCTCTCTAATACCGCACACCTTTCGCCGGTATCATACACCCACCATTTACCTTCCTCAAAACAGCCACCATACCTACCTATCATGGCATTTCCATAGCCATTCCGAGATATATTGACATGTAACTTTCCACCATTCCGTTTATTATGACACGCTCCATCATTGTCATATTGCTAGCATGATCATGTAGTTGACATCGTATTTGTGGCAAAGCCACCGTTCATAATTCTTTCATACATGTCACTCATGTTTCATTGCATATCCCGTACATCACCGGAGGCATTCATATAGAGTCATATTTTGTTCTAAGTATCGAGTTGTAATTGTTGAGTTGTAAGAAAAATAGAAGTGTGATGATCATCATTATTAGAGCATTGTCCCAAGTGAGGAAAGGATGATGGAGACTATGATTCCCCCACAAGTCGGGATGAGACTCCGGACGAATCTAAAAAAAAGAGGCCATACAAAAAGGAGAAACGTCCCAAATAAAAAAATGAGAGAAAAAGAGAGAAGCGACAATGTTACTATCCTTTTACCACACTTGTGCTTCAAAGTAGCACCATGATCTTCATGATAGAGAGTCTCTCATTTTGTCACCTTCATATACTAGTGGGAATTTTTCATTATAGAACTTGGCTTGTATATTCCAATGATGGGCTTCCTCACATGCCCTAGGTCTTCGTGAGCAAGCGAGTTGGATGCACACCCATTTAGTTTCTTTTGGTGAGCTTTCATATACTTATAGCTCTAGTGCATCCGTTGCATGGCAATCCCTACTCACTCACATTGATATATATTGATGGGCATTTCCATAGCCCGTTGGTACGCCTAGTTGATGTGAGACTATCTTCCCTCTTTTTTGTCTTCTCCACAACCACCGTTCTATTCCACAAATAGTGCTATATCCATGGCTCACGCTCATGTATTGCGTGAAGGTTGAAAAAGTTTTGAAAATGTTAAAGTATGAAACAATTGCTTGGCTTGTCATCGGGGTTGTGCATGATTTAAATACTTTGTGTGGGGAAGATGGAGCATAGCCAGACTATACGATTTTGTAGGGATAACTTTCTTTAGCCATGTTATTTTGAGAAGACATAATTGCTTAGTTAGTATGCTTGAAGTATTATTATTTCTATGTCAATATGAACTTTTGTCTTGAATCTTTCGGATCTTAATATTCATACCATGATTAAGAAGATTTACATTGAAATTATGCCAAAATATTACTCCGCATAAAAAATTCTTTTTTTATCTTTTACCTACTCGAGGACGAGCAGGAATTAAGCTTGGGGATGCCTGATACGTCTCCAACGTATCTATAATTTTTGATTGCTCCATGCTACTTTATCTATTGTTTTGGACTATAATGGGCTTTATTTTCCACTTTTATATTACTTTTGGGACTAACCTATTAACCGGAGGCCCAGTCCAGAATTGCTGTTTTTGCCTTTCTCGGTTTCAAGAAAGCAGAATATCAAACGGAGTCCAAATGGAATGAAACCTTGAACGTGATTTTCTCACTTGAGCGTGATCCAGAGACTTAGACCCTCGCCAAGGAACATCGGAGGCGGTCACGAGGGTGGGGGCGCTGATGCTCCAATCGACGCATTCTTCCTCCTATATATACCTCACGGACCCCCAAACGATCGTAACAGGAGCCAAAACCTAATTCCACCGCCAAGAACTTCCTGTATCCACGAGATCCCATCTTGGGGCCTGTTCCGGAGCTCCCCGGAGGGGGCATCCACCACGGAGGGCTTCTACATCAACACCATAGCCTCTCCGATGAAGTGTGAGTAGTTTACTTCAGACCTTCGGGTCCATAGCTAGTAGCTAGATGGCTTCTTCTCTCTTTTTGGATCTCAATACAATGTTCTCCCCCTCTCTTGTGAAGATCTATTCGATGTAATCTTCTTTTTGCGGTGTGTTTGTTGAGATCGATGAATTGTGGGTTTATGATCCAGCTTATCTATGAATAATATTTGAATCTTCTCTGAATTCTTTTATGTATGATTGAGTTATCTTTGCAAGTCTCTTGAATTATCCGTTTGGTTTGGCCAACTAGATTGGTAGTTCTTGCAATGGGAGGAGTGCATGGCTTTGGGTTCAATCTTGCGGTGTCCTTACCCATGTGATGTAAAGGGTTGCAAGGCACGTATTGTATTGTTGCCATCGAGGATAACAAGATGGGGTATTTATCATATTGCATGAATTTATTCCTCTACATCATGTCATCTTGCTTAAGGCGTTACTCTGTTTTTAACTTAATACTCTAGATGCATGCTGGATAGCGGTCGATGAGTGGAGTAATAGTAGTAGATGGAGAATCGTTTCGATCTACTTGTCTCGGACATGATGCCTATATACATGATCATACCTAGATATACTCATAACTATGCTCAATTCTGTCAATTGCTTAACAGTAATTTGTTCACCCACCGTAGAATACTTATGCTCTTGAGAGAAGCCACTAGTGAAACCTATGTCCCCCGGGTCTATTCTCATCATATCAATCTCCATACTTGCTTTGTTTTTACTTTTCTTTTTACTTTTCACTTTGCATCTACATACCAAAAATACCTAAAATATTATATCTATCAGATCTCACTCTCGTAAGTGACCGTGAAGGGATTGACAACCCCTAATCGCGTTGGTTGCGAGTAGCTATCGTTTTGTGCAGGTACGAGGGACTTGTGCATGGCCTCCTACTAGATTGATACCTTGGTTCTCAAAAACTGAGGGAAATACTTACGCTACTGTGCTGCATCATCCTCTCCTCTTCGGGGAAAACCAACGCAAGCTCAAGACATAGCAGGCTCATAGCTAGCTTCCCCAGTATAAAGCTCCTATGACTAAAGCGAAAGTTTTAAAGCCCGCATATCTGATTGCCTCGTTTCTGCTAACACAACCGCCTTCGGGCACCGAGACGCGGCTAAGGGTTGTTTTGTTAGTACGGAAACACCCTGCGTAGTATCTACCAAGGGGTAGAAGTCGACGATGGGCCACTTTCAACTGATAAACGGTCACAATGGAGTCAAAATAATGATGTAAAGTACTTGGATACATAGAATCATTACACATAATCTGTGATTTTACTCTGGATATCGATCCTTAATTCGGCCACCCGTGCCCACATTAAGGCTTAGGGGCTACTGGGCTTCGTGCTCATTATTTACAAATATTAAAGGGGCACATCGATCCCCTGATCTGGTGTTGCCACTCGACCAGTGTCTCAGGGGCTACTGCATTGCTTATTGAATGCAGAGAATTCAAAGTGCTCAGTGTTCGGCTTGAACGAACTATGCACATACATGTCTTCGGACAATAATAGGTACCATATGGACCTATCCGGCATCAGGCTAGTATATTGCGGCGACTTCTCACGACCCTCTCCCGGGGCCCGCTCACGATCACTATTATCTCTAATATATTACACTGCGTTTTTATTCCTATGTATGCTGCCGAGCTAGGAATTGATCCTCAGGCCGATTTCGCGCATCAACTTGAGTCTCAGGGGCGACTGGGAACAACGGTTTTTATGCTTGCCTTTAGGTGCATCTCAGGTTTTAGACTGATAAACACCTTGAGGGATACTGGCTATACATCTTGTCAGATATTACATTGCACAATTCAGAATTAAATTCATAAAAATTAGTCCCATGGCCAAGGTGGTGCACCACCTCGGAAGCAGTCCGGCATAAAGCTCGGGCGCCAGTGGCTGGCTCCATAGAGGGCATTTCCGGCATTAAGCTTAGCTGAACTCTTTCAACTTTTTGAATCAAGGTGATCTATGACACCTCGAATATAATCCGGCGTTGGAGCTCGGATATAGTCCGGCGTTGGAGCTTGGACATAGTCCGGCGTTGGAGCTCGGAAGCAGTCCGTCATTGGTGCTCGACTGTGAAAGATACCTCGAATGCAGTACGGCGTTGGAGCTCGGACGCAAGAGGACACTGCCTCCCGGGAAAAACTTCAAACCCGAGGCGTGGCATAAAAATAACAAGGCATTGATAATGGCCGGAAACTTAAAAGGGGCTCCTCGGATACCCAACGTGTAAACTCTTCGGATGCACTTCGGCGATCCTCAAGATCGAAGACGAGAAGATTTGTTGAACCAATTTTCAAGACCGACGACCGAAGATGAATAACAGTTTGGGAGAATCGAGGAGCGTCCCTAACTTGAAGACCGGTTCAGGGGGCTACTGACGGTGTCCTGGACTAGGGGGTACTCACAACGTCATCTCCCATCTGTTAGATTGGGCCGAGGACCCCCTTGGCTGTATACTCATGGGCCAGTCCGGACACCGCCAGATACAAGGAAGATTCCACAAGACTTGGCGATCAAGACAAGGACTCCTCCCCACGGGCGTATTCGGCTAGGACTCTTGTTATCCTAGGCGTCTGGTGCATTATATAAACTGAGGCCAGGCTAGTTGATAGATATACAACAATCATACCATAGGCTAGCTTCTAGGGTTTAGCCTCTTCGATCTCGTGGTAGATCAACTCTTGTAATACTCATATTCATCAAGATCAATCAAGCAGGAAGTAGGGCTTTACCTCCATAGAGAGGGCCCGAACCAGGGTAAACATTGTGTCCCTTGCCTCCTGTTACCATCAATCCTTAGACGCACAGTTCGGGACCCCCTACCCGAGATCCGCTGGTTTTGATACCGACACCAACCTCTTCTTCGTCACTCGAGTCATCACTCTCCCCGTCTCCCTCTCCCTCAGAATGCCATTCGCCGCTTTCGCCTCCGTTTGCCTCGCCCTCCGGATCTTGCTCCTGCTCTCCGTTGGGCATCGAGTACATTTCGGTAAGAGTCTGGAAGAAAACAAGCAGGACAAAGTCAGTTGGTAAAGCATAAACAACTGTGTGAATAAATCAAGATTACAGTCGGTAATTCAGAATTGGACCTTGTCTGGTTCGTAAGATTGGTCGAGTGGAGGAATTCTCCTGGCTCCCCTGGGGTTGTCTTTGTTTCCTGTGATGCTCATCAGCCACCCCTCCAACGTGGTCTCGTCGACCTCCTCCTGATGAGTCTGAGTGGTGTCATCAGTGCCCGAATACATTCACATCGGGTGGTCACGAGCTTGATGCGGTTGGATGCGTTGCCGAAGGAAAACCTCCAGTAAATCCATACTAGTCACCCCATCGCGGACAAGTTGAACTACTCGACCGACCAGCACCTTGACTTGTG
Source organism: Aegilops bicornis (assembly GCA_021605145.1). NCBI lineage: Eukaryota > Viridiplantae > Streptophyta > Magnoliopsida > Poales > Poaceae > Aegilops > Aegilops bicornis. The sequence goes on from CM038670.1 coordinate 819,488,684, forward strand.
CCTTCTCCTCCGGGATCACCTTCAAAGGGGAGGGTTTCCCCACTCGGGCCAAAGAAAAAGGGGGAAGTCCAGTCGGCTGCCCTGGAGTCGGGTGGTCTTTGCAGTAGAACCAGGTCGACTGCCACCCACGGACCGAGTCGGGAAGAATCATGGGTGGAAAAGAACTTTTGCCCCTCATCTGAATCCCAAGGCCCCCGCACAATTGGATCACATGTGTCCTTTAATCACTCGGATTTGCCTTTTTGACCGACTGGGAGCAGCATGTGAAGATGTGCTTGAAGAGGCCCAGAGGGGTCGGCAGCCCGAGAAATTCTCACACAAAGACACGAAGGAAGCAAGGTACACAATGATGTTTGGGGTGAAATGGTGGAGTTGCGCCCCAAAAAATGTCAAGAAACCTCGGAAGAAAGGGTGAGGAGGCAAGGAGAACCCGCGGTCAATGTGAGTGGCGAGGAGGACGCACTCACCCTCACGCGGCTGCGACTCGGTCTCGTTCGCCGGGAGCCGCGCCGATTCGTGGGGAATAAATCCCCCTTCGACCAGGTTGTCAATGTCGTCCTGGCGGATCGCCGAGCGAATCAAGTCGCCCTGGATCCAGCCCGGCGGCAGGCCAGACCTCGAGGAAGATCCGCCCCGGCTGGACTTCTTCCCTTCGCTTGCCGTCGCTTTCTTCAAGGCTCGAGAGCCACCGTCTTATTTTTCCCCATCGCCACAGATGGATCTTGAACGAAACGGGGGCACTAGGGCGAATGCAAGCGCAGCGGAGAACTCTGAGGAAGAAGAAGAAAAATGAGAGCGCACTGTTCAAAAGCCCTGGACCGGCGCCTTATATGAGGTTACTTCTGAGTGACTGACTTGTAGGCCCAGACAATCTTGTCCAATCCCGCAACAGTGGCACGCGCGATATGTGGCAAAAAAGGCGGCACGGAAATCAAGGCGGCCCTGCCTAATCCAGCCTAATTACTGCGGCCTCCTCCGCCCCGCGCGCTTCCCAAAATTCGGATCCCGAGAAATCCGCGGACAGCAGAACAACTTGTCAGACGGAAGATCTCCTCCACATCATCACTCGGAGCTCTTCCAGTAAAAGTTCACTCGACAAAAACTAGGAATGGATCAAGGCGACTGAAAAAGAAGTTGCTATCGACACCTCGGTTCATTGATCCAGAACAAGATATACTCGTAGCACGAAAACAAGTCGGAAGTGTTCTCAACTCCTTCCCCACTCTAACCCTGATCCATTCGGGGGCTAATGACGAAGCTATGTACCTAGGGTAGGATCATGGACCTGTCCAAGATACCCTCCCCAAGGACATCCCTTAAAAAACCAGAAGAATCATCATCCACTCGACCATGAAACTATGTTCCACTCGGCAGTCTTGAAGTCACTCGACCGTGAAGACTATCACTCGACTACCAGAAGATCTAGAGCCACTCTGCACTGCAACGGTCGGGAATTAAGTCATAGCTTTAATGGTCATTATGTATCTTTATTACTGGCGTTACCAGTAACGCCCCCCTCTTGATGTACATTTAACCCTGTGTAACGGAGGGGAGCTGGGGTCCTGGCGCACTCTATATAAGCCACCCCCCTCCTCTAGGACAAGGGTTCGCACCCCATGTAACTCACACACATATAATCCAGTCGACCGCCTCCGGGCTCCGAGACGTAGGGATGCTACTTCCTCCGAGAAGGGCCTGAACTCGTAAAACTTGCATGTACAACTCCTCCATAGCTAAGATCTTGCCTCTACATACCTACCCCCCATTCTACTGTCAGACTTAGAACCACGACACCTAGCCCATTAATTCTAACAATCCCCCACCAGATCTCAAATACCCATTTAGAGATTTTCCTTCTCTGACCAGTTGTTTAATATACCAGTGTTTCAGTAGAGACTGTTAAGTTGAACTTCTGCCTAGAACTTTAAGCTACATCCATTCACAACTTGACAATGGACTATACCTTGAATTGCTAGTTTTGTGTGAACAGGTTTCACTCAAAGTCTTAACCAGTACCTGACCGCCAGTAGGCTACCCCGCGGTTTGGAAATTATACGTCATACTCCATGGTCTCTTCGTGAGCTTACTAGAGATCACCCAAATCTCATAGACTGCGATGTTTAAAGTCGGAACTCATATAGGTGTGTTCTTTCAAGACTGCTCTGTAGGACAGCATCTTTGCTAATTATAGCCAATAGAACCACATTAAGGCATGTTGCCAACCTGCCTTACAGCTCTGAGCCTTACAACTCTGAGAGTTTTGCATCTTCACTTGGAGACGGTCATTAGTTATTACTCTCCTCAGTTAACCAATAGCTTGTTCTTCCCAGATCCTAATTCACGGGATCTCCGATCACAAAGGTTGGGTTACTACTATGGTGTAACATCTATGGGTCTCATACCCATCTCCCTCGATGCAATATCTATCACATTTCGTGATAGTCCCTTTGTAAAGGGATCTGCCAGGTTTTTGTCTGTTTGAATATATGTAACAGTTATTACTCCGGAGTTTCTCAATTTCCTGACAGACTTCAAACATCTCTTCACGTGTCTTGATGACTTCGCATTATCTTTAGAATTGTTCACTTTAGCAATAACCGTTTGATTGCCACAATTCATAAGAATAGCCGGTACAGGATTTTCAACCACAGGCAAGTCCCTCAAGAGCTCTGCTACGTCTTGAGCTTGCGTTGGTTTTCCCTGAAGAGGAGAGAATGATGCAGCACAGTAGCGTAAGTATTTCCCTCAGTTTTGAAGACCAAGGTATCAATCCAGTAGGAGGCCACGCGCAAGTCCCTCATACCTGCACAAAACGATAGCTACTCGCAACCAACGCGATTAGGGGTCGTCAATCCCTTCATGGTCACTTATGAGAGTGAGATCTGATAGAGATAATATTTTTGGTATTTTTGGTATAAAGATGCAAAGTGAAAAGTAAAAGCAAAGCAAGTAAATAAAGTGATGGAGATTGAAATGATGAGAATAGACCCGGGGGCCATAGGTTTCACTAGTGGCTTCTCTCAAGAGCATAAGTATTCTACGGTGGGTGAACAAATTACTGTTGAGCAATTGATGAATTGAGCATAGTTATGAGTATATCTAGGCAATGATCATCTATATAGGCATCACGTCCGAGACAAGTAGACCAAACGATTCTGCATCTACTACTATTACTCCACTCATCGACCGCTATCCAAAGCATGCATCTAGAGTATTAAGTTAAAACAGAGTAATGCCTTAAGCAAGATGACATGGTGTAGAGGGATAAATTCATGCAATATGATAAAAACACCATCTTGTTATCCTCGATGGCAACAATACAATACGTGCCTTGCAACCCCTTCTGTCACTAGGTAAGGACACCGCAAGATTGAACCCAAAGCTAAGCACTTCTCCCATTGCAAGAACTACCAATCTAGTTGGCCAAACCAAACGGATAATTTGAAGAGACTTGCAAAGATAAGTCAACCATACATAAAAGAATTCAGAGAAGAATCAAATATTTTCCATATATAAGTTGGATCATAAACCCACAATTCATCGGTCTCAACAAACACACCGCAAAAAGAAGATTACATGGAATAGATCTCCACGAGAGAGGGGGAGAACATTGTATTGAGATCCAAAAAGAGAGAAGAAGCCATCTAGCTACTAACTATGGACCCGAAGGTCTGAAGTAAACTACTCACACTTCATCGGAGGGGCTATGGTGTTGATGTAGAAGCCCTCCGTGGTGGATACCCCCTGCGCAGGAGCTCCGGAATAGGCCCCAAGATGGGATCTCGTGGATACAGGAAGTTGCGGCGGTGGAATTAGGTTTTTGGCTTCGTCCCTGATCTGTTGGGGGTACGTAGGTATATATAGGAGGAAGGAGTACGTCGGTGGAGCGTTAGGGGGCCCACGAGGCAGGGGGACGCGCCTGGGGAGGCGCGCCCCACCTCGTGACCGCCTGCACTTCTTGGAGTAGGGTCCAAGTCTCCTGGATCACGTTCGGTGAGAGGATCACAATCCCAAGGTTTCATTCAATTTGGACTCCGTTTGATATTCCGCTTTCTTGAAACAGAAATAGGCAAAAAAAGCAATTCTGGGTTGGGCCTCCGGTTAATAGGTTAGTCCCAAAAGTAATATAAAAGTGGAAAATAAAGCCCATTATAGTCCAAAACAATAGATAAAGTAGCATGGAGCAATAAAAAATTATAGATACGTTGGAGACGTATCAGGCATCCCCAAGCTTAATTCCTGCTCGTCCTCGAGTAAGTAAATGACAAAAAGAGAATTTTTGATGCGGAGTGATACTTTGGCATAATTTCAATGTAAATCTTCTTAATTGTGATATGAATATTTAGATCCGAAAGATTCAAGACAAAAGTTCATATTGACATAAAAATAATAATACTTCAAGCATCTTGATCAAAATAATTATGTCATCTCAAAATAACATGGCCAAAGAAAGTTCATCCCTACAAAATCATATAGTTAGGCTATGCTTCATTTTCGTCACACAAAGATGTTCCCAACTTCTATACCCCCGATGACAAGCCAAGCAATTGTTTCATACTTAAATAATCCTAAAAAATTTCAAGCTTGACGCAATACATGAACGTGAGCCATGGATATAGCACTATGGGTGGAATATAATATGATGATGGGGATTGTGTGGAGAAGACAAAAAAGGAGAAAGTCTCACATTGACGAGGATAATCAACGGGCTATGGAGATGCCCATCAATTGATGTCAACATGAGGAGTAGGGATTGCCATGCAACGGATGCACTAGAGCTATGAATGCTCAACAAAACAAAACTAGTGGGTGTGCATCCAACTTGCTTGCTCAAGAAGACCTAGGGCATTTGAGGAAGCCCATCGTAGGAATATACAAGCCAAGTTCTATAATGAAAAATTCCCACTAGTATAAAAAGGACAACTTATGAAACTCACTATATGAAAAACATGGTGCTACTTTGAAGCACAATATATGAGACTCACTACATGAAGAACAAGGTGCTACTTTGAAGCACAAAATATGAGACTCACTACATGAAGAACATGGTGCTACTTTGAAGCATAAGTGTGGAAAAAGAGATAGTAGCATTGCCCTTTTTTTGGGCCTTTCTATTTTTTTGGCCTTTCTATTTTTATTTATTTGGGAAATGCTCTAATAATGATGATCATCACACTTCTATTGTTTACAACATAAGGATTACAACTCGAAACTAGAACAAGGTATGACTCTATATGAATGCCTCCGGCGGTGTACCGGGATGGTGCAATGAATCAAGAGTGACATGTATGAAAATAATGCATGGTGGCTTTGCCACGAATACGATGTCAACTACATGATCATGCAATGGCAATATGACAAAAGTAATGTATGTCATAGTAATGATGAACGGAACGGTGGAAAGTTGCATGGCATATATCTCGGAATGGCTATGGAAATGCCATAATAGGTAGGTATGGTGGCTGTTTTGAGGAAGATATAGGGAGGTTTATGTGTGATAGAGCGTATCATATCACGGGGTTTGGATGCACCGCTAAGTTTGCGCCAACTCTCAATGTGAGAAAGGGCAATGCACGGTAATCAAGAGGCTAGCAATGGCGGAAAGGTAAGAGTGCGTATAATCCATGGACTCAACATTAGTCAAAAGAACTCATATACTTATTGCAAAAATTTAGAAGTCATCAAAAATCAAGTACTACGCGCATGCTCCTTGGGGGTTAGATTGGTAGGAAAAGACCATCGCTCGTCCCCGACCGCCACTCATAAGGATGCACAAGCCAGGTACACTTCATGCTTCAAATTTGTTACACAACTTTAACCATACGTGCATGCTACGGGATTTACTAACTTCAACACAAGAATTTCTCAAATTCACAACTACTCAACTATCATGACTTTGATATTATCACCTCCATATCTCAAAACAATTATCAAGCATCAAACTTATCTTAGTATTCAACGCACTCAAAAGAAAGTTTCACATATCTTGAATACCAAGTATATTAACATTAAGCAAATTACCATGCTATTAACGACTCTCAAAATAATCTAAGTGAAGCATGATAGATCAAGTTTCTTCAAAAAAAATCCACCACCGTGCTCTAAAAGATCTAAGTGAAGTACTAGAGCAAAAATTGTCACGCTCAAAAAGATATAAGTGAAGCACTATGAGCAAAACTATCAAGCTCAAAAGATATAAGTGAAGCACATAGAGTATTCTATCAAATTTCAATTCATATATGGCTCTCTCAAAAGGTGTGTACAGCAAGTATGATTGTGGTAACTAACAAGCAAAGACTCAAATAATACAAGACGCTCCAAGCAAAACACATATCATGTTGGTGAATAAAAATATAGCTCCAAGTAAATTACCGATGGAAGTAGACGAAAGAGGGGATGCCTTCCAGGGCATCCCCAAGCTTTGACTTTTTGGTGTCCTTGGATTATCTTGGGGGTGCCATGGTAATCCCAAGCTTAGGCTCTTGCCACTCCTTGTTCCATAATTCATCAAAAGAATTCACCCAAAACTTGAAAACTTCACAACACAAAACTCAATAGAAATCTTGTGAGCTCCGTTAGATAAAGAAAACAAAAGACTACTTTAAGGTACTATAATGAACTCATTCTTTATTTATATTGGTGTTAAACCTACTGTGTTCCAACTTCTCTATGGATCATAAATTATTTTACTAGCCATAGATTCATCAAAATAAGCAAACAACACACGCAAAACAGAATCTGTCAAAAACAGAACAGTCTGTAGTAATCTGCAACTAACGCAAACTTCTGGAACCCAAAAAAGTCTACCAAAATTAGACGTTGTTTATTGATCATCAGCAACTGGAATCAGTATTTTATCACGTTCTGGTGATTTTTAACAATTCGGGCACTGAGCACAAAGATTCTGGAAATTACAGCAAGATCAAATAACTATCATCCAAGAAGATCCAATAGGATCAACTTGGCACAAACACTAATTAAAACATAAAACCACATCTAAACAGAGGCTAGATGGATTATTTATTCCTAAACATAAGAAAAAACAAAAAAAATAAAAAATAAAATTGGGTTGCCTCCCAACAAGCGCTATCGTTTAACGCCCCTAGCTAGGAATAAAAACAAGGATAGATCTAGGTATTGCCATCTTTGGTAGGCAATCCTTCAATAAGGCATCTATCTTTCTTAAAGATTTCTTTCTTTCTAGTAATTATCAAACTTTTAGGCATAAGATCAAAAAATTCATTTGTGGCAAATGGTTCCTTTATGATAGTAAAAAGATCGGGATGAATACTTAGATTTAAGATCCGCATTTTCCTTACTAGATGATTCACCCTTATTTTTAGGAATATACATAAGCTTGGCAATTTTAGTGGGAGGACTAGGAGTATTCTTTACGGAATAAAAAGCGGTTCCCAAGTTAGTAATGATACCCTCAAGTTTATCGATTCGAGTAGAATCTAGGTTTTTTTAATCATTAACCATGGGTGAGGGAGTCCTGGATTAGGGGGTGTCCGGATAGCCGGACTATGACCTTTGGCCGGACTCCTGGACTATGAAGATACAAGATTGAAGACTTCGTCCCGTGTCCGGATAGGACTTTCCTTGGCATGGAAGGCAAGCTTGGCGATACAGATATGTAGATATCCTACCATTGTAACCGACTCTGTGTAACCCTAACCCTATTCGGTGCCTATATAAACCGGAGGGTTTTAGTCCCAGAGGATCTAACAACAACCATACCATAGGCTAGCTTCTAGGGTTTAGCCTCTGATCTCGTGGTAGATCCACTCTTGTACTACCCATATCATCAATATTAATCAAGCAGGAGTAGGGTTTTACCTCCATCGAGAGGGCCCGAACCTGGGTAAAAACATCGTGTCCCTTGTCTCCTGTTACCATCAGCCTAGACGCACAGTTCGGGACCCCCTACCCGAGATCCGCCGGTTTTGACACCGACATTGGTGCTTTCATTGAGAGTTCCTCTGTGTCGTCGTCTTTAGGCCCGATGGCTCCTCCGATCATCAACAACGATGCGCTCCAGGGTGAGACCTTTCTCCCCGGACAGATCTTCGTATTCGGCGGCTTTGCACTGCGGGCCAATTCGCTTGGCCATCTGGAGCAGATTGAAAGCTATGCCCCTGGCCATCAGGTCAGATTTGGAAGTTTGAACTACACGGCTGACATCCGCGGAGACTTGATCTTCGACGGGTTCGAGCCACAGCCAAGCGCCGCCAGACCATCACGAGGGCATGATCTATCTCGCCTCGGGCGGTGACTGGAGGCCGCACGAGTCCGCTCGACCTTTAGCTCGGAGCTGACCGCGCCGATCGAGGACGGGTGGCTGGACACCGCCTCGGGGGCTGCGATCTCTACGGCAATTGAGCCGTACACCTACCCCGTCCTTTGCGAAGCTCGTGACTCCAAGGCGCCGGACTCCTCTCCGGACTCTGAGACTTTTGTGCCCCTGCCAATCGAATATGATTGGGCGCCGATCATGGAATTCACTACCGCGGACATCTTTCAGCACTCGCCCTTTGGCGACATTCTAAATTCACTAAAGTCTATCTCTTTATCAGGAGAGCCCTGGCCGGATTATGGCCAGGAAGGTTGGGATGCGGACGACGAAGAAAATCAAAGCCCACCCACCACCCACTTCGTAGCCACTGTCGATGATTTAACCGACATGCTCGACTTCGACTCCGAAGACATCGACGGTATGGACGACGATGCAGGAGACGACCAAGAACCAGCGCCCACAGGGCACTGGAAGGCCACCTCGTCATATGACATATACATGGTGGACATCCCAAAAGATGGGAATGGCGATGGAACAGCGGAGGATGACCCCTCCAAGAAACAGCCTAAGCACCGGCGTCAGCGGCGCCGCTCTAAATCCCGCCACAACAAAAACGGTGATTCCGGCACGGGAGATAATAACACCCCGGACAGTGCCGAAGACAACCCCCTCCAGCAAGATTCAGCGCAGGAGGATCGAGAAGCCAACCCTCATGAGAGAGCGGCAGAAAAAGAGGTAGAGGACGATAATTACATACCTCCCTCCGAAGATGAGGCAAGCCACGACGATGACGAATTCGTCGTGCCCGAGGATCCCGTCGAACAAGAGCGTTTCAAACGCAGGCTCATGGCCACGGCAAGCAGCCTCAAGAAAAAGCGGCAACAGCTGACCAAGATTTGCTAGCCGATAGATGGACTGAAGACCTTGCGGCCAAAGAGTACGAACTCGAGCGCCCCTCCAAGAGCTACCCAAGACGCAGGCTGCTACCTCGATTAGAGGAGGAAGCACCTAAACCTACATCACCAGTGCATGATATGGCTGACCGGCCACCTCGTGGCGCTGACAGAGGCCTCTCGGCCCTCAATTAGAGCCGCACTTCGCCGCCGCCAAAAAAATACAAAGGCACGGGGAAATGCGCCAGACCTGCGAGATATATTGGAGGACAAGGCAAGGCAGACAAGATCGATCTATGTATCGCGTGGGCGCCCCACAACACATGACGATAACCGTCACACCGGATATGGCAACTCCGGCCGGGCCGAACATAGTAGACAAAGCTCATTTGAGTTGCGTCGTGATATAGCCCAATCTGAGGCGCCAAGACACCCACTATGCTTCACAGATGAAGTGATGGATCATCAAATCCCTGAGGGTTTCAAACCCGTAAACATTGTATCATACTATGGCACAACATATCCTGCGGTTTGGATCGAGGACTATCTCCTTCATATCCACATGGCCCGCGGTGATGATCTACACGCCATCAAATACCTCCCACTCAAGCTTAAAGGACCAGCCCGACATTGGATTAACAGCTTGCTAGCAGAGTCAATTGGTTGTTGGGAAGACCTGGAAGCCGCATTCCTCGACAATTTCCAGGGCACATATGTGCGACCACCAGACACCGATGACCTAAGCCACATAATTCAGCAGCCAGAGGAATCGGCCAGACAATTCTGGACACGGTTCCTAACCAAGAAAAATCAAATCGTCGATTGTCCGGATGCGAGGCCCTTGCAGCCTTCAAACACAACATCCGTAACGAGTGGCTTGCCCGGCACCTAGGACAGGAAAAGCCGAAATCCATGGCAGCCCTCACAACACTCAGGACCCGCTTTTGCGCCAGAGAGGACAGCTGGCTAGCTCGTAGTACCAACATGACCAAGAGCCCTGGTAATTCGGATACCAAGGACAGCAGTGGCAGGTCGCGTTGCAACAAGCACAAGCGCCGCATTAACGGCGATAATGCTGAGGATACGGTAGTCAATGCCGGATTCAGAGGCTCTAAACCCGGTCAGCGGAAAAAGCCATTTAAAAGAAATACTCCGGCCCCGCCCAATTTGGACTGAATACTTTCGATCACTCGTGCGGATACATGGCACTTTAAAAGCTAGCCAATCACACCAACAGGGATTGTTGGGTGTTCAAGTAGGCAGGCAAGTTAAATGCCGAAAACAATGACAAGGGGCTGCATAGCGATGACGAGGAGGAGCCCCGCCATTGAACAATAGAGGATGAAGGGCTTCCCCATAAGTGCAGACGGTGAACATGATATACGCAACCCACATACCCAAAAGGGAGCGGAAGCGTGCACTAAGAGACGTATATGCGATGGAGCCAGTCGCCCCAAAGTTCAACCCGTGGTCTTCCTGCCCGATCACTTTTGATCAAAGGGACCACCCCACTAGCATCTGCCATGGCGGATTCGCCGCATTGGTTCTAGACCCAATCATTGACGGATTTCACCTCACTAGAGTCCTAATGGACGGCGGCAGCAGCCTGAACCTGCTTTACCAGGATACAGTGCGCTAAATGGGCATAGACCCATCAAGGATCAAACCCACGAAGATGACCTTCAAAGGCGTCATACCAGGTGTAGAGGCCAACTGTACAGGCTCAGTTACACTTGAAGTGGTCTTCGGATCCCCGGATAACTTCCGGAGCGAGGAGTTAATCTTCGACATAGTCCCATTCCGCAGCGGCTATCATGCACTGCTCGTACGAACCGCATTTGCAAAGTTCAATGCGGTGCTGCACTACGCATATCTCAAGCTCAAGATGCCAGGTCTTCGAGGAGTCATTACGGTCAATGGAAACACCGAACGCTCTCTCAGGACGGAGGAGCATACGGCGGCCCTCGCGGCGGAAGTACAAAGCAGCCTCTTAAGGCAATTCTTGGGTCCGGCTATTAAACGTCTGGACACTGTCAAGCGCGCCCAGAGTAACCTACAACAAGACCGCCTGGCACGTTCCGAGCACGCATAGCAATGCAGCCCAAGCCCCAGCCCTCGCGAAATTGCGAAACCAGTATTACGCGTACATAATTACGCTCTCAAAATAACATGGGCATAGGGGAAGGGGCACAACCACGGCATGCCCAGAATGCGGCTCAACCGCACCAGGGGCTCCCGATTGTGTCATTCTTTTTTTTAACTTTCAGGACTCCGTTCTCACGAAGCCCTTCCGGCATTAGAGTCGCCGAACACACGATGCAACAACCAGGGAAGCAGAAAGCTACGTCGAGTGTCCAGGTGGTCTCTATTACGAGCAATATATCTGTTTTACACACCATCCCGCGGCTTACCCCTGGAGGGAGACATGTTAAAAAGTCCCGTCCCTTGCTTATCACACTATTTGTATCGTTCTGCTCTTACTGCAGCCCTTTTGAATAAACAATATATAGCTTCTGCCTATTATTGATTTCCCTTTATATATATATATATATATATATATATATATATATATATATTTATATATATATATATATGTTCATTTATGACATTGTGAAACCGTACACTTCGGTACGGGCAATACACCAGGGGCTTAAGTACCCCATAACATGCTGTGATAAGTCCGAACACTTTCAAAAGTGCGGCACCCCGAACTTATAGCATTATATGCATCGGCTCCGAATCATGTCTTGGGTCAATAGTTGGGTTTGCCCGGCTCCCATGTTTTGGTACCTTACGTTCCGTTATATCGGCTAAGGTAGCGCTGGGAGAACCACTGCGATTGTGCCCCGGTTGAGCTGGGTTAAGCACCTCAGTCGAGAAAGCTAACACTGACCGTCATGATAGGGCGAGAGTCGGTCGCTGTTCGAGAGGTTTTCGAGTCCCTAAAGACTTATGCCGCTTAGAGCGAGGAGTCGGCATTGTCCGGCCTAGGCGTGGATAGCGCCCGAACTCGGTCTTCCGAATACCGGGGCTTCGCGAAATTTAAAATTATAGAATTCTATGGCTAAGTGAGAGTGTTCAAGCATTATAGTCTGGTTGCCTTGTTCGCTATGCTGAGCGCCTCCCTCGAAGGACCAAAGAATGGGAACAAGAGCTCAAGTTCATCCGAACACCCCAAAGACTCGTGGCATGGGGGCTGAAGCCGACGACTCGCCATCTCTCAGATTTAATACACGGCCGCATGAAGGTAATATTTTAAATTCAACAGTGTTGCTTAGCGCATATGAACAAGTTTTTAGCGACAGGATAACAAATGCGAGTCTACTCAAAAATTATATCTTTGGAGCATTCATCCGCTATATAAGTGTGCACCCTTCAGGACGCCCTCATAATACATTTCAAGCTTGCGATGCTCCTTCTTTGGTGGTGGTCCGTCCTTCACAAGCTTCTCAGCGTCCATCTTGCCCCAGTGCACCTTAGCAAGGGCAAGGGCCCTACGGGCACCTTCGATGCAGACGGAGCGCTTGATGACTTCCACCCATGGACAAAGGCCCACCAGCCGCCTCACCAGCCCGAAGTAGCTCCCAGGCATGGCTTCATTAGGCCACAGCCGAACTATGAGGCCCTTCATGGCCTGTTTGGCCACCTTATGGAGCTCGACCAGCTGCTTCAACTGGCCGCTTAAGGGCACCGGGTGTCCGGCCTCAGCATACTGAGACCAGAACACCTTCTCCGTCGAGCTTCCCTCCTCGGCTCGGTAGAATGCGGCAGCATCAGCCACACTGCGGGGAAAATCTACGAATGCTCCTGGAGAGCTCCAGACTCGGGTAAGTAACAGATAATTCACTTTCACATGCTTGCTTTGCATATAGAATGCCTTACCCGCCGCTATCTTCTTCATTGCCTCAATCTCCTGGAGGGCTTTTTGGGCTTCGGCCTTAGCAGCCTTTGCGCTCTCAAGGGCCGTGGCGAGCTCGGACTCCCGAGTCTTAGAGTCACGCTCCAAACTCTCGTGTTTTTCCACGAGAGCCTGGAGCTCTTGCCGCACCTCCGCCACCAGCGCCTCCTGCTTTTCTCGCTCGGTGCACTCCGCAGCCGCATTGCTTTCGGCCCTGGACACCGCCTCCTTCAGGGTCGCCACCTCGTTCGTGGCCCCTGCAATATCCATGTTATTCCTGACATTTTTTGCAAACACATCTTTTAAATACTCCCATAAGGTATTACTTACCTTCCTTGTCCTCGAGCTGCTTTTTGGCAAGTCCGAGCTCGTTCTCGGACTGCTCGAGGCTCTGCTTCAATGCACCAACCTCCGCAGTCAGTGCGGCAGAGGTCAGCAGCGCAGCCTGCATTCCCATATTGACATACTTATGTTAGACTCCTGCGTATATCTTTTTAGATCCTCAGTTCGGCCTTTTCTTTCCGAACACCAAACTGAGCATCAGGGGCTACTGTCTATGCGGTAATATTTTTATATCTTAAATACATACCTCAAAGCCTGTTAGAAGGCTGGCACAGGCTTCAGTCAGCCCGCTCTTGGCGGACTGAACCTTCTGGATCACCGCACTCATAACAGTGCGGTGCTCCTCGTCGATGGAAGCGCCGTTAAGCGCCTCCATCAAATCATCTGGTGCCTCCAGTTGGACGGAGGTCACCGGCGTCGCAGTCTTGCCCTTCTTACGAAGGGGTCGCCTGTCGGACTCCGGAACCACTGAAGGTTCCGGTACAGAGTCCGGCACAGGGCCGGACTTAAAGCCCTTTGGGGTTTTATCCCCTTTGAGCCCGGTTTCCGGGAGGTTGCCTTGCGGCGCCTCCATAGCAACCTCCTCCTGGCTGGGCCCCTTTTGGGATTCCACCCCGGCGTCATCCGCGGCGGGAGGAGACGAGGCGGTCGGAAGTGAGGTGCTATTCACCTCCGACGAATCCAGGGAGCCGCTCGACGAATCGTCGAGCCCATCCTTGGGCGGGCTGCATGGTTGTATTCGGCGTTATAAGATGTTGTGCGACAAATGAAACGCCATGAGTTATTCTGGTGTCCGGACACTTACAATTTCGCCAGGGGCTTGGTCCTTGGAGCCCAACCCTCTTCGCCCTCGTCGGCATTGGCGGTGTAGTCCGGAGGAAGGGTCCTTCCCTTCTTGGACCCTTCGGCCTCCCCAGTTGGGGCGGCCTTCCTTTTCTTCTCTCCCCCCGCTGGGGAAGAGGCCTCTTTTTCCTCCTCCTCCTCTTCGCGGGTGGAGTCCACCTCGGCGTCATCGGACGATGAGTCCGACAACACCTGGCGCCGGGAACTCCTTCGAGTTCCCGTGGCCTTCTTCTTGGCCTTCTTTTCCGGCACCACGTGAGGTGCCCGAACCAGCAACCCCGTCAATCGGGCGTCCGCTGGATCTTCTGGCAAGGGAGCCGGACAGTCGATCTATCCGGACGTCTTCAGCCAGTCCTGTCAAAGGTGAGGGAGTTTTAGATCCCGCATAGAGTCAAACTATGAAAAAAGAGTCCCTTAAAGGGTAAAATAACTTACCTCGCTGCGAGCTGAATCCGCGATCTTCCATCGCGGATGCGGGAGCTTCAGCGCCCTTGAACAGCACCTTCCAGGCATCTTCGTACGTAGTGTCGAAGAGCCGGCTCAAAGTTCGGTGCTGTGCCGGATCAAACTCCCACAAATTGAAGGCCGGTTCCTGGCATGGGAGAATCCGGTGGATGAGCATCACCTGGATTACGTTGACAAGCTTGAGATTCTTGTCCACCAGGTTTCGGACGCAGGTTTGGAGTCCGGCCAGCTCTTCCGAATTACCCCACGTCAGGCCCGTCTCTTTCCATGAGGTGAGTCGTGTGGGGAAGCCAGATCGGAATTCGGGGGCCGCCGCCCATTGAGAGTCGCGCGGCTCGGTGATGTAGAACCACCCCGATTGCCACCCCTTTATGGTCTCCATAAAGGAGCCCTCGAGCCATAGGACGTTGGCCATCCTGCCAGCATGGCACCTCCACACTCCGCTTGGCAGCCGCCCACTACCTTCGGCTTGACATTGAAGGTCTTCAGCCATAAGCCGAAGTGGGGCTGGATGCAGAGGAAGGCCTCGCACACGACGATAAACACCGATATGTTGAGGATGAAATTCGGGGCCAGATCATGGAAATCTAGGCCGTAGTAGAACATGAGCCCCCGGACGAATGGTTGAAGTAGAAACCCTAGTCCGTGGAGGAAGTGGGGGAGGACCACCACCCTCTCATGGGGCCTGGGGGTGGGGATGAGCTGCCCTCGTTGGGGAGCCTATGCGGCGATGTCATGGGACAAGTATCCGGCCTTCCACAGCTTTTTGATGTGCCCCTCCGTGACGGAGGAGGCCATCCATTTGCCTCCCGCTCCGGACATAGTTGGACAAGGTTGAGGTGGGATGTGCGGACTTGGGCGCTGGAGCTCGAGTGCGCGGAAATGGATAAGCAAAGGAGGAAGAAGGCGTGTGTGAAAAAGCAGATCCTTATCCCCTTATATGGACGGACAAAGCTATGCGTCCCCACCGGCCTGATAAAACTCGCTTATCTCCCAAGCGCTGTAATCAATGGCGCGGTTGGATTACCCACGCCCGTATTGATGAGAATCTCGGAATAAGGGGACACGATCTCTGCTTTGACAAGACGTGCCAAGGAAACCGCCTCGCTAAACGCGTTGAGGTGGGACAGTGAAAACGATTCGAATAAAGGCTTGGCCGTGGTGTGATGTCACGCTGCGGAATACAGATTGAACTTGTGTAAATATTATTCTCTCTATGGTGGTATTTGGAACTTATTTTGCAGAGCCGGACACTATCCTTGTGTTCAAAATCTTCTATGAAGTATTCGGAGGAGGAACCCGCCTTGCAATGCCGAAGACAATATGTGCGCCGGACTCATCGCCATTGAAGCATGGTTCAGGGGCTACTGAGGAAGTCCTGGATTAGGGGGTGTCCGGATAGCCGGACTATGACCTTTGCCCGGGCTCCTGTACTATGAAGATACAAGATTGAAGACTTCGTCCCGTGTCCGGATAGGACTTTCCTTGGCGTGGAAGGCAAGCTTGGCGATACGGATATGTAGAACTCCTACCATTGTAACCGACTCTGTGTAACCCTAACCCTATTCAGTGCCTATATAAACCGGAGGGTTTTAGTCCGTAGGACGAACAATAACCATACCATAGGCTAGCTTCTAGGGTTTAGCCTCTCTGATCTTGTGGTAGATCTACTCTTGTACTACCCATATCATCAATATTAATCAAGCAGGAGTAGGGTTTTACCTCCATCGAGAGGGCCCGAACCTGGGTAAAAACATCGTGTCCCTTGTCTCCTGTTACCATCCGCCTAGACGCACAGTTCGGGACCCCCTACCCGAGATCCGCCGGTTTTGACACCGACAATGGGTTCCTTCTCCTTAATATTTTTCAAAGTCATTCCTACCTTAGATCCATATTGAGTAATTTGATTATGGATCTTCTTATCTAGGTTTTCAATGGATTCAATGGTAGCAACTTTGTTTTCAATAATTTCAAGCCTTCGCATAACATGCTCCAAAGTTAACATAGTTCCATTAACCAAAAGAGGTGGTGAGCCAAATAAATCTATTAAAGCATTATAATAATCAAAAGTATGGCTACCCAAGAAATTCCCTCCGGTAATGGTATCAAGGATATATCTATACCAAGGATTAGCACCTACGTAAAAATAACGAAGAAGAACTGAAGTAGATTGCTTCCTGGTAGATCTATTTTGAGCATTGCAAATTCTATACCAAGCTTCTTTTAGATTTTCTCCCTCCCTTTGCTTAAAATTTAGAACTTCATTCTCGGGAGATAGCGGTGAAGATAAGAGACTAGTCATAATGTCAAGCAAGCGAACTAACACACAAGCAAACAAAAGGCAAAGGGAAAAAAGGAGGAGGAGATTGGGAAAGAGAGGGCAAATAAAACGACAAGGGTGAAGTGGGGGAGAGGAAAACAAGAGGCAAATGGAAAATAATGTAATGCGAGAGATAGGGATTGTGATGGGTACTTGGTATGTTGACTTTTGCGTAGACTCCCCGAAGAGGCACCAGAAATCCTTCTTGCTACGTCTTGAGCTTGCGTTGGTTTTCCCCGAAGAGGAGAGAATGATTCAGCACAGTAGCGTAAGTATTTCCCTTAGTTTTGAGAACCAAGGTATCAATCCAGTAGGAGGCCACGCGCAAGTCCCTCGTACCTGCACAAAACGATAGCTACTCGCAACCAACGCGATTAGGGCTCGTCAATCCCTTCAAGGTCACTTACGAGAGTGAGATCTGATAGAGATAATATTTTTGGTATTTTTGGTATAAAGATGCAAAGTGAAAAGTAAAAGCAAAGCAAGTAAATAAAGTGATGGAGATTGATATGATGAGAATAGACCCGGGGGCCATAGGTTTTACTAGTGGCTTCTCTCAGGAGCATAAGTATTCTACGGTGGGTGAACAAATTAGTGTTGAGGAATTGACAGAATTGAGCAGAGTTATGAGTATATCTAGGCAATGATCATGTATATAGGCATCACGTCCAAGACAAGTAGACTGAAACGATTCTGCATCTACTACTATTACTCCACTCATCGACCGCTATCCAGCATGCATCTAGAGTATTAAGTTAAAAACAGAGTAACGCCTGTAAGCAAGATGACATGATGTAGAGGAATAAATTCATGCAATATGATAAAAACCCCATCTTGTTATCCTCGATGGCAACAATACAATACGTGCCTTGCAACCCCTTCCATCACTAGGTAAGGACACCGCAAGATTGAACCCAAAGCTAAGCACTTCTCCCATTGCAAGAACTACCAATCTAGTTGGCCAAACCAAACGGATAATTCAAGAGACTTGCAAAGATAACTCAATCATACATAAAATAATTCAGAGAAGAATCAAATATTTTCCATAGATAAGTTGGATCATAAACCCACAATTCATCGGTCTCAACAAACACACCGCAAAAAGAAGATTACATCGAATAGATCTCCACGAGAGAGGGGGAGAACATTGTATTGAGATCCAAAAAGAGAGAAGAAACCATCTAGCTACTAACTATGGACCCGAAGGTCTGAAGTAAACTACTCACACTTCATCGGAGGGGCTATGGTGTTGATGTAGAAGCCCTCCGTGGTGGATACCCCCTCCGGCGTAGCTCCGGAACAGGCCCCAAGATGGGATCTCGTGGATACAGGAAGTTGCACCGGTGGAATTAGGTTTTTGGCTCCGTCCCTGATCTATTGGGGTTATGTAGGTATATATAGGAGGAAGGAGTACGTCGGTGGAGCGTCAGGGGGCCCACGAGGTAGGGGGGGCGTGCCCAGGGGGGAGGGCGCGCCCCCCACCCTCGTGACCGGCGCTGGCACTTCTTGGAGTAGGGTCCAAGTCTCCTGGATCACGTTCGGTGAGAAGATCACGTTCCCAAAGGTTTCATTCCGTTTGGACTCCGTTTGATATTCCGTTTCTTCGAAACACTGAAATAGGCAAAAAAAAACAGCAATTCTGGGTTGGGCCTCCGGTTAATAGGTTAGTCCCAAAAGTAATATAAAAGTGGAAAATAAAACCCATTATAGTCCAAAACAATAGATAGAGTAGCATGGCGCAATCAAAAATTATAGATACGTTGGAGACGTATCAAGCTCACGCAGCCACTCTGCCTCAACAGTAGCCGTGTCCAAAGCTGTTAGTTATGCTTCCATAGTTGACCTCGTCAATATGGTTTGCTTGCAAGACCTCCATGACACTGCGCCACCTCCCACTACTAGGGAAAAGGCTAGCAGCAGCGCGGGTTTTAGATGTATCAGTAGCGCGGGTATAGGCGCTACTAATAAGGCGCTGCAGCTATTGCTTAGCAGCAGCGCGTGCCAGCCCGCGCCATTGCTAGGGACAAATAGCTGCAGCGTTTGTTCGTTACCACGATGCTGCTAAGGTAACTACTTGCAGCGTTTTTTCTGCCCATCGCTACTAGTACTTTTTTTCTTTTTTATTTTTATTGTATTTATGCGCCATCATACAAATATTGGTACAATTCTAGTTATGAGGTTTACATCATTATGTCCATAACAGTGTGTCAATTGAAGGTGGATTAGGTTCAAGTGAAGGGAATATGTGGTGCATGTCAAAGTATACTACTAATCCAAACTTGATCTAGTTTGGACTAGTAGTACTTTCGATGTGCACCACATGTTGCCTCCACTTGAATCTAATCCGCCAAAGACAAGATATTTAATCATCATCATGGTCATTACCACCAACAGTATTTATTTAATCACCACTAACACTAGCTAATAATAATCATCATAGTCATTACCACCAACACTAGCTATTTTATCATCATAGTAATAGTGTAGCACATCATCATCCCGAAACTCATTTCTAGCTAGCTAATCACTCCTGCTGCTCTCTCTTAGGTAAAACAACATAAAACATGTGTAGCTCTCCTCCTTGATCAAGTTGGAGCATGCAGATGAACCTGTCTCCTAATCGTGGAAAGCGCCTCTGTTTGCTGCCCCTAGTACTTCTCTGCGCTCCCCAACACATATTTGGTCCAGTCTTGCACTATTAAGCATCCGTCGCTAATCTTGAATGCACTAAAGTAATCAGAGGATATCTTGGCCAGAAGCTGATAATACTCATGGTACCTTTAGTCTCGATCCCATAAGGCACAACATTCATCGGGAGTCCCTGTTGAAGAACATCGATGGTAACATACTTAGCAATGAAGTTTAGCTTCAAAAATAATGTATGGAAAAGATGCAATGAGGACAAATAGTAAAAATCTTACCATCCTTCCTAAATGGATGTGACCGTAGTTCATTACGAACACTATTGGTCGCACGCTTTCGATTACTAACATTTCTAAATCCAGGAAGAAAATTTGCCTTGACAGTATCAAGATCCTCAAGCCATGAAACATAATGAATTAGCTCCTCGCAGTTTAGTTCAGCCTCGGGACAGTAGTAGGTCCTGTCTACCAAGCGCTGGACAGGTTTGCTTGCACCGAAATAAGCTGACAATACAAATTAGTTGTCAACTATTTTTGAATAAACAATATCAAAGACATAAATATGGTTGAGAAACTTACATAATGGTATAATCGAGGCGTCGCACATCGACCCAGATGTCGGTATTACCTTCAATATCAGGACGAATATCAAAGGTGATAACCATATCAGGCTCAAATGCATAAGTCTTGCATAGTGCTCGCCATGTTTTGCATCCAAAATAGGTGTAGTCGTCTGAATTGTATAATTTTGCATGGAAAATATAACCATGCTCGGTCTTCAAATAAACTTTCTTTACCTCCGCAGTATGACTGAAACCTATCTTATCCAATACAAAAACTCTTGCATGGTAGGGGATACGCTAGTAGAATAGTAAAAAAAATAAGTTCAAGCAAATGAAGCAGATGTCATGCTTAGCTATGAAAAAAGACTTGTCGTTATGACTTATTGTATCCACTTTGAAGTTCTCGTCCAGCTTGATGCTGAAGCGCCTATCATCATCTAGGAAGATTCCGTCGACAGTCAAGGCTTCGTCTTCGCAGTATTTGCAAATACCGAAATCCTTTTTGTCGTCAGACATTTCCTATGTTCATAGTTAAAACATTAATTGAAAATCGATCTAAGACAACTACCAGGATACTCAACACACAAATCCGGGGCACTCGATATTTCCTACATATTCTGGCACAAGTCATGCCAAAATTCACGGAAAAATCCGGCATGACCTTTGCTAAAATAGGACATATCGAGCGCTTGAAATTTGCCGAACGGAAATGAATCAACACTCCGCAAAACATAGGCCACTCGGAGGTGTAACATGCAAACATGACCGCCACTTGGATATTGAGCAACACAAGATATACATTTCAAAATATCTTATAGGACTCAAATTAGCATGCATTCAATAAGAAAAAGTAAATCATCTCATGCGTCCCTACATCATCGAATATTATCACTAATACATCACGAATAGTGTCATACATATAACATCACTAATACAACTAAAACCCTAGCACACGACGGGTATCGGTGCGGGCGGTGGACACCCACAGAGAAGGAACCATCACGGGATCATAGCTCCAGTGAGATCCCTGGAGAACCTGCCAGGTATTGGAGAACGACCTGTGCTCCAACGCAAACAAGTAGCAACGGACGTGCGTCCCTCCTCACCGACACGGTGACGCACCACCTCATGGAGTCCTCAAGCCTCTGGATCATCATCGCCCACGCGACCGCCACCAAAGAAGGTTCGGGTCAACGACAGTGGCTCCTCACCAACATGCGCCCCGGTAGGTAGCGCCTCCTAGTACCACCTCGGCGGAGCTCAGTCCCGGACATGGCCGATCTGGTCAAGGTGTGTTGTCCTCTGCCCGGCTCGGCAGCGAGGATGCGGATAGGCATCGTCCACGTAGAGGAGGGAAAAATTGATTTAACTAAAAAATAGCAACAAGTTCTTACTAACTAGTTCTATTAATTCAACTAGTTCTTACTAAAAATAAACTTACTATAAATAAAAATATTCTAATACCTAATTAGTACCTAGTTCTTAATATCCAACTAAAATAAACTTACTATAAATAAAAATAAACTTAATATGCAACTAAAATATAAAGAAACCCTAGGCAGATGTAGGGGAGAGGGAGGAGCGGGCGTGCTCACCTCGGGTGCCTGCGACGAGGGAGGGGCAGGGCGGCGTCGAGGTCGGGTCGGGGCTCACACCTTGGCGGATGGCGGCCGGCGCCGAGGTCGGGTCGGGCGGCGTCCGGGCGGCGTGAGGTCGGGGCGGGGCGGCGTTGAATCTGGGTCGGGCGGCGTCTGGGCGGCGTTGAGGTCGGGGCGGCGTTGAGATCGGGGTCGGGCGTGAGAGGTGGGGAGGCGTCTGACGGCGGCCAGGCGAT
Organism: Aegilops bicornis; assembly: GCA_021605145.1. Taxonomy (NCBI): domain Eukaryota; kingdom Viridiplantae; phylum Streptophyta; class Magnoliopsida; order Poales; family Poaceae; genus Aegilops; species Aegilops bicornis. Next base: position 819,510,780 of record CM038670.1, read on the forward strand.
GGCGTAGAGTGGAGAGAGTTGGATTTGGGGAAAGTGGGCGTGGGAAGGACGAACCCGTGGTTAAGTCGAAGTACAAGAGCGTTAGAAAAGCGCTGCTATTTTAGCTAGCGTCACTGATACACGCCATCTGCTACACCTTTCTCTTTTTTCCCTTTTTCATTTAGTTTCCTTCACATTTTATTTGTTTCCTTTCACATTATTCTATTTCTTTCATTTTCAATTACCTTTCCATTTTCTTTCCATTTAATTTTATAACCTTTAGCAGCAACGAGTTTACATTAAAACGCGCTGCTACAAACAGCGTAGCGGTAGTGCGGTTCGTCATAGATCGCTACTACTATGTGTAGCTTATGGGCTAAGCCGTGGGAATTTTAGTAGTAACGTGTGTACAGCAAGACGCGCTACTTCTAGATCTTTATCTGCAGCGCGGTTACCTCAGCGTGCTACTGCTAATTAGCACCAGCGTGCTTTTTTGACCCACGCTACTGCTAAAGTTCTGTGTATAGGGTTTTCCCTAGTAGTGTCCATGAGTAAATACATACCCACTTGTTGGTTAGAGTATATCAACATCGGAGATCCAATTTGAATCACTATATCCTTCTAGCACAGCAGGATGCCCTGGATAAGTAATTCCGCAACTCATAGTACCTCTCAGATAGCGCAAGACCCTTTCTAGTGCATGCCAATGATCATCAGCCGGGTTGGACATGAACCTACTCAGTTTGCTCACAGCAAAAGAGATATCTGTTCTTGTAGCGCGAGCTAAGTACATGAGTGAACCGACAATTTGAGAGTATCTTAATTGATCTCTCGTTTCTTTCTTGTTCTTTATGAGTGTCACACTGGGATCATAAGGTGTTGGAGAAGACTTGCTATCCATAAAACCGAATCGGTTCAAGACCTTCTCAACATAGTGAGATTGCGTTAACGTAATCCTACTCTCATCCTTAATAAGTTTGATGTTTAGAATTACATCGGCTTCTCCCAGATCTTTCATGTCAAAACTTTTTGATAGAAAAGACTTGACCTAATTAATTGCATTAATGTTTGTACCAAAGATCAGTATGTCGTCCACATACAAACATAATATGACACTATTCCCCCCACCATGGCGATAGTAAACATACCTATCAGCCTCGTTAATGATAAATCTTGTAGAAGTCAGAGTTCTTTCAAACTTCTCATGCCATTGCTTAGGTGCCTATTTCAAACCATACAAAGATTTTAACAACTTGTACACCTTTCTCTCTTCACCCTTTACCACAAACCCGTCAGGCTGATCCATATAGATTTCCTCTTACAACTCTCCATTGAGGAAAGCTGTCTTTACATTCATTTGATGAATGATAGGACCATAAGAGGCAGCCAAAGAAAGTAACACTCGAATGGTGGTCATTCTAGCAATGGGTGAATAGGTGTGAAAGTAATCTTCACCTTCTTTCCGAGTATAGCCCTTGACCACTAGCCGCGCCTTGTACTTGTCAATAGTACCATCAGGCTTTAGCTTATTTTTGAACACTCATTTACAGCCCACAGGTTTACAACCATATGGTCTATCAGTTAGTTCCCAAGTTCCATTAGAAAGAATTGAGTCCATCTCATTATGAAGAGCTTATTTCCAATCATCTACATCCGGAGATTCATATGCCTCTGCAATCGTCTTGGGTGTGCCATCCATAAGGTATACAATGAAATCATCACCAAAGGATTTTGCAAATTTTTGTCTCTTGTTCCTTATAGGAACTTCATTGTTATCCTTCTCAAGGACTTCCTAATGTGATTGTTCGAAATATTCATTAGTTGTACTAGATTCAGGAAATATATCACAAGAAAATCTAGCAATGCTATGCATATCTTTCATAGGAAATATGTTCTCAAAATTTTTTGCATCACGAGATTCCATTATAGTATCAACATGCATATCAGGTACTTCAGATTCTACCACTAAAAATCTAGAAGCAATGCTCCATTGAGCATACCCTAGAAAGACACAATCCACTGTCTTTGGTCCATGTTTGCGTTTCTTAGGAATAGGAATATTGACCTTTACCAAACATCCCCAAGTGCGCAAATAAGGAAGTGATTGTTTTCTCCCGGTCCACTCCTCATAAGGGGTTTTCTCCTTATTATTGTTAGGAACTCTATTCAGGACATGCCATGAAGTCAATAGAGCCTCCCCCCACCATGCCTTAGATAAACCAGCAGTGTCTAACATGGCATTCACCAAGTCAGTCAATGTGCAGTTTTTCTCTCGGCAACTCCATTTGATTGGGGTGAATAGGGAGGCGTCCTCTTATGAATAATACCATGTTCCTCACAAAATTCATCAAATACTTTGGGGAAATACTCTCCACCATGATCGGACCTAAGACACTTGATATTTCTCTCTAGTTGATTTTCAACTTCAGCTTTATAGATTTTAAAGTAGTCTAATGCTTCATCTTTAGTTTGCAACAAATAAACATAGCAAAATCTAGTCGCATCATCAAGCAAAGTCATGAAATATCTCTTTCCACCTTTTGTCAACACACCATTCATCTCACAAAGATCAAAATGTATGAGTTCTAAAGGTGCCAAGTTTCTCTCCACGGTAGCCTTCTGAGGCTTTCGAGGTTTCTTCGATTGTACACAACTATGGCACTTAGAACCTTTGGCATCGGTGAAATTAGGAATTAAACTCATACTGGATAGCCGAGACATTAAACCAAAATTAATATGACATAAACGAGAGTGCCAAATACTTGCATCATCGTTAACACTAGCACAAATTTGGTTTACTGACTTATTGCAAAAATCTGAAAGGGAAAAGCGGAACAAGCCTCCGCACTCATAGCCTTTGCCTATAAATTGTCCAAATCATGACATGATTACTTTATTCGACTCTAAAACTACCTTAAACCCATCTCAACATAGAAGGGAGCCGCTAACTAGATTCTTGTTCATAGTAGGGACATGCTGCACGTTCCTTAGTTGCACGATCTTTCCCGAAGTAAACTTCAGATTCACCGTGCCAATGCCATGAACAGAAGCATGTGACCTATTCCCCATTAGGACGGAAGAATCCCTTGCGACCTGATAAGAAGTAAACAGGAAGACGTCAGCACACACATGAACGTTAGCACCCGAATCAATCCACCACGAAGATGATTGAAATACTGAAAGCACAATAGGTAAATTACCATACCCATCAGTATTGCTAGCGGTCACCATGTTGACAGTCTTTGAGCTCGCTTTTCCTCTGCGTCTGCACGCTCAGTGGCATTCCTTGGAAAAGTGTCCGGCTTTCCATAGGCGTAGCACTCTAGCTCAGCCTTGTTGAACTTCTTCTTCTTGAAGGTAGTAGTCTTGGTAGGCTTGTTGAAAACAGGTTTGTTCTTCCCTTTGTTCTTGTTCTGTGGATACCTCTGCACCATATTGGCAGTAGGCTGAACCTCACCTCCTTTCTCAGTAGTGTCTTTAGCCCGAGCTTTTTCTTCAACATCAAGAGATGCAATCATATTTTCAACTGATATCTCCTGTCTCTTATGTTTCAGAGTTGTGGCGAAATTCCTCCATGAAGCAGGCAACTTTGCAATCATGCACCCAGCCACAAATTTGTCGGGTAGAACACACTTAAGGAGTTCAAGTTCCTTCACAATGCACTATATCTCATGAGCTTGTTCGACCACAGAACGGTTCTTCATCATCTTGTAGTCATGAAAACTCTCCATGATTTACAGTTTAATACCTGCATCTATTGCACCGAATTTTGCATTCAGTGCATCCCACAGAGTTTTTCTGTCATTTATGTGCATGTACACGTCACATAGACGGGCAGCAAGAACACTCATAATGCATCCCACAAACATAGTATTGGCTTCCTGGAATTTTTTTGATCTTGGTCAGTCATTCCCTCTGGAGCACCAAGACCAACATGAAAAACTTTTAGAGCAGTAAGTCAGAGCGTGGTCTTCACCTGCCACCTCTTAAAGTGCACACCGGTAAACTTATCTGGCCTCAGTGCATCAGCGAATCAAGCCATAGTTAACCAAGGAAATTGCCTACAATTAGGTTGTTGGATTGTTGGAAAATTAGGCAAGTTCATGATTAATTCCAGTAAATAATTCATGACTAGAACAGATACTAGCATGCAACAATCTAGCAAACTAGAAGAACAACAAAACAGCAACAGCAATGCACATGAAACAATAGTTGTAGAGATAGACATGAACAAATGATGTTGGACATACTTTTCATTAGCTATTGTGGGTGCGACTGTGTTGATGACGATGTTGGCGACGATTTGTTGCTGAAGGCGATGAAGACGACGATGAGTAGCACCGCCCGACTTGGATGGAAGACGCCCCGTGATGACGAATTTGAGCAGTCACGCAGAGCGCTTCCCAAAAACCTAATTCGTCCTCTCCCGGGATCGCAAGGACGAACGGTTCCGGAGACCTGCTGTCCCACGCGCCGATGCACGCCGGCGTTTGGGATGGAGTAGACTACGACGGCGGCGCAAGTTGTGAGATGAGGCAAAACCCTAGGTATTTTCGGTGTGTCTTTGGCCGCAGCCGGTAGCTGTATATATATTAGGACCAGAGGCGGTATTGTGTCGCGATCACAATCCCACACCGACTTGGTTTCTAATTCATATACTTACCGGACAAGATATCATAAACCTGTCTGCCAAAAAATAAAACGGCAAAAGGAAGTTGTGCCCCTGCAAGGAGACGGACCGGATTTCAGCGGACCATCCACGCGCATGTCGTACGTGCGGGGCGAGGCCAGTGAGCGTGCGTGCGTGTGGTCTTCCCTTTCTCTTCTCACACACCACTTAGAGTGGCGGAGAGAACCCACTATATAAAGAGGTTCAACTCTTCTTCAACTTCCGGGATGGGACTAAACTTTAGCACCACCACTTGCCATTTTACACATGGGCCACTATTTGAGATTTCAGAAATTGCTATGGGCCTAGCCCATTAATTCTAAGAGAGGAAGAAGAAGTTCAGAGAAGAGATGGACACTGAGATTTTTCCAGCGCACGAACGCTTTTCTTTCTCCTCGAGCACGAACTCGACTATGTCACCGAGCTACAGGAGGGAACCAGGGCTTTATACCCGCGAGCACCAGTCTGCCAGGCCTTGCCTTGCACCCACTCGCCCACCCACTTCCCCACGTCCTCCGCGCTCTGGCCGCGTCCACGCACCGCACCCGTACGCGATCGCCAAGGCCTCCCGGCGCGCCCGACGCGGTCTACCCCTCCTTCTTGCTCGCTAACAGCCCGACGTGGCCCCGCGCACACACGCGCTGTCTCACGCACTCACACACGCATAGTTACGCACACACACCCCGCGGACCCGGCGCGCCCAACACGTCCGGTGCGCGCCCATACACGCACCAGCCGCGCCAGGAGCGACGCCGCGGCTTATTACGCCCAACACTCGCGCCCTAAGCTGCGGCTCAGAGCAGCCCGGCATCCTCGACGTCGCCGTCGACAAGCAGTGCTCGCTCCGCCGTCGGCGCCTTCTTCCACTGCGGGCAGTCACGTTTGAAGTGACCCTGCTCACCACACTTGTAGCACCGGCCTTTTCTGTTGCCGCCAAAGCCCGACGCCTCGCTGCGCACCCGGTCGTCATCGTCCCGAGCTCTGCCTCGCTGCCGCTCGCGCGCCCGCCATTGTGCCTCCGTGAACATCAGCTGGTCCCCGCCATGGCCGCCTCCGTCCTGCTCGCGCCGACGTAGCCGCTCGTCGAAGGCCTTCAGCCGCCCCAACGCGTCCTCGAACGCCATCGTGTCCATGTCATAGAACTGCTCGATCCTGGCCACCGCCGGGTACAGGCGGTTCGGCACCGAGTCGAGCAGCTTCTTGACGAGGGCGGCGTCCTCCACGGTCGAGCCCAACGCCGCGTATCGCGCCTCCATGCCACCGAGCCTGCCGGCGAAGTCGTCGAGTGACTCGGCATCCGCCATGCCCAGGAGCTCAAACTCCCTGCGCTGCCTAGCCGAGCCGCCCGCACGCGATCAGCTCCGACGTACCTTGTCTTGAGGGCCGCCCACACCTTCGCCGCGGTTTTCTTCGACGCCACCTGCATCAGCAGGTTCTCCGCGAGCGCGCCGAGCAGGTACGCCTTCGCCGGCTTGTCTTTCTTGGCGATCACGGCCGCCGCGGCGTCCTCCGGCACCACCACCGCCTCCCACAGCCCGGCCGCATCAAGGTTTGCCTCAACCTTGATTGCCCAGGCCGTGTAGTTCTCTCCGATGAGCAGCGGCACCAGCTGCGGCGACGAACCGCCCGCTCCGCCGGCGTACGGGACGATGGACATCGCCGGCGAAGCCTGATCTCCACATGGCTCTGATGCCTGGCCGCGTCCACGCAACGCGCCCGTACGCGATCGCCACGGCCTCCCAGCGCGCCCGACGCGGTCTACCCCTCCTTCTTGCTCGTTAACAACCCGGCGTGGCCCCGCGCACACACGTGCTGGCTCACGCACTCACACACGCACACCTACGCGCGCACACCCCGCGGACCCGGCGCGCCCATACACGCACCAGCCACGCCAGGAGCGACGCCGCGGCTTATTACGCCCAACACATACTACCTATAATGAATGCAATTTTGTTTTGAGAAATAAGTCTACTGCTAATGAGATTTTTTAGGTACATCGTACTACCTAATATGATGGGTACTCATATTTAGTTGATCAAATATGGGTCATCTATGCGTTTTGATCCTAATGATTCAAATCAAATAATTAAGCGACGCAGGGCTCGACCTCTTCCACGCCGGCGCTGCCCCAGGTCCTCCACCATCACGGCGCTGCCTACCCGCCTCAGCTGGCCAGCCGCTGACTCTTTGACCGAATGCCCTCGTCTACCCGCCTCAGCTGCACCCTGCACCAACTTCCATGCCACAACACCACAACCAACGGCGCCCTCTGTCTCCATTGACATGTACCGTTTTGCCCTGTCCCTTGATAAAGCTAGGCTAGCTCGTGTATGCGCGTGTGTCTTCCGGCAGAATACATCCAGCAACTAGCATTGGCTAGCCAGCCTTGATATGTACTCCGTGCGTAGGCCAAGAGCACCGGCCAGCTGCGCATCAGACAAGTGCGTTTTGTACATATGCGTCTTTGCCGGGAAGAGCTCGTTCCTATAGTACTCCCTTCGTCTCAGAGTGTAAGACGTGTCAAAAAAAATTTACATTATGAAACAAAGGGAGTACATTCGAGACCAAGGCCAACAAGCACTTCTTTGTGGCCCAAGAACATGCACGGATCGGATCGAGCCGGTCGCCAATGAAAGCGCGTATGGGATGCCATGTGGGTGGCATCCAGTGGGTCCAAATTTATTTGATGTATCATAAAAGGACTCTTACTAAAAGGAGAAAACCTATTAGTCATAGCCATAATGAAATTTTTTATAGCACAATTACTCAACGCGAACACTATAAAGACCGCTGGAACCTCTATCCTATTTCAAAAGCATACAACACATCGGTGAGCTAGCGCCATCGAGTGCAACACCGTGCCGAAGTGAGCTCTCCAGATGTTTCTCCTCCTTCACCTCCTTGTCGCCAGTGTGCTGGTCTCCAGCATGACCGGCCGGCTGCCCGTCCTACCAGTGCGGCGAGGCGGTGAACATCCGGTATCCATTCTAGAGAAAGGATCGACATGGGTGACGCTTGGCACTGCGATCATCCGAGCCTCCACCTCGAATGTTGCAGCCACCAGACTCGGGCGGGGAGTGAGTGCTGGGGCTGCAATAACGGCAGGGGTTTATGCGGCCACAGGCGAGAGGTGGGAAAGAAGTCTTGGAGGTTCATATGCGTGGCGAATGCCAGTGCTGTTGCATGAGTTGTCGCACCCGCTAAAGCAGAGCATCCTCGCCTTCCTGACAACAAGGATGTGCAGGCTCACCGCCATCACTCTATCTGATTAAAACCATGTTGTATTTGTTTTGGTTTGCTCCAACATCTCAAATACAACACTAGAGCTTTTTTCCAGGAGTTCAATCTGATTCCTATGGCAAGAACCAAAACAGCTTCCTTCTAGGATTATATAAAGGGTAAGCGTGAAACGGAAGTTGTTAAACTTCCCTTCATGTGTTCGATGTGTGTCAGCCCATTCACACACTTCTACTATTGGTTCATCCCACTGTCATTGGCTAACTGACGTTCAGTCTTGATCATGCTAAATATGTCCATTGTTTATCCAGCTGCACCCCCATGATTGAAGCATGTCAAATATCAATTTGTACAGTAGATCATGTTTATTGCGTTATCGACAATTTTTGCACTCCGAGTAACAAAATAAAAGATGTTCTCAAATTTTACCATTTCCGCTCTTCAGATACGCCTCAAGAAAAAATAACTCCATGGTATTAGGCCGCATAGTAACCCTCTTGTAAAGAAAGAGAAATGAAAAGGAAAGACACGCCGAGCTGTAGGTTCTGGACTCACCGTTATGGACACATGTGGAGATGGTTAGGGCCACGGAGATTGAAAGTGAGGGCCTGGTCGTCAATAGTTCGAGACTGCTGATGTGTTGTCTTCTCTTTGTGTGATAATGTACGAGGTAACAATATATCCAAGTTAAGGGATTAGATAGACGCTTTGACGTGTGTTGAAGGCGACTGTCAAGACCCACATAGGTCTCTTCCATGTGGTAGACATTCGCCCCGTCTGGTCACATGGAATTATTTTTTATTTTTAACCTATCTTGTCTTTTTTTGGAGAAAAACCTGGTTCTTCAGTAATTGGTCACCTCTTAACTGAACCACATGGTTGAGCCACAGTTCATAAGAGTTGACATCTTCAGGCAAAAGATGTACTAGACAACTTATCATACATAACTCTAGTCTAAAGCTCTATTCCAAGTAATCAGTCTTTCTTTTTATACTTGGCACGATGGCGTAACTTCTAGCCTTTTTAACAAACTAGTAGTATTGTTTTCCTGAATGTTAAACCACACGGGCTTTATCTATTTTTCACCTTCTCAGCCGCTCCGACTTTTGAACCATGTGTCTAATTAAAAAAAAACTACGGCACCGTATTTTTTGTGTAAATTCAAGGAGGGTAAAAGGATGCGGCAGGCTGGCAGCACATGCTGGTTGTTTCTTAAATTCGTTAGTCCCGGCAGTCTGGCCCTGTGGCCTAGATGATTGCGCAATATACCACATATGATCTGAAAACCTATACTCCCTTCGTCCCAAAAATCTTGTCGCAATATACCACATTTGATCTGAACGGATGGAGTACGCTGTACGTGCCATCGTTTTCTACAGCTCGCATGTAAGCAATGTCAATGGCACAAGTGTGGCTGTTGCCATTGTCAATAATTTAAGCCAACGTTGTTGCATGGCCCGCCCAACTGTGGCAGCAGGGGACACTTTGTTTTCAGTTACAGCAACTGTGGAAACGAAATCTTCAGGGCGCGACAGGGTCGATACTGACTATACCAGGAGTCAGGAAGCTGAAGTATGTTGATTTTTTTTTAGCCGGGCATAACCCCTTTCCATTACTTTCATAACGGAAATACAAAAGTTTGTCGGACCGGAAGGAAACCGAAAGGGGAAATGCTAGCTCAACGTATCACTGGGAAACCCACAATAGACACTCGTCATCGAGCAGCCTATCATGGGGCGAAAACCCAGTGTCACTATCAGGACCAGCATCACCAACCCAAAAGTAATCAAAGTCTAGGATCACATCAGCCACAGGAGGCTCAAACATAAGCTCATGCAGGAGCCACAAGGACACTAAAGTTTTGCATATGACACAAAGTTAATACTGGCGAAGCACAGGAACAACCGAAAGCTTCCTTATCCCTGCCTCTCTGATTTACCGCGTCTAAATCATCCCTGTCTTGCATCCCCTGGTGCCGCACAGATACGCATCAGGGTCGACGCGTTGGTCTTCAGCATCTTGGCTCCGCGCTCCATGGCCTCGCGATCAGCTCCATTCATCAGCCCTGCCCAATAATTCAAATACCCACAGGCTGAGTAAACCACCTCAAAAAGGGACCTCATCTGTTTGGACTCAAATGTCACTTTGTTACGACAGTTCCACAAGGCCCATCACATTGCTGCCAAGCCAAAAGTATAGAATTTTTCCCCATCAGGAAGGAACATATAGCACCAAGCAAAATATTGCCACACATTATTTGGGCAACGATCCGTACCCAGGACACATCCAACAGTTCTCCACATAACTCTAGCCACAGGACATGTGAAGAAAAGGTGTTGAGAGGTTTCTCTTTCATTGCAAAACGAGCATGTAGGGTTGCCCGCCCATTTCCTTCTGCCCATCACATCTCTAGTGAGGACAACGTCTTGAAAGAGTTGCCAGAGGAATATTTGAATTTTTAAGGGAATCTTGAATGCCCAGATCCATTTGTAGTCACATCCCCTCACATTTTTCTCTAGATATTCATAGACAGACTTGGTTGTGAATTTATTCTTCTTCCCCAAAGCCCAGGTTACCTCATCCCACACATCTGATTGAGGCTAGGAGTCCACCACCACCCCCAGTTCCCTCCATTGCTCCACTAGAGGTGGGTGAAGTATCCTTCTAAAAAAGTCCCCATCAACTCCTTTTCTGAAATCTGAAACTGTGATTTCTTGATCGTTGCATATATTGTATAACATAGGAAATTTATCACGTAAAGGAGGCTCATTATTGACAGGATCAACCCACAATCTGACTAAGTTGCCTAAATTAAGAATCACTTTTCTCCCAGCAAAGTAATTCTCTTTAACTTTCATAATGGCTTTCCATATGGGGGAATCGCCAAATTTACTTTTCACCGAGGCAACTGTGTCTTTTTTGAAATATTTGGCCCACATAACCTCCTGCCAAATCCCATGTGGGTTCTCAAACTTCCACCACTACTTGGTGAGGAGACTAACATTTTGTTTATGCAAATATTTCACCCCCAGGCCCCCTTTATTTTTCGATCTGCATATTCTGGACCACCTCACCAAATGGTAACATTTTCTCCCTTCATGTTCTTGCCAAAAAAACGTTTACGGTGTTTGTCTAGTTTTACTATCACCGTCTTCGGAAGAAGAAACATAGCCATGTAGTAGTACACAATGCTCATGAGCGAGGGATTGAGTAATATAATTCTCCCTCCCGAGGATGTTGCATTCCCAATCCAGGCCTTATAGCACTTTAGGAATCGATCGTCCATGAAATCCCATTCAAGAACACGCAGTGTAGAGAAGCTGATTGGCACTCCCAGGTATTTCATAGGAAAGTGTCCAATATTACAATTGAACAGTTCCGCATAAAAGGCCAGCGTGTCCTCATCCACCCCAACACAGAGGACCTCACTTTTAAGGAAGTTGATTTTTAAACCAGACATAAGTTCGAACATGTATAGAAGCAGTTTCAGGTTTACACCAGCATTCTTATCATGTTCAAAACAAATGACAGTGTAATCTGCATACTGCAGGATAGCTACTCCCCCTTCAATCAAGTCAGGGGCAAGCCCAGTTAGGAGATTTTCCTTTTGGGCATTACGTATCATCTTCGAGAGGGTCTCAACAGCTAGATTGAACAGGAAAGGAGAGTGGCGGTCACCTTGACGGACCCCTTTGTGGCTTTGGAAATAGGGTCCCACCTCATTATTTAGCTTAATGCTCACAGTGCCGTTGTGCAAGATTTTTTTAACCCATCCGTGTCAGGTTGGGCCAAATCCACGGCTACGATGGCACTCAAGGAGGAAGTTCCAGTTTATCTTGTCGTAGGCTTTTTCAAAGTCCAATTTTAAAACCACCCCAACTTTTTTCTTGACATGCGCATGATGCAACACCTCGTGAAGAGTGAGGATTCCATCCATTATGTTTCTGTGTTTAATGAATGCATTTTTGTGTCGACTGATTAGCTTATCAGCATAAACAACAACCCTATTATCAAGCACTTTAGTGATAAGTTTATAGGGGCACCGAAGTAAGCATATGGGGCGATATTGCTGGATTTTCTTAGCCCCATTCATCTTAGGAATCAGAGTGATCACACCATAGTTTAGGCATGCAATATCTAAGGATTTGTCATGGAAAGCTTTGAAAAGCCGCATTACTCCCTTCACAAAATCCCAACAGTGTTTGTAGAATTCAGTCGGGATGTTATCCGGTCCAGGGGCCCCGTTGCTCTCCATACTAAACAGGGCCTTTTTAACTTCCTCTTCCGTAAACTCGCTAGTGAGCAGGATGTTGTCTTTATTAGTAAGCTTTTCCCCCTCAACCCAGGTATCAGGAGATAACTGGAATATATTTCCTCTGGCCGGTCCAAATAGCCCTTTATAATAGGAAATAGCATGAGTTAGAAGATTTTTTATGCTCTCAATCACCACCTCTCCGTCAGTCAGGGAGTGTATGGTGTTTTTTCTTTTTTTACCATTCGCAACATGATGGTAAAAAGTTGTGTTTTGATCCCCTTTTCGCAACCAACGTTCATTCGAATGTTGTAGCCAAAAGAGTTCTTCATCAGCAAGGATGTCATTAAGCTCGGCGCATAGGGTGCTTCTTTTTTCATACAACTCAGGTGTCAGGGGCTCGACTTCTTCTATCTTTTCAATCTCCTCTAATTCATCTTTGATCTCTTTTTTTCTCTTTCGGGCATGGCCAAAAGAGTGAGAACCCCAACCCTTAAAGTATTTCTTAAGACGTTTCAGTTTAATGTTGAGGATATCGATTGGATCGATACCGTTAACCGGCTGCTCCCAAATGTTTAGCTTTAATATAAATTTCCTCGTTCTTCAACCAGCTAAGCTCGAATCTAAACTCACGATTATGAAGGGGGCTGTTTTTCACAGGGCTCGTGGATAGAAGCAGCGGGTTGTGATCTGACACATCCCTAACCAGCTGGCGAACTGAAACAAGGGGAAAAATATCTTCCCAATCAAAGCTCATCAAGATTCTATCCAGCTTCTCTAACGTAGGATGCTTTTGACTGTTCGTCCAGGTATATTTACCTCCCCCCATATCTATTTCTCGCAGGTTTAAGGAATGGATAACATCATTGAACTTATCCACATAGCGAGAGCGAGTCAGGTGCTTGTTTTTCTCGCTACTCTCTCTGAGAATGTTGAAGTCACCCCCCACAATGTAAGGTAATCTAACCTCATGAGCATACCACTTTTAATTCTTCAAGGAATTCTTCTTTGTTATTCTCCTGTGGAGCCCCATATACGACTATGATGGCCCACGTATGCTTTGTTTTAATATCAAAAACATTAGCTTGAAGGAGGTATTTTCCTATCGCCCAGAAACAATATCCAAGGTTTCTTTTTGATGCCACACAAAATGCCACCTGATTTGCCAACAGAGGGTACCTGGCCCAGTTAAATCTCTCAAAGGATCAATCTTTCTCAAATACTTAGGGGTAAAATTAGTTTTCTTCATTTCTTGGAGGCCAATGAAGTCTAGGGAATGATCTCTAATAATATCAGAGAAGCAGATAGTCATCCCCTTCTTACCTGCCCCTCTGCAGTTCCAAAATATGCCATTCATTTTTTCTTTCCCCCCCCCCTCTTGGTAGCTCTACTAGGAAGCTGAGTAGAGTTACCATTGTCATCTTGCAAGGAAACCTCTCCTCTTTGACTTATAGTTATGGGTCTAGCAATGACCACATTAACCTTTCGCTCTCTTTTCTTTTTAGATCGAACAGCAGTAAATTTATCATCATCAACATCATTCTCATCCCCCTAGTTCATATTTAAAGGAGTCTGATCTCCTTTAGCATTGGTTAAAATCATCGCCCCCCCCCCCCCCCCGCAAGAGCAGGATTGATATGATTATCATTCATACTATCCTTATTTCTACATTTCTCTAGTTCCCTAATAATATCCACACTTTCACAATCAGCATCAGGGATATTCACACCCATCTTGATAGCTCTAATAATAAGCTCAGAATTATTTAAAGCATTGAAAGAGTTGGGGTTTTTTGGGTACCTTCCATGTCTCTCTTCTTAGCTGCTGCCATGGCTTTTTCTTCCACCTTCTCCATCTTGTTCTGCACATTGCGTAGGCTGAAATGCAGATTCTCTTCAGTAACTAGAGGGGTTGTAGGTATCACCTCATTTCCCACTCCAGTCTTAGGTGACTCGACCATGTAATCGGTGATAACTTTCAGATTTGCATCATTTATTGTACCCACCTCCACAACCTGAGGTAGAGATTTAACCACATCAGAGTAAGATTTTTTCTCACTCACACATAAAAACATTAGTAGGTCTCTCAACACACATACTTACTTTTTCACCATGCTCCAATCCTTGAGCCATGGTTTCCAGGAGTAAAGTAGTGTGGAGTGAATCATCCGATTCCACACTCTCCTGTGAATCCCGAATGGGGCCAGTTTTCCCTCCTTGGGGAATGGGAGAAGATTTTCCCCCAAGCCCAATAGGTAAACCACCCTGCGTAGCTCCGGGGTTCGACTGAGAGGTAGATCCAATGTTGTTTTTCTTTGCATAACCAGAAGACATATGAACTGCATTTTTTCTCTATTAGGGTCTCCAACCAGAACATGATCAACTTCATAATAGAAATCATAAAAGTGTCCACCCAGAACAGCTTCAGCAACCACAGGTATTTGCCGAGAGCTCATCGGTCATGAAATCAACTACGGGTGATTTTAATCTATGCATCCTCACGCCTGGAGAAAAATGAGAATGGAAACCTTCACCGTGGAGGATTTCCCAGAGAATATAGGGGTGTTAATTACAAGGCTCTATGAGAACTGTTTAGGGCATGTGCCCACAAAGAAACTCAGCAGCCTTCTTGATGACAACTGTGAAATCAACATAAAAGGTATATTTCCTTTCTTAATTATTAATCTTGAGTTTATATTCACAAAGAGTAATACCTTGTTCCATTCAAAGGTTGGATGAAAAGCATAGTGCTTTTGGGACACAATAGGTCCCTGGTTTTACTGAAGCTGCAATTTATTTTTATTTTTGAGTTGTGAAGCTCCAGTACAATAAAACGTGTGTGGAAGAAAATGAATGAAAGCTGAGGTGTCATTTCATTCATGTTTGCTTTGTAATACTCCTATTCGGCAGAACAATCAGCTCAATTATAAGTAGAAAAACACAGGATGTGCAACAACAGAAATTATTAACTATGTGGTGGCATATAATATTTCCAATTTTGTCCAAAATTTCTTGCCCAATTTTTATATCTAGGCTTTCAAAGTACTGGTTGATGAAAAAACTACTGTTAAGGTATAACGTATAAGTAGTCCACCTATCAATAATTATATATTTGGTCCGTGTCCTTTTACCTCATGAAAGATTGAGATTATGTAGGTAGCTTTTGTTGAGGAAGCAGACTTGCACTCACCAATTGTGTTATAAAATGTGTGTGTGTTGGTTGGGGGGGGGGGCAAAGTATTGCGGCCATTGGTGTGAAGATTAAGAAATAAAAGTTCATAATTAATTAAGAATATACTCTAGCCTGGTATGTTGCTTCAGGCCTACTGTATGCTGATTTTTCAAGAGATGTTCATCTATGCTATGAAGTCACCATATTTTAGCTTTGTAAATGCTTAAACAGTACTCCCTTAATAGGGAATTACTATAATGTTGCATTTTTCACAAACGTGTCAGTGAAAATAGAGGGGAGCTGGAGCATGTTGTGAGATGGTTTCCAGCGAGGTTTAACGCACACAGAGTCCATGCTAAAAATACGGTGGGTAAGATGCACAAACGTAAATCGTGGGGACGTACTGTTACAAAACATTTTATCCATCAACCGTTCAGACCAAAGAACGATAAGGATCGAACCAACTTCACAATATTCCCCTGCGTACCAATTAATGTTTTGTTTAATTAAACTCTAGACCCAACTTCAAACTATTCCCTTGCGTGCCAGCTAATTTTTAGTTTAATTACTAAGATATAAACATATATGTTCATGCAAATTTACAAGGGTGTCTCACATCTTTATATATTTATGGAAATTTCTATCATTTTATAGCAAAAGTAAACGGGAGCAACAACACGCGCCGTCATGGTCTAGTCCTATTTCAAAAGCATACAACACATCAGTGAGCTAGCGCCATCGAGTGCAACACTGTGCTGAAGTTGGCTCTCCACATGTTTCTCCTCTGTCACCTCCTTGTCGCCGGCGTGCTAGCCTCCAACATAGGAATGTAAGTGGTAAATAAATGGCATCCGCAATCCCGTTTAGTTAGTTTTTGCTAGCTTGATAGTTCATTTTCCTCAAACAAATAAAAAACCTTTTTAAACTATCATATCATAAGTGGACTTTAAACGGGATTAAACGGGACCCGATTGGCAGGCCTAACATGACCGGCCGGCTGCCCGTCCTACCAGTGCAGCGAGGCGATGAACATCCGGTATCCTTTATGGAGAAATGATCGACACGGGCGACGCTTGGCACTGCGGTTATCCGATGCTGCAGCCACCGGATGGGGGCGGGGAGTGAGTGTGGGGGCAGCGAGAACGGCGGGCGTTTGTGCGGCCACAGGCGGGAGGCGGGAAAGCAGTCTTGGAGGTTCACATGCGTGGCGAATGCCAGTGCTGCAGCATGGGTTGTCGTACCCACTAAAGCAGGGCATCCTCGCCTTTCCGACAACAAGGATGTGCAGGCTCACCGCCATTGCTCTATCTGATTAAAACCATGTAGTATTTGTTTTGGTTTGCTCCAACATCTCAAATACAACAACACTAGAGCTTTTTTCCAGGAGTTTAATCTGATTCCTATGGCAAGAACCAAAACAACTTCCTTCTCGGATTATATAGAGGGTAAGCGTGAAACGGAAGTTGTTAGACTTCCATTCATGTGTTCAATGTGTGTCAGTTCATTCACACACTTCTACTATTGGTTCATCCTACTGTCATGGCTAACTGACGTTCAGTCTTGATCATGCTAAATATGTCCATTGTTTATCCAGCTGCACCCCCATGATTGAAGCATGTCAAATATCAATTTGTGTAGTAGATCATGTTTATTGCGTTATCGACAATTTTTGCACTCCGAGTAACAAAATAAAAGATGCTCTCAAATTTTACCATTTCCGCTCTTTAGATATGCCTCAAGAAAAAATAACTCCATGGTATTAGGCCGCATAGGAACTGTCGTGGATTTATCACGACAGATGTCCTTAGTGTCAGGACTTAGTCGAGAGGACAACGCATCTATGTGGTAGCTTGAGAGGGGTTGAGCGGAATCGAGAGATGCAACACAAGACAAGGATTTAGACAGCTTCGGGCCCTGGGAAACATCATCCGGTAACAACCCTACATGCTGTTTGAGGCTAGGTCTCATTATGATCACGAGGGAGTCGCCGGTAAACCGGCTTTTTGTGTCTAGCCCTAGAGATTGTTTCTTCTTGCCTCCTCCCTCTTTGGGGAGCCCTGCCCCTCCTTATATAAGTTGAAGGGGCGGGTTACATGTGGAGCCCTATTAGGATTATGACTAGTCTATCTTCCAATACAAACCGGATACAAGTCCGGGTCTTAACTCCTTGTAAGGTAAATATTCTTCACGTCTTTCCTATTAAACCGGCCTACCATTAATATAAACCGGCCTTCTGGGCCTTGGTCCTTGTCATCCGTCTGCCCCGCCCGCCGGGTTATCAGTGAGTCATAATGTTCAGGCAGGTTGCTTGTAAACCGCCAGGTCAGGGCGGGTCGCCGGTGAATCGCCAAGTGTAAGCGGGGTCTCAAATAAACCGCCAAGTCCGGTCGGTTATACCCCCGGCCGATTTACGCCGCGGGGTATATCCCCGACATTAGCCCCCAGTTTAATTTGGATTTATCCATGTTAAACTAATCCTGTAAAACAAACACAAGAACAAATTTGACAGATTATGCTCCGGGTTAAGAATTCTTGTAAACCGGCACCTGATCATCCTTAATTCCTTGTCATTTCCTTCTTCTAGAAAATCCAGGTCAATAAACCAGCTTCATACTCAATTTGCTAATATTGGTTTCTCATAGAGAAATATTGTGAAGAATAATCCACTTGAGTCGGCTTTCAATGCGCCGGTTTAAAATAAATATTGGTCTTCAAATACTCATCTGATATTCAGCCGGCTTGAAGATGTAAAACTTGCCGGTTTATCATTACCAAAATTGCCGAGTTATATAACAGACGATGCCGGGTCATAATTGTTGTTGACACCGGGTCATGTAATTGATCTTCCTGATTTGCTCAAAACTGATAATTTGAAGATGTTCCTCCTTATATATGCATAATACCTGTAGCCCCCAAGTCTTAAGAGGAGAACATAGTGATAGCTTAAGACTTGCTCCAATATAAGTGTTGCAACCTTTGAAGAAATCTGGTTTGTTCATCTCAATCATTAGTCATAAACTGAATATTCCACACATGTAGCCCCCAAGTACCGGGTTGTCATGCTTGTAGCAACCTGGAACTTGTAATTGTCTTATGCTCAACCAGTATAGCCCCCAAGGGCCTGGTCATTATGCAATAAGGAGCAGGGACTTTATAGATATGATCATGTAGACTTGAACAGCAACATGTAGCCCCCAAGGTCCAGCTCAGTAAGATAATATTGAGCTGGGACTTTATATATGCTTCATTGTAAATAACATCATATGACGTAACCCCCATCATGGGGCTTGAACCCACATCCACAAGGTTAAGAGCTTTGTGCTTTACCAACTGAGCAGTAGATCCTTTAATATAATAAATTAAGATTTGTGTACCTTGAATTGTTGACAGGAGCAATTGGTATCCCCCAAGGGCCGGCTCATTACAATGTGATGAGTCGGGTCTTCAATAAGGTGATGAAAAAATGACTTTGCATTAGCCCCCAAGTGTCATGGTGCATGCTTGTAGCGACATGAGACTTGCATATTTGATATAATGTCAACTTTAATAATGTAGCCCCCAAGTGCCGGGTCGTAAGCCTGCCGCGACTCGGGATTATTTCTTCAGCTGTAGAATAAATCATATCCATTGATAACATAATAGCCATTGCGCTAAAGCGACTTTGAAAACCTTAATCATAACCATAATAAAAATCCAGCCATGTTGGCTATTTGAAGATTTGAATAACATAATCCAATGATTTATGAGCGCACGATTCCAATGGCGCAATCCAAATATATATTGGCGACTTATAATCCCAAGCCAGTCCGGATTAATAAACACTGGATAATTTATCATCATACTGGTGACTTATAGTCGAAAGCGAGGCCGGGTTAATAAACGCCGGTGATTTATAATCATGTTTTATTCAACTTGTTTCTGCATACAACAAGTTTAAAGTGTCCTGGCGGTTTACCGCCGGACGGGTCATAATGCCCAACATATAACCCGAGTTTATAACCAAGGCTGCATTTAAGAATAATTAAATATGTAATATATCATACCTGTGACATTGAATCACATAGTTGGTTTACCAACTTTTTGTAGTAAGAGTGATAACCCCAATCTTGAGTAATGATAACTCCTTTCATACTGTGCCGGTTTATGATAAAACCGTACCGGGTTGTGATAAACACCGGATTATCCATATATAACACTGGCGACTTATAGTCAAAACCAGACCGGGTTAATAAACGCCGGATTATAACTGATCATGTACTGACAACTAGTAGTTGAAAGCCGAGACGGGTTGATGAACACCGGTTTATCAAAAAAAACCTCATAACTCTTATCAAAAGAGAGAAAAACTTGGCAAAAAAGCAAATGAAAACTTGTAGTCGAGGCTTTTCACGGGCTGCCAGGCCCCAAATTCGAGGCTTTTCATGGGCTTCCAGGCCACTAAGTTAAACCATTTTGCAAAGCCTTTTAAGATGGTCCTCAATCCTTAACCAAACATCATTTTAACTTGACAAGTTCAGGGTCTTATTAGAGTAACTTGTCAAAGTTCGATGGGTCATACCAGGTTTACCTGGGCGGAGTAACTTACTTAAAAAGGCAAGCTAACCCGGGGTTTTAGGTGTATACACCAGGCTTCCAAGTCATGGCTTGATAGCCTATTACAAGTGTAGATTCTTTGTTCATTTCGACAGCAAAGAATCCCCAAGTAACATTTTGAGCTGTGCTTTGGGTGCCGATGTTTGAGTTGTTGTTTTACAACACTCTCTTTGGCCCCGGATTGATTTGGCTTTGAGCCGATCAAGAGGTGTGACTATGGTTCGGATACGACCAAGCCCCCAAGTGATGTTGTGGCATTGCGCCGATCAAGAGGTGTAGCTATGGTTCGGATACGACCAAGCCCCCAAGTGATATTGTATAAAGCTTTGATAAGCTGAATCAAGGGGTAAACCGGACGCCGCTTTATAAACAGAAGCCCCCATGTAACTTTTCTGAGAATTCGAACTTTGTGAGAGATATTTCTTCTTGAACCGGATGTTAAACTGAATATTTAGAGCTTCAAAGCTTTGTGGGAGACATCTTTCCCTTGAACCGGATTTTAAACCGGAATCTTTATTTTAAACCGGAAAATTTCTGACGGCCTTCAAACTTTCATCAATATGGTAGTAGCCTCTGGGGCTGGGTTATCTTTCTCTCCAACGTCTTGGGGTTCTTGAATTCACTGAAAACGGCAACATTCTCTGAGTCATATCATTGTAGCCCCCGAGTCTCAAGGCGACTCGAGGAGTTGGCTTGAGATTCTCCATATTTTGATCGTGATATAAACCGGCATAAGTCGTATATCATTGGTGTTGATAGCACGATGTGAATCCACAGAAGGTTGAGGTGACTGCGGCGGGTTATAAATGAACCCATATGAGCCGTGCCAGCAACTCGGCCAATAGTTCCTTCCAACTTGTGATTTGAAGTTAACCAAACTGTAGTGGCGGCGACTTGTGCGCCTACTCATTGAACCACCCAGTGCAGACGGCGGTTGATAGTATATGATAATTTGCCTCCATGTTGTTGAAAGAAAATCGGGCTACCCAAGCTGTGACTTGTTCATACTCAATAAACAGTTCATGCAGACAGGTGCGGCCCGGTATATTGATGTAGACCAGGCCGTGAGAGACGGATGACAAGGACGACCGCAACATCAGAGGCAGCTCGGACAGATGAGTTGGCCGCGGCATTATAAGCCGGTGCGGACGGGGAAAATCGGCACCGGTGTTGTAAACCGGCGCGGATGGGTAAGTTAACCACGTCGTGTTGATGCAGACTAAACCGCAATGGTCGCAATTTGCACACATATTCTTTGATCATTATGGCACGGTCATATGCTAGCGCATGACAATAATTGTGTGATTTATATATCCATGATACGACCATCGCCTTTGTAGGAACCAATTGTCCTGCATATAAAACACACAGACCAAAGTAATCATTCTTTGACAAAAACAATATATGCTAATAAGATAAATTTAAATGAAGATCACCTGATTTGTTTTATGATGGATGATCTGTTCAACGCGACAGATGCGGTTCAAGTAGACCGGCGACTCAATATGACCCCGCGGTTCAACATAGTAAAGACGGCTCAACGCGGCCCTGATGGCTATGCCATCTTCCGAGTCAGTAGCTCCACGCACTAGTACCAGTTGCCGGTTTGATGAAAGGAATGATTAAAAATGAATCTTAACCTTGCTGGACAAATTACTCCTCCAAATCTGAGCTTTCACATGGATAGTACGTAAGTATTTGGGGGTCCACTTTATACGAACAGTAGCAGTAGTACTATAGTAATATTGCCTTCATGGCTGATTTTTTTTTACGAGCTCTTTGTTGCTCACATGAGTATTTCAGTTTTAGGGAAAGCTAAATTCCTGCCGACTGTAATTTTGCAATAGATTCGCACGTTTCGGATGCCGTTAGATTCGGATCGAGGAGAAAATGGAATCGAACCCAGTACCTCTTTGGTATTTTCCAAGGCCCCCAAACCACCACGACTAGATTGAGGTTGTGATTACATTCAGATTTTGTAATTTTTGTACCTGTAAAAAACGTGGCGTGAATAATAAAGTGTCTTTTTTTCACCGAATTTTCCTTCTTTTTCCTACTGTTTTTTCTTCATTTTAATAGTCAAATAGCTCGGCTGCTCTGTTAGTATTTTTTAGGTTGAGGCCTTTTTAACCCCAAATTTCTTACGTTTAGTAGAAGAACACTTACAAGAAAACAAATGCATAATATTGGCTATAAAAGCTATCAGTTCATCATGATTTTTTGCTACATCTCTCCATTGTATCATTCACATGGTACATACACTTTGTTGTACCCACTTGAACGCCACAATAATAATGAGGACAATTTCTTGATGAGCCAATGAGGCGTATGAACACTATGATAACTTTTGACCCGGGAAAAATTGTTGAAGTATACCCCGTAATTTCTGTGTAAGTAGCATTATAATATAGGAACCGCGAACCTGATAACTTACGTACAAATATCGTGGTAACTTCGACTGCGACCCCGGTGGAGGGGGAGGGGGGTGAAAACATATCCCTATAACGTGTGTCTGAAGAGCATGATAATTTACGCATCACATACCCGATAACTTATGTACTAACACAATGATAACTTTGGCGGGGGTGGGGGTTCTTGTAATACATCCCCGATAACTTCTGTGTGAATAGCATGGTAATTATGCACCATAGACCTGATAACTTATGTGCAAGATGTTAGATAACTTTTGACTTATGAAAACAAAGTTGAAGAAACATGTCCCCGGTTATTTTTGTGCAAATTACATGGTAATTTATGCACCGCAGACCTGATAACTTACGTACAACCACGATGATAACTTCGACCCGATAACTCATGATTAAATAACATTATGATATATGCACAACTAATTTGATAACTTGCTTAGTCTAGGTGTGATAACTTTTGACTCGAGGGAGGGGGGGCTTGTTGAAAAACACCCTTCGGTAACTCGTGTGTGAATAACATAGTAATACACACACAAGAGAGCTGATAACTTAGTTAACCCAGGCTTGATAACTTTTTGACCGAAAGAAGTTGTCGAAACATACCAACATGAGATCTAGTTTTGAAGGTCTCATCACAACGAATTTTTTATGTGAAAATGATTTTTGTATCGGAGCGACTGTTTGAGTTCAAAACATTTTTTACTTTTTGAGTTTCGGTGAGATCCTCCCTGACATTAGCATTTTTCATTCCCTAGGGCACACGAATGTGCTTGTGTGGAGAATGTAGAAGAAATCATTTTTATGCCCTGATAAGTTATGTGTAAACAACACGATAACTTACGCTCAACTGGCTTGAAACTTGTGTTGCACATGCGTGGTAATTTTTTATCTAAAAAAATTCGTTGGAACATGTTCCAACGTGGGATTTAGTTTTGAAGATCTTGGTGTGATGGATCTCTTATGTGAAAACAATTTTTTGATCAAAGCGACGGTTTAAGCTATAGAAGATTCTGAAAATTCGAAGGGAGAATTTAGAATGGCATCCTAGTTTTGTGATCTAGTGCATATATGCATGTGCATGTGGAAAGAAAAGTTGGAAGACCATCTTTTCATACCTCGTAGTTACTATGAAAACAACTTGGTAACTTATGTGTCGCAGTCGTGATAACTTATGTCGCATATGCCTGGTAACTTTTAATCCAAAAAAATAAGTCGTCGAAACATACCAACATGGGATCTAGTTTTGAAGGTCTCGTCGCGACGGCTTTTTAATGTGAAAACAATTTTTTGATCGGAGCGACGATTTGAGCTAGAAAACATTTTAAATTTTGAAATTTGATGAAATCTTTACTGATATCAGCAACTCTGCCTTACATACATGCATGCATTTTTTGAGGCATAAGTTCAAGCCAGCCACATTTAAAGAAAGGAGGCTTAGGGTGATTGTTTGATAGAATATAGGAATCGTGCGGATCTCTGGCTAATGGCCGCACGGTAGGACGTTAGTCACGTCCTTCAGTTTTTAGACCTTGATTTAACCTTTGCACTTAAAGTAACACTCTGGCTGTAGGCTCACTGCATCAAAGGCTGTTTTATAATCCGAGCTGCCGGATTATTCTCTTCGAGCACTTATTTCCAGTATGCTGCTCCAATTCGCAAAACTTCATCAGTCTTTATCCATGAACACTTTGGAAACATCCTCCAATCAGTCCCCAGTTGATGCGACTGTGTTCTGAGCCCTCTGTTGAATATCTGATTCATAGCACAGGCATTTGAATTCTAGAATAGTACTAATTGACAGCCATGGATTGCCGGTGCGGGCGAAGCCGCGACTTGGCCTGGCGACGCCCGGCAATGAAGGCGAGTCCGCTTGAGGCGGTTTCCCATAGAAACGGAGGCGGCCTGCCAGGATGGAACGGCGCGAGGCGAGCGCAGCTTCAGCACAGCAGCGGCTCGGCGCTGCGGCGGTGATGGTAGGCCGGGTTAGCGCGTGGCAGCTGGTTGAGACGCAGTGCAGGCGTCGGCCTCGATGCAGTCAACTGGAGACAACGCAAGGGGCGGGCGGCCCGCAGTAGAAGCCAGAGCCAGCAGAGGTGACTTGGGGAAGCGGCGACTCAATTCAGCCGTGATGGTGACTCGGCGACGACGTCTTGAGATCGCACCCGCCAGGCCCGTCGATAAGGCAGGCCAAGTTGGCCGACCGCACAGGGCCCCCGATTTTTTGGGCCCCCCAAGTCACAGGAAACGTAAAAGGCCTGGTAGCCCGCGATCGCCTGCGGCTCGTCTTCTCGTGGTACACGCCCATCTCGCAGTACTCGCAGCCGCCTCGCCTGATCATATGTTACGACCAGGATTCCGTCCATGGATCTGAGCGCTCGTGCTGCTCGCCCTCCCGTCGCCGTTCTCGTCTAGTTCTCCTCCTATCTCACTTGCCGCCGCCAGACGCCATGGATGGTGCATGTTAGTTGGCTAATTCCCTCAAGCATCCCCACGTGAGTGCCCGAGGCCTAATTGTTTCAGATCTAACTCGATTTGCTTCAGACAGGGTTCTGAATTTTGATTTTTGGATATAGTAAATGGAAACAACTCTGCATCTTCTGATCCAAAAATCAAGGTGTGCACCCCTTGAGTCCCACTAACAATCGTACATATGCAGATATGCTATTTGTCCTCAAATTTCGGTAGAGAAAATGATCATATTGATAATTAATAAGCTGAGCATTAATTATTGTACTTCGGCCTGATTGATAAATAACAAATTCTTTTATGCTTCACAGTCAAAAGTTCAAACTTCACCTGGATTGCAAGAACTATTTTTTGGAGATAGCTACTCGGTCATCTAAAATTAAAACATAGTTTCTCATTCAAATTTCAAGGTACAATCCAATTTTATTTTCTTATATCGTAATAAATGATAAGCTTATAACTCATGCATGTATTGTTTGAATTATGACTTTTGTTTTGTTTTTGGGTACAACATGGGTTAGTTTTTATTACTTGTATTGTACACCTTTACTCTATTAGGATCAAATTTCTGATATATTTCAAAATATTACATCACACTGCTAAACGAGAGTACGTTTTAGTTATATGGAATTTTGAAAATTTAGGGCCACATTTCACCTTTCGCCCCGGGCCCCCGAATTCCTGGGGACAGCCCTGGCACCCGCGGAGGTGAGCAGCAGCTGCAAGGCCGTGTGTCAGAGGCGGACAGCCGGTGCGCGGCTACGGCCGCGGAAGGCGGTGAGCCGGTGACTCGGCGACGGCGGGGGCGGCTCCAGGCACGGACGGCTGAGCCAATCGGGCCCCCGGCGACTCGAGGTACCGCGGGGTCAACTGATGGACTGATGGCTCGGAAGCAAAAGCGTTGGGGGTGCTGTGGCGCCTCGCCCCTGCTGCCGTTGAGACACGGGCGGCGGCTCATCTTGTGGTCGCGGAAGAAGCTGTGACGGCGGAGTCCCTCCAGCGACTCGGAGCGAGGTTGAGGCGACTCGAAGGTGGCCGGCGGTGGCGATTTGAAGACGGAGCCCAGCGACTTAGCGTGAGGCGGTTCAGCGCGAGACGGGCCACTTAAGCTCTCGCGGAGGCGACTCAACGCAGAAGAGGGCAGCTCGACGGCGGAGGTTGAGGCCGGAGCACAGCCGTGGCGGTATCTCGACCGGGCGGGCCTGGCGGCGTGGTCAAAGACCGAATCCGTGGCCAGTGTTCGTTTCCGGGTCGCGGCTGGCTATCCACGTTCGAGTCCACCTTCAGATCGTGGATCTGTTGTGCTGTTTAACTGAACTTTCCTTCTCAACAAACAGCAGGTCTCTTGGGACTTTCCCTTGTCGTGGAGCACTAGTTGAAACTTTTTACTCTTCCCTTTCCTTCCTTTTTTTTTCTTTGTCAATCCAATCTTCAATACTCACGGGTAACCCACCTGACCGTAGCTTTATGTGAGATGCAGCAAGTACTACTTGGTTCAACACAATATATGTAAGACAAAATAGAAGATCACTTCTTCTCGTAACTTGCTGCAATGCCTGATCATGTAGGAAATTGAGGAGGCAATTAATCTTGCCTTGGTTTCTAATGACAGTTGAATAGAAATTGACCCGGATTCGACGGATCATCTCGTCGTAGCGGCGCGCACCACGCAACCCTAATCTTTGAACTCAAATCTTCACCTGTCTAACCGCGAGCTCTTCGATTCCTGAAAGGATCCCTTCAAGAACTCAATATCACCGTGCGCGAGCCCCACGGTGGGCGCCAACTGTCGTGGATTTATAAAAAAAGGGAAATGAAAAAAAGGCACGCTGAGCTGTAGGTTCTTGACTCACCATTATGGACACATATGGAGATGGTTAGGGCCATGGAGATTGAAAGTGAGGGCCTGGTCGTCAATAGTTCGAGACTGCTGATGTGTTGTCTTCTCTTCGTGTGATAATGTACGAGGTAACAACATATCCAAGTTAAGGGATTAGATAGACGCTTTGAGGTGTGTTGAAGGCGACGTGTCAAGACCCACATAGGTCTCTTCCATGTGGTAAACATTCGCCCCGTCTGGTCACATGGAATTATTTTTCATTTTTTAACCTGTCTTGCCTTTTTTGGAGAAAAACCTGGTTCTTCAGTAATTGGTCACTTCTTAACTGAACCACATGGTTGAGCCACAGTTCATAAGAGTTGACATCTTCAGGCAAAAGATGTACTAGACAACTTATCATACATAACTCTAGTCTAAAGCTCTATTCCAAATAATCAGTCTTTCTTTTTATACTTGGCACGATGGCGTAACTTCTAGCCTTTTTAACAAACTAGTAGTACTGTTTTCCTGATTGTTAAACCACACGGGCTTTATTTATTTTTCACCTTCTCAGCCGCTCCGACTTTTGAACCATGTGTCTAATTAAAAAAAACTACGGCACCGTATTTTTGTGTAAATTCAAGGAGGGTAAAAGGATGCGGCAGGCTGGCAGCACATGCTGGTTGTTTCTTAAATTTGTTAGTCCCGGCGGTCTGGCCCTGTGGCCTAGATGATTGCGCAATATACCACATTTGATCTGAAAATCTGTATTCCCTTCGTCCCAAAAATCTTGTGGCAATATACTACATTTGATCTGAACGGAGTACGTTGTACGTGCCATCGTTTTCTACAGCTCGCATGTAAGCAATGTCAATGGCACAAGTGTGGCTGTTGCAATTGTCAATAATTTAAGCCAACATTGTTGCGTGGCCCGCCCAACTGTGGCAGCAGGGGACACTTTGTTTTCAGTTACAACAACTGTGGAAATGAAATCTTTAGGGCGCGACAGGGTCGATACTGACTATACCAGGAGTCAGCAAGCTGAAGTATGTTGATTCTTTTTTCAGTTGGGCATAACACCTTTCCATTACTTTCATAACGTAAATACAAAAGTTTGTCGTACTGGAAGGAAACCGAAAGGGGAAATGCGAGCTCAACTCATCACTGGGAAACCCACAATAGACACTCGTCATCGAGCAGCCTATCACGGGGCGAAAACCACTATCAGAACCAGCATCACCAACCCAAAAGTAATCAAAGTCTAGGATCACATCAGCCACAGGAGGCTCAAACATAAGCTCATGCAGGAGCCACAAGGACACTAAAGTTTTGCACATGACACAAAGTTAATACTAGCGACGCACAGGAACAACCGAAAGCTTCCTTATCCCTGCCTCTCTTATTTACCGCGTCTGAATCATCCTGTCTTGCATCCCCTGGTGCCGCACAGATACGCATCAGGGTCGACGCGTTGGTCTTCTGCATCTTGGCTCCGCGCTCCATGGCCTCGCGATCAGCTCCATTCATCAGCCCTGCCCAGTAATTCAAATACCCACAGGCTGAGTAAACCACCTCAAAAGGGGACCTCATCTTTCCCATCAGGAAGGAACATATAGCACCAAGCAAAATATTGCCACACATTATTTGGGCAACGATCCGTACCCAGGACACATCCAACAGTTCTCCACATAACTCTAGCCACAGGACATGTGAAGAAAAGGTGTTGAGAGGTTTCTCATTCGTTGCAAAACGAGCATGTAGGGTTGCCCGCCCATTTCCTTCTGCCCATCACATCTCTAGTGAGGACAACATCTTGAAAGAGTTACCAGAGGAATATTAGAATTTTTAAGGGAATCTTGGATGCCCAGATCCATTTGTAGTCACATCCCCTCACATTTTTCTCTAGATATTCATAGACAGACTTGGTTGTGAATTTATTTTTCTTCCCCAAAGCCCAGGTTACCTCATCCCACACATCTAATTGAGGCTAGGAGTCCACCACCACCCCCAGTTCCCTCCATTGCTCCACTAGAGGTGGGTGAAGTCTCCTTCTAAAAAAGTCCCCATCAACTCCTTTTCTGAAATTTGAAACTATGATTTCTTGATCGTTGCATATATTGTATAACATAGGAAATTTATCACGTAAAGGAGGCTCATTATTGACAGGATCAACCCACAATCTGACTAAGTTGCCTGAATTAAGAATCACTTTTCTCCCAGCAAAGTAATTCTCTTTAACTTTCATAATGGCTTTCCATATGGGGGAATCGCCAAATTTACTTTTCACCGAGGCAACCGTGTCTTTTTTGAAATATTTTGCCCATATAACCTCCTGCCAAAGCCCCTCTTGGTTCTCTAACTTCCACCACCACTTGGTGAGGAGACTAACATTTTGTTTATGCAAATTTTCACCCCCAGGCCCCCTTTATTTTTCGATCTGCATATTCTGGACAACCTCACCAAATGGTAACATTTTCGCCCTTCATGTTCTTGCCAAAAGAGACGTTTACGGTGTTTGTCTAGTTTTACTATCACCGTCTTCGGAAGAAGAAACATAGCCATGTAGTAGTACACAATGCTCATGAGCGAGGAATTGAGTAATATAAGTCTCCCTCCCGAGGATGCTGCATTCCCAATCCAGGCCTTACAGCACTTTAGGAATCGATCATCCATGAAATCCCATTCAAGGACGCGCAGTGTAGAGAAGCTAATTGGCACTCCCAGGTATTTCATAGGAAAGTGTCCAATATTACAATTGAACAGTTCATAGGAGATCACTGGAATATATTTCCTCTGGCCGGTCCAAATAGCTCTTTATAATAGGAAGTAGCATGAGTTAGAAGATTTTTTGTGCCCTCAATCACCACCTCTCCGTCAGTCAGGGAGTGTATGGTGTTTTTTTTTACCATTCACAATACGATGGTAAAAAGTTGTGTTTTGATCCCCTTTTAGCAACCAACGTTCATTCGACTGTTGTAGCCAAAAGAGTTCTTCACCAGCAAGGATGTCATTAAGCTCGGCGCATAGGGTGGTTCTTTTTTCATACAACTCAGGTGTTAGGGGCTCGACTTCTTCTATCTTTTCAATCTCCTCTAATTCCTCTTTGATCTCTTTTTTTCTCTTTCGGGCATGGCCAAAAGAGTGAGAACCCCAACCCTTAAAGTATTTCTTAAGATGTTTCAGTTTAATGTTGAGGATATCGATTGGATCGCTAGCGTTAACCGGCTGCTCCCAAATGTTCTTAGCTTTAATATAAAATTCCTCGTTCTTCAACCAGCTAAGCTCGAATCTAAACTCACGATTATGAAGGGGGCTGTTTTTCACAGGGCTCGTGGATAGAAGCAGCGGGTTGTGATCTGACAAATCCCTAACCAGCTTGCGAACTGAAACAAGGGGAAAAAATATCTTCTCAATCAAAGCTCATCAAGATTCTATCCAGCTTCTCTAACATAGGATGCTTTTGACTGTTCGTCCAAGTATATTTACCTCCCCCCATATCTATTGCTCGCAGGTTTAAGGAATGGATAACATCATTGAACTTATCCACATAGCAAGAGCGAGTCAGATGCTTGTTTTTCTCACTACTCTCTCTGAGAATGTTGAAGTCACCCCCCACAATGTAAGGTAATCTAACCTGCGAGCATACCACTTTTAATTCTTCAAGGAATTCTTCTTTTGTTATTCTCCTGTGGAGCCCCATATACGACTATGATGGCCCATGTGCGTTTGTTTTTAATATCAAAAACATTAGCTTGAAGGAGGTATTTTCCTATCATCCAGGAAACAATATCCAAGGTTTCTTTTTTGATGCCACACAAAATGCCACCTGATTTGCCAACAGAGGGTACCCAGTTCCAGTTAAATCTCTCAAAGGGATCAATCTTTCTCAAATACTTAGGGGTAAAATTAGTTTTCTTAGTTTCTTGGAGGCCAATGAAATCTAGGGAATGATCTCTAATAATATCAGAGAAGCAGGTAGTCATCCCCTTCTTACCTGCCCCTCCGCAGTTCCAAAATATGCCATTCATTTTTTTATTTTTGCCCCCCCCCCCTCTTGGTAGCTCTACTAGGAACCTGAGTAGAGTTACCATTGTCATCTTGCAAGGAAACCTCTCCTCTTTGACTTCTGGTTATGGGTCTAGCAATGACCACATTAACCTTTCTCTCTCTTTTCTTTTTAGATCGAACAGCAGTAAATTTATCATCATCAACATCATTCTCATCCCCCCAGTTCATATTTAAAGGAGTCTGATCTCCTTTAGCATTGGTTAAAATCATAGCCCCCCCCCCCCCCCCCCCCCACCCCAGGAGTAGGATTGATATGATTATCATTCGAACTATCCTTCTTTCTACATTTCTCTAGTTCCCTAATAATATCCACACTTTCAAAATCAGCATCAGGGATATTCACACCCATCTTGATAGCTCTAATAATAAGTTCAGAATTATTTAAAGCATTGAAAGAGTTGGGGTTTTGGGGGTACCTTCTATGTCTCTCTTCTTAGCTGCTGCCATGGCTTTTTCTTCCACCTTCTCCATCTTGTTCTGCACATTGCGTAGGCTGAAACGCATATTCTCTTCAGTAACTAGAGGGGGTGTAGGAATCACCTCATTTCCCACTCCAGTCTCAGGTGACTCGACCATGTAATCAGTGATAACTTTCAGATTTGCATCATTTATTGTAGCCACCTCCACAACCTGAGGTAGAAATTTAACCACATCAGAGTAAGATTTTTTCTCACTCACACATAAAAACATTAGTAGGTCTCGCAACACACGTACTTACTTTTTCGCCATGCTCCAATCCTTGAGCCATGGTTTCCAGGAGTAAAGTAGTGTGCAGTGAATCATCCGATTCCACACTCTCCTGCGAATCCCGAATGGGGCCAGTTTTCCCTCCTTGGGGAATGGGAGAAGATTTTCCCCCAAGCCCAATAGGTAAACCACCCTGCGTAGCTCCGGGGTTCGACTAAGAGGTAGATCCAATATTGTTTTTCTTCTCATAACCAAAAGACATATGAACTGCATTTTTTTCTCTATCAGGGTCTCTCACCAGAACATCATCAACTTCATAATAGAAATCATGAAAGTGTCCATCCAGAACAGCTTCAGCAACCACAGGTATTTCATCAACATTTCTGCATCCCAACCGCACCCGAGCAGAGGATGGGTGGTGCAGCGTAGCAGCATCAATCTCCAGCGGAACCCCCAATAAAGATGCAACATAAGCAAGGTTTCTCTCGCTTCTCTTATCTAGCGGGACATTGCTAATTCTCACCCAAGCTACTTCCATCACACCTTTTGCCCCAATGGACAACGACCACTGCTTGGCGTCAATAACAGCCCCATTAGTTTTCAGAGTCACTTTTCCCACATAACAGATCTGTGCAACAGCTCTAGGATTAGGAAAACGCACCACAACCCCTGGGCCTATAGCGTGTGCAGAACAACGCCAGCTGGTAGCCAGATAATCATTCAGATCTAGTTCCATTTGCCGAGTGGAGGTCTCCCCCTCAACAATGGTGACCACAATGTTGTGGGTTTTCTCTTTCTGCTGGTTTGCTGTGCATGAATCATGAATGTTGTAAAATCCCTGACCCTTAGACTGAAATGCACACATCGGGGCCATACATTCCCAAGGCAAAAATTCCACACACACAGATGCTAGGTGACCCATCTTACTACATCTTTCACAGAATGCTTGAGGACAACGAGTAGGAGGATGCTCATATGATTTGCAAATAGGAGAGGCCCCTAGTTTTTTGGAGGAAGGCACTTGAGCAGGGTTTTTCCCCTGAGGACGATGCTGCGGAGATGTCATCTGCTTCCCAGCCACGGTGTCATCCGATCTCGCGACCGCCTAGGTCTTCTGCACCCAGATCCCACGTCCTGGACCTCACGGTGCTTCGTTGCCGCCGCTTCGTCCCAGCGCGAAGAGTCCCCCGAGGCCGGCGAGGTGTTGGATGAGGGAGATACGCCACCGGCCTCGTGCCTCCATGAGAACTTGTTGCGCTCGCCCCCACGGCCGGTGCCGCAGCCAGCGATCTGCCCCACCCCGCCGCCCGCACGGCCCGCGCCTGCTCCGCCGCGCCCCCCGTGGAAGTCCTGCCCCGCATCCACCGCCATGGTAGGTGATGCAGCGACCGCCATGAACGAACGGGGATCTCCACCCACCTTGCCCTCCCACCACTCGAACGACTCCGGCTTCCTGGATCTAGGGTTTTTCGCCGCTGCCCAGAAGTGGGAGAAGGCGATATCTAGGTCAGGAATCGGACGAGGCAGGGGATTTATACCAGCGGCAGCACCCCGCGGCTGCGAATGGAGGCTCGGATTTGTGCCCACGTGTCGCCTATCCGCCATTGGCGGGCGGTGGGTGGGGCTCGGGTCCGCCCCGACTCGGTCCGGCACGCTCGCCTGGTGGCCCGCTTGACTCCCGTGTACCGCTCCTCGTGTCGAGCCCTGCGCCGCGCCTGCTGGTGACGGCCGCGCCGCAGGGAGCCGATCCCGCACCTTCTCAAAGTGGCACGGTAGCGAGATCGTCGCCAATGTCAACGTGTTCTCCCACGCAGAGAAAACGTGCGTCAATCATGACCCGCGCCCATCGATCAAGACGAGGCAGAGAGCGTCTTGCCGGAGAATCAGAACGCCGTCATGGAACGCGAGCATACGCGTCTGCAAGTCGGCGGCGATGGACACGTGCCAGCTCTCGTCGGGCGTATCGCCACGCGAGTCGCGAGAGCACGCCATCGCGGACGAGATGGAGACCGCCTGAAGTATGTTGATGATGATGGCATTCTCGTCATTTCTGTCGACCGTTCACCAGCGCTTGGAAAACACTCTCATCTTCACACTGATGGATATGTAGTGTCTCGTAAGTAGTAATACGGTCGATTTTTTGCTCCTAGTTTTCTGTAATGATACATGATGGTTTTCAGTAATGAAAATCAGGGGCCAACCTTTGCTCTAAAAGAAAAGGCTACAGCAACCGTGCCCTGAGGAGTGCTCGTGGCTCGCTGCCTAGCTACGCCATGCTTGCGCTTCCGGCGGCACCTCTGAGCCGCCGCTCCGACAAGGTCCGCCGCCATGTGGTGCTTGATGTCGCGCATTGAGATCATGCTGATGGTGCCGCCTGGGATGTTGTGCGCTGGGCATGGGAGGCTTCTTGTGAGTATTCAGTGCTTTTGGGTTTTGGCATACGCTTCAGGCTCTGTTGGCCGTCAGCCCGACCTCGCGGCAATAGTGGTCTGGGACTCTCGTGCGCCATCGTGGAGCTATGTCCTAGTATACAATGCAACACCTAGAAGAAAATCTGGTGAAGAAGAATGAGATGGAAGCAGCGAAGAAGTAGTTGCATGACGTGAGGGAGGTGCGTATGTACACCAGGCGATCATGAACAAAAAAAAATCCGGCTAAGCCATTCTACCCGTTCAGGCTCAGAGAACAAAGGCTAGATGGAAAAATCGACATGGCAATGGCATGCCACGTGTACCTGACAGCCGGAGACCCACATGATAGATCCCTAATTAAGGTAAAAACTGACAAGCCTTTCGCTACATAGAGGTAAAAACATGCAAATCTCTCATTAAAGGGAAATGTTTCAACCCGGTGCGCCGGCGGAAACATTGAGCCGATCCTGTCGCTTGCGTTCGATCGTACAGATCCAGCCTACGAGCGTGGCCCCGCGTGCCTCGCGCCCCTTCCATATGCGCTCCATCCCCTACCTCCAGCCATACGCGCACGCATCTCTCTTCTTCCCCTCCCCTCGTGCTACGACTGGGCCACCACGAGTTCCATCGCCGGCGGCCAGGCGCTCCCTCGCCGGCCGCCATGGGCTGCCTGCTGCCATGGCCAGATCCATCCCCTACCTACAGCCTTCACGTGCGCGCATCCCCTCCCCCCTCCTCCCGGGCTGCGACTGGACCACCACAAGCTCCATCGCCGACGGCCAGGGCGCTCCCTCGCCGGCCACCATGGCTGCCTGTCGCCATGTCCGAATCCACCCACGTATACAAGTGTTGCAACCGTCATCTAGAAAAGCTTCAACAACTGTTGAGAAAAGCTTCAACCATAGACATAGAAAGCTTCAATGGCACTGCACAACAAAGGGAAGCTGCAACCGCTGTTAGAGTTTGCTACTACCGGCGAAGCTTTTTGCTACATCCATCAGGCGGAGCTGCGACCTCGCGACGACGGCAAACGCTGCTTTTGCTGCAAGCCTGCAACCGCTGCGGATTTTTGCTACATCCATGTAAGGCGGAGCTATAACCGTGTCAAAATTTGCTACAACCTTTCTGCAACGCCGCTTGGAGTTTTGCTACATCCATGTAAGGCGGAGCTACAACCGTGTCAAAATTTGCTACAACCTTTGTCGATTTTTGCTACAACCAGCGTATTTGCATTTTTGCTACTTTTGCACAAGCCAGCGTCTGAATTTTTTGCTACAACCCTTGCTCGATTTTGCTGGAGCGTGCGCTCGTTTTTGCTGCAACAGGCGACCGAGATGTTACGACGGTGAGATGTGACCGATGAGCTGCGGCAGCAGGTGTGAGCGGCGATGAGCACGACGGTGAGCTATGGCCCTCGCCATCGAAGCTGCAATCACCGCCACCGGAGCTACAACCACGGGGTGCCGATGTTACATGCGTGGAGCTGGCCACCGGCGGCGGCGATCATCGGCGACCATCAGCGACCGGCTGTGCCCATCGGCGGGGCCGCGGGGGCCCGCGACCGGTGATGGCCGGGAGGGACGAGCGGCGCGGGGTGGCCTGGGGACGTCAGGGGATCCGCGCGAGAGAGGAAGAAGGGGATGGGGAAGTCAACGCGCCCAGATCAAACGGCTGAGGATAGTCACATCGGACGGCCCGGACGCGACCGGCCGAACTGTTGGGCCGGTGCGCCGGCGCAGATCACTGCCCCTCACTAAAGGGGATAATAAGTACCAGATGAAAATTTGTTAAATGACACAAAAAAATCAAAGTAAAAGGTAAACATTGGAATTCACTCTCTTTGGATAATAAGCTGTCCTATCTCGATGACCCATGCCACCCACGGGTGATTCTCGATCACGTGAAGTGCATAAAAGATTGGATAAAGCGCTTATTCTTCCTCTTGTAAAACGAGAGAAATGCACAACTAAGTCTTAACTCATTGTCACGACACTGGAAAGTTGGCTAGGGTGGTGGAGATCGAAAGCGAGGGCAGCATTTTCAATAGTTAGAGACTATTCACGCATTGTCTTTTCTTCGTGTGATACTGTACGAGAACATACCTAGTGCAAGGAGGCTATGTGTATATCCTCACAAACAGACCTGTTGACAACAACATCAAAGTGAGGGGATTAAAGAGATGCTTTGAGATGTGTGTTGAAGGTGGCGTGTCGAGATCCTAGTAAGGCTATCCCAGGTGGCAGACATGTGGCCAGGCCAGTCCCAAGGATTTAATTTCATATTTATCAAAAACCCGGGCAAGTTCTTAGCTTTAACACACCACCGTGATAAAAGTCGTTCGCACTCATACACCGGGAAGGCCGCAACCTCTTGTCGCACCACCGGAAATACAAAGCCGCACCAACCTGCGATGGACTAGCATTACAAATGAGCCAACCCTTGATTGCTTGCTGTAGCACAACAACACAGGCGAGCGAAGGAGCACGTGATACATTTGGTGGAGATCAATGTCAACCGAAGTGCTGGTCTGCGCCCCCATAAGCTTTGTGTAAAACCGAGCATGGAAAACTTGTTTTGCATCGTGGGACTAATTTAGCACCATATCAACCTTGACAAAATTTATGTTGTTCTTCCTCAATCTAGTGGATGCCCTTACACGATAAAATTGAGAGTGTCTTTGTCCCCATTAATTTCCAATGAATTTTTCTTCATCTTGGTTGTTTTCAACTTAATTTTTTGCTCATCACATTGCTTTGTAATGTTCTTGTTTTTTCAGAAAAACAAGAACCTTTTCAGTTTTTAGATTGTAATGGTCGGAGCAGACTTATACTAGCTTCCCCATAGAATAAGGTTTGTTACGAGGTTTTTTCCTATGCCTTGCTTCATGCCTCAGAAGAGTACAATGGTATGGTTTGTGTTGATCTCCTTTACAGGAAAACTACCTTTCAGATGAGAAGGAGGTTGTTGCATCACTGAAAGATAACTATGACTACAAGGAGGCTGCAGAGATCTGTCGTTTTATCTGGGACAGGAATCCTTTGTCTCTTTTGCAATCCAAAACAAATAAATTGTGCCTTTTGTTCAAAATAAATAATGGTCACATATCATTGTTCTCCTTGTATAACAATACGAGGTTATTTGTTCTAGAATTTGCACCAAGCTTCACACAATTTGCGAGGAGAGTAGGCATGGAAAAAGCAAGTTGCAATTAGTTTGAGCTCCCGGCAATGGTTCAACCCGCACTCATGGTGTTCCTCATCACCACCTTATTATGACAGTCATGCCGGCGACATCGGAGACAATCCCGAACCCTGACTACTTATCGTACAGCTGCGGGCACGTTGTTGCTATTCAGTACACCTTCTGGGTCGATGGCGGCGGCAATGCATCCTATACCCAATCCTACTGCTCGAGTGCAACATTGGCACACCAGTGCTGCAGCTGCCCTTCGATGACCACGGGATTACACAAACCACCTCGAGCGACACAAACGACGACCAGCCCTTGAGTTTCATCTCAATCGAAATATTTCCGTCAGATTGTCTTCAACCCCAAAACTTTAGTAGCCCAAACTATCTGCTTCCTCTTGTGGGAAAATCTAGCATGGGCTGGATCATGTGAAAAATTGAGACGATAGCAAAAGAGATGGTTGAAATGCAGGCCAAAATAAAAGAAATTATGTGGGTATTGCAACATATGTGTGCAATGATGTACTATTCGCTTTGGTTTGCTCCAACATCTCAATACAAGCTAGAGTTTTTCTCAGGGGTTTCATTTGCTACCGGTGGCATGAACCCAAAAAACTTCCATCTTAGATTATATAGAGGGAGCAAACTTAAGCCGAAAGAAGTTAAAATTTCATTTCTATGTCCAATGTCTGTTAGCCTGGCCACACTCTTCTACTTGTTGCCTTCATCCTACTATCATGATTTAACTGACGTTAAATTTTGATCATACTAAATGTGTGTAACGGTTAATGGTGTTACTCAGCTACACACGCATGCTCAAAGCATGTCATACATTAGGATGTGTAACAGAACATGTTTATTGTATTATAAAAATACATAGCAAATATCCAATAATAATAATTCTACCTTTTTGTATATAAGTTAGGAGAAAAAAACTTCGTTATATCTAGCTGCCTAGCCTCCCTCTTGTAAAGTGGGGGGAAATGGAAGACAAAGGAACAACGTGCTCTCGGTTCTTAGGCATCTCCAAGGCTCTCTCTCAAACCAACACTCTCAAATATCCGCAAACACGTTCGGGTGTATCTGAAAATAGTCGGGCAGACGCCAACCATCCAAGGCTATCCCCAAAAATCTTATATTTTTCTGCCTCTCCTCCTCTTTTTCTCACAATGTTTAACATTCAATTGAAATTTATGATACATATAGTAATTTCAAACAGAAGCAACAAAAAGAAAAACACCAGATGTTCAACAAGTTCCATAATCAGCATCCATCAAAGAAGCAACTGTGAATGAATTATTGACCATCTTTTTCCGCATAGCGTGCAAAGATGCCACTACGTATTTTGTGAACTTACTTCGTCACATCAAGATTCAATTTGATGGCCTTCATGTACAAGACCTTGGACTCCTCTCACATTTTCTTGACTCAAAGTTTCTTCTCCTCGATGCTAACCTTCTTTTCTTGCATTAGCATGAACTCCCTAAACCACTCCGCCTCATCTTCCTCTTTGAGCTCATTGCTTTTGGCACATGTCCCTCCTTCGCCATGATGTCCTAACACTTCTCTGTCATCATAGCCGCTGCCCTATTGCGCTTCTCCTTCTTGGTCTCCACCCCCCGACCTTGCACATGGGTGGCCGGTTGAAGCCCTCTTCCAACTCTACCGCTTTTCACCAACTTCGTCCACTTTGGTGTTGACAGGCTTGAGTGAATTGTCCAAGTCACTCCATTTGTTTTGGCTATTCAACTTGGTCTAATGACGATTCGTCGTGAATGTCTTGCCCTTTTTCTTGTTGTAAACACCACCATGAGGTTGGGCTAGTGAAGCAAAATGTTTTTGATCAACACATTGCAACAAAGAGCAAAACAATCAAATGATCAACACATAGAGCAACATGAAACCAAAATTATGAACTCGCCGATTCCCAGGCCACTTGGTGCCTAGTTTTGATTTGTGCATCCACACCAAAAAGCTTATTGACGGACTCTTGAATGGTCTACCATCAATGGTTTAGCGAGATCTCAATCCGATCACCAATCTTTTCCTTGAGATAGGGCCGGTAGGGCTTGTTCTCATGGACCCTCCTTCAAAATGGTGCCACTTTGCTCTGCACCAGCAAGCAGATCAATACTTGTGCCCAACCACATGGCAAGCACAATAATTCATCCCATTTCTTTGGGATAGGTGCCTTCTCTCCTTTTCTTTACTTCCATATCGAGTAGGTGGCGGTGTGGCACCAATGAGTAATGATCTTCATCAGATCTGTCTTCTTCCCCATTGTTGATGATATTCATCATCAGCTCTTCGCAGGGGTGGGGGTGTCCGTGGAATAGTGACCCGACAGCCGCGGGTGAGGGCATTTCCAATGGTGTCGGGACCGGACGAGCTGCAGTGACTCGTCGAAGTTGTAGTCACCGTTGAGGTTGCCGGTGAAAGATGTGGACGCCCGCCGAAGGTGGTGTGGGCATTAGACAGCTTTCATGGCCGTCGGCCCGTACTAGGAGGACCCATAGTAGTAGAGTGGCGTGTGCCCCAGCACCACCGACATGAGGGTCCATCGTGGAGGAAGAGCTCCACTTGGGCCATGACACTAGTGTTTTGAGCCCTCTCCCTCACTTGGAAATGTTGGCATTTGATAAGGTCTGAATTCAGTGCGGAGGCGATGGGTATTGCCTTCTGGTCCAGCGGGATGATGAAGATGTTGATGGTGGGTATGTCGGGCCGGTGAGATCCATTGTGACGTCGGATGATCAGGACAGTGGAGGTGGTGGCGTGCGAGGTGGATTTGGTAGTGGCGTCGGGGTCGGGTGTTGGGGAGGAGGGTGAAAACGTGGGGTTGTTTGGGGGCGGGGGGAGGGGATGGATGCACGTTGTTGGAATCCAATGTACCGGCGTTGAAACTCCCCTACTCCACCCAAAGTTTTGGGGCTTGATTGGGGGATTTTGGGCGTTCATTGTAAAGATATACGCTAGAGTCGTAAAATATGAAAAATGCTAAAAATCTTACGTCAGATTTTGACATGAAAATTCGAACGTTTTTCATGGCAATTTATGTTGGCACGAAGATGGCAAGTTTGGAAGGACAACAATTTCCTGGAAAAAATGATCTGGGCCTGAATTGCCATGCTCGCCAACTAAACTTGTCATCATCAGCAAAGTTAAGTTGCCATAATAAAATTTTGATTTACCATGTCTAAAAAACTGTCGTCGGATAGATATTCCGGTCCTAAAATATTTTCTGTTAGAAAATTTAAAGGCATAGTAAAAAAGATCCGTGTTAAAGATGCCCCTTAACTCACTGTCATCGGCACTGTGAAGATGAAAGGCCGCGGAGATCGAAAGCGAGGACCTCGTTGTCAACAGTTCTTGGTGACTGTTGATCGTTGTCCTTTCTTGTGTGCTACAGTACGAGGAGTACCTAGTACAATCAGGCTACGTGTCGACACCCAAGTAGGCCTGTCACAGTGGCAGACATGCAGGCCCCGCCGGTCCCATTGAATTATTTTTATGTTTTCTAGATCTTGGTAAGTTCTCGGTCTTAACACACCACCGTGATAATAGAAGTTCGTTCGCGCTCCCACCCGGGGAAGACCGCAACCTCCCGTCACGCCACCGACGAAACCAAGACCACACCACCGCGCCTCCGAGCCATCACCATTCCGAACCAGGTAACCCATATCTTGCTTGCCGATCCACCTACTGGCATTCGTGGCGGCCAAGGGCTTCCTGCAGGTCTTCCAGGTCTCGGCGCCGCTGCTGTGGCTGCTCAACCTCTTCCTGCCGCTCCTCCGCAACCTTCCACAGGCCTACGTCGTTGTCTGCGGCACGCTCGCCGCCCACGTCGCCTGGCTGCGGCGCGCTTACGTGCGCTGCGGATCCCGAAGCCGCGACGACGGCAAGGCGCACCGCCAGTCGATGGTCGACATCGCGTAGTGAGATGTTTCAGTTTCTTCTTTCGCTGCATGCTTGATCACTGTATTTTGGTTGTAACACTATCTGAAAATACAAGCAAATTCTGCTATAATCGACGGATTCTGTCGGGATTACTCGCCTTGGTAATTCAACGGTGCGGTATTCTGCATTCATTTAGTTGGTTTGGTCCATCATCTCAAACACAACACTAGAGTCTTCAGGAGGTTGATCTGTTTTCTCATGGCAAGAACCAGAGTAAATCTTGTTATGAGATCAAGGCCCGGTTCTTTTGGGTGTTTGTCCCAGAATCTTGAGAATTGAACCTCTCCCAACTTCTCTCAGAATTTTGAACCCATATTCTTTGACAATCCTAACTAGTTAGGATGAAAACAACTAGGATTGTCAAAAATATATAGGTTCATGATTCTGGGAGAAAGTGAGTGAAGGTTCGATTCTCAAGATTCTGAGAGAATCAGCCAAAAGAACTGGACCTAAACAGGGGAGCAAGCATATAGAAGAATAAAGTTAACTTCCATTCATGTCAGCTCCTTTACCTTCATCTACATATCGGTTCATCCTACTTTAGTGATTAAATACTGTTCAGTCAAGATCATCATACTACTGAATATGTGCATTGCTGAGTCAGCTACTTTAGT
This sequence comes from Aegilops bicornis, assembly GCA_021605145.1. Lineage (NCBI taxonomy): Eukaryota > Viridiplantae > Streptophyta > Magnoliopsida > Poales > Poaceae > Aegilops > Aegilops bicornis. The sequence continues at coordinate 819,552,317 of CM038670.1, forward strand.
GATTAAATACTGTCCAGACAAGACGGGCGTATCCAAGTCTGGGACAGCTCAAGCGATGGCCACATATTTGTGGGATTCATTCATCTCTACTGCACTGTGAGGCTGCTAACCTCGCGTCCTTTTTTTTGCTGCAAATGCTATTTTTCCAAGTCTAATCTCATTGCTATTATGAATTAGGAATAGACATTTTTTGTTAACTGATGGGTGAATGGTTGCACTTGCTCACTATGCAGCTACACCAATCGATTTTCACTCAAATGGAGCACAAAACTTGTAAAACCGATGGCAAATTATGATGTGTTTCCTATGGTGACTTAAGTTTCGATGCATGCAAATTATGATATGTTTCGCATGGCAAAAATATTCAGTACACTTTTCCATGTTGCTTTTCATATAATTGCCACTACATAGCCATCAAAAGTTCTAAATTTGCCTTCTAAACCATTGCATTTTGTCGTGATAACTATTCAAATTGTCAAAAACATCACAAAATGGCAAATATTGCCATGGCAAGTTTTACTATTTATTTCACCTTTATTAACATGGCAAATTTACCTAAATCCCCATGACAATATTTTAAACTTTTATTGCCATGGCAAATTTACCTTTATGAACATAGCAAACTTACCTAAATTCCCATGGCAATATTTAGCTTTTATTGCCATGGCAAGTTTTACTTTCTATTTTCCATGGATAATTTACCTTTATTAACATGTCAAATTTGCCTAAATCCCCATCACAATATTTAACTTTTATTGCCATGGCAAGTTTTACTATTTATTTGCCACGGCTAATTTACATTTATTAACATGGCAAATTCACCTAAATCCCCATGGCAATATTTAACTTTTATTTCCATGGCAAGTTTTACTTTTAGTTGCCATGACTAATTTACCTTTATTAACATGGCAATATATTGCTTTTATTGCCATGGCAAGTTTCACTTTTTATTTGCCTTGCAAAATTTACATTTATTGCCATGCCAAAATTATCAATATTGCCATGACAAATTTACTTGCACATACATGTTAATTATGCTTTAATAGTTCATAGAAATTCATTTCTTATTTTTGCTATTGCTAGTAAAATTTTACTTCTTTTGCCATGTCAAATATATGCAAATTTTAATATGATTTTGCTCATGGCGTCTTTCTTGTTCATCTTTTTTATTTTTCAACCTTTTGTGCTTTTTCACACACGGCAATTTTCGCATACAATATATGTAAATTTAATTAAAAATACCATGAAAGTTCTGGCTATGAATCTGCCATTGCAAATTATTTGGTTTGTATGATGGAAATTGCCATGATGTTTTCCTTTTTGGGGTTATTATTAAAATATATTCTTGTTTACCCATGGCAAATTTCTAACTTTGAAAGTTGATGGCATATTCTTACTTAACAAAGCAAAAAACTGGGCGTTTTTGTCACAGCAAAAAGCAAAATCTGGATTTTTCTTCTATTTTTTGTCACTAGGCTTTTTGTTTCACATTTTTGGGTTGTTAGGGGCTTACGAGGCGTTCGCACGGGGTAAGGTATTGTACCAAACGTGCCACCTGCCCCGACTGAACGTTTGCCAGTTATCGATGTCCATTTTCTATTATTATGAACCAGGACAAATTTTAGTTCATGTATCATGACAGATTTTAGTAATTCACCATGGCAAATTTAGTAATTGACCATGGCATTTTTAGCAGTTCACCATGGCAAATTTTTAAGTAATGAACCATGGCAAATTTAGTTCATGTATCATGGAAAATTTTAGTAATTCAAGATGGCAAGTTTACTTTGTAGATCATGGCAACTTTAGTAACTGACCATGGAAAATTTAGATCATAGATTATGGCAATTTTAGTTTCATGTATGATGGTAGATTTTATTCTACTGCTCATAGGAAATTCATTCTTGGGGCCTGCTACGCGTCGGCCGATGGATCCTTTTAAATGATCTGCCTCCTCGCGGGCCGTTGGATCTACGCAATCGATCAGTCAAACGTCTTCACTTACTTCTTTGCAACAAATGTCATGTTGCGAAGACATTCGCAACAGAGATTATGTTGCAGGTTTAATTGCAACGTAGGTTCTGTTGTGGGAATTATGTTTTGCAACATGGGGTTATGTTGGAAATATTTTCCAACATGGATTGTGTTGCAGGATTTTTTTGCAGCATAGGTTGTGTTGTGGGATCTAGCCGCTGCGCGATCTAGCTCTTGGTCGGCTTGCAACAAGAGGCTAGTTGCAGAATCTCTTTCTAAAACAATGAACCAATTGCGGACATGGGGTGTTTTTCTTCCGACCGTATGATTAAGAGCTTGTCCGATGGACATGGAGATGGTGGATGCTCACACCAGACCAGTCGGTTGAAGGGATCATTTCCCTTCATTTTTATCATGACAATATAATACTTTTGCTGAACAATAGCAATTTTTGTTTGATGCTTCTTATTTTGAGCATCATGGAAATTAATCTGTGTGTATCATGTTGATTTTACATCATTTTTGGCATCATGGTAGAAATGACACTAAATTTTTCCGTCATCAGAAACCTTCACTTTTTTTGCATATAATGTAACCACCACGGCAAGCACCACGTGTGCATCATGGCAAATTTACACCACTTTTGCCCACCATGGCAAACTTTATTGAGTTTTCGACATAATACATGGTCTTAGGACCTTGGCAATTTTCCTTTCTTTTTGCAACATGGCAAACTTACTATTTTTATGTGACCATGCCAAATTTTAGTTCGGGTTCGCGCATATTTCTTTTCTTTTAGTTTTCTATACTTTTTTTTGTTGTTTTTCTGTTTTTTTGTGCTTTTCATTTACGTCTGGGAAGAGACCCAGCAAATTGGGCTGTTAGGCCCTTTTCTAGATCGTGCTGCTGTTAGGAATAACCACGACGTGTACATTGGCAGTATCCGGTTTAGTGTCCGGTTTAGTATATGTGCCTGTACGAGTCCGTGTAGCTTTCTAACAATACACCGAGTAGGAGTAGTATTAGCCAGGATTGCTAATATATATACCTATGTACCCCAGGTTGTAAACCAGACCGTGAATCGAAGAAATAAAGAAAAGCAGGCTCGACACGAGCCTGCGTGGCTATCCAAGCAATCAACAAGCTAGTCCTTCGTGTGGACTCGTACTCGTGTGGACTCGTACTCGGTACATAGGTATATATATTAGCAATCCTGGCTAATACTACTCCTACTCGGTGTATTGTTAGAAAGCTACACGGACTCGTACAGGCACATATACTAAACCGGACACTAAACCGGATACTGCCAATGTACACGTCGTGGTTATTCCTAACAATCACCCCCCTAAACACGACGTCGTCATGTCACAGCTCGACGCCGACCCAAGCCTTGGTTAGGATGTCCGCCAACTGATCATCCGTGCAACCGTAGTTGACCTTCGCCATCCCTTCTTCCACGCAATCCTTTTGTAAAGATACATCGTATCAATGTGCCTGCTCCTGTCATGCCGCACTAGATCCTCACAGAGAAAACGTAGACTCACCGTCAACGTTGAGCATCACCGGTTCCGGATCTCGATCCATGAGATCACCGTGTAGCCTCCCTAGCCACACACCTTGATACTCGCTTCACTTGAAGTCGATGTCACCACTTTATACTTTCGTGATAGCCAACTTACTATGCTTCTTCCAAGGAAATATGCCACGCCCGAGGTACACTTACGGTCGTCAACAATCCTTTCCTTGTCACTACCATCGTAGCCGAGTAGTTTCACCATCTCCTTCTTGCTTAGCTCAAGATGAGGTTCCATTGAAGCGACAACGTGATTGCAATCTTTCATGCCACGGCTTTCAAGTACCTTCCTTGCATATGCCTCCTGGCATAGTGTGATCCCCTCCAGCTTTTGATGTACCTCTGTCCCGAGGTTGCAACTCAAAAGGCCTAGATCATCCATCTTGAAAAGCTCCTTCATCTGTAGCTTGAACTTTGCAATCACCTCTTCATCTGCTCCAAGTAATCAATAGTTCGGCCGACGAGATGCCAACTAGTAGACGATCTCTTCCTTCACCTCTCTTGTACATTGCATGCTCTAGTGGGGCTTTCTCAAATCCAAGAAAAATCATCGTCTGATCAAGTTTGATGTTCCATGCCCGAGAGCCTTGCCAGAGTCTGCATAAGACTTTGTGTAGCTTTAATACCTTGTGTTCCTCTCCCTCTTTGATGAATCCCGTGACTGATTCACATAAACATCTCCTTCTAACTCCCCATTCAAAAACGCGGATCTTACATCCATGTGATGTATCTTCCATGATTCCTGAATCGCGAGAGCGATGAGTAGTCTCACCGATTCCATCTTTGCAACGGGAACGAACACTTCTTCGAAGTCCACACCTTCCTCTTGCACATACTCTTTGGCTACTAGCCTTGCATTGTGCTTCACGGACCTTTTGTCATCTTTCTTGATTTTAAATTCCCACTTGAGATTCATGACTTTTTTATTGTTGGGAAGATCCACAAGCTCCCATGCATTGTTATCGTGGATCGACCTCAACTCCTCTTCCATAGCATGACGCCAACACTCCTTCGTGTTTGCATCCTCAAAATCCGCCGGCTCCTCGGCGCTTGTTAGACACTGCCACCCACTACTTTTCACCTTTACCGGGTCAAGCATCCGAAGAGTTTTCTCCGAATAGGGGTATAATACCGGCTTTAGTAGCATGGGTGTAGGTGACGTTGTCCTCTCCTCCTGTACTGTCAGAGATGACGCAGGTGTCAAAACCTCTGACCCTGCGTACAATTTTGCTAACTCAATTCCTGGTGCAGCACCTCCAACGTGGCTAGCCAAGTCACCACCACGAGTGGTGTTTGAAGTTGCACTTCCTGTGCTAGCACCTGAGCCTTGGCCTCCTTCTGGCGGAGCTATGCTGCTGCAGCCTTCATGTCCAATGGCTGGTCCACCTCCTCCGCGCTTTGTGCTGCTGCCTAATGGCTCGAGCCCACCATGCGTTGGCCCAGCCAGCCAGCTAGAGGTGGATGCCAGTACATCACGTGAGCGTACGTGTGTACTGTTTACACGTGGCACAATACCCGTGCCCTAACACCTTGGGACAGAACTCCAACAAGACCGACGACTTCCATGCTCATCACACGCGAGTCCGCCTTCCTGCTACCAGTCCGCCACCAGGCCATATGCTCATGTCTGGACTCCTTCAGGCCGTGACACGGGCCTCTCCTCTAGTCGACCAGCACCAAGACAGTTCCTCCATGGTCGAGCACACGCGGCAATTGCTGCATCCGCTTCCCGGGTTAGCACTTATGCCTGTAACATCAACATAACTTTCGAATCACCCCCGCCTCGTAGCATCGACACGAGTTTCGAACCACGATCTTGAGAGCGAACTTTTTCGCCACAAAGCACAACAATTTCTTTAGCCGGGCGCTTGAAGAACTGGATCCTCCTTGTCCATGAGTTCACACATCAACATCATGTCACCTTCGTCTCCTTGCTGGGCCATGAGCGCCTTCTCCTTCGGGGAATTCTTACACTCCGACTTGAAGTGTCCGAGCAGATTACAGTTGTGGCAGCGGATCTTCCTCTTGTCGAACTTTTTCTTCCTTGGCTTCTCCGACTGTTCGTCGGTGTCCTTTGCGGGACGGTACTTTCCGCCGCTACCGGACGCCTTGTCGAAATTGTTCTCCTTGGAAACCAATGCCAGCCATCGAGCACGCGTTAGCATCAGGTACTCATCCTCTTTTGCATCACCGTAACTCAGCTACATCCGCTCGTCATGGGCCTTTAAGCGACCAACCAGATCATCCAAGGTGAGAGTCTTGAGATCAACACACCGCTCGATCACGACACAATCGGCATGTAGCGGTGGAGCGGCACGTAGGAAACGCCGAACCACGGAGATGTCCTCCAACTTCTCCGAGACTTCAATCCCGTTTACCATTGTTGCAACCTCGCTGCGAAGGCGCCCACCGCCTCGCCTTTCTCCCATCCTCGATTCTCGTAACTTTTCAGCAAAGTTTGCAAGTTAGCCTCATGGACACGCCGAAAGTGCCCTGTATGCAATGTCTTGAGCCTGTCCCACGCCTCCTTCGCTGATGTCTTCGAGATAAGATGTTGTTGCACGTCCACCGGCGTCACCGAGCAGATGGCCGTGATAGCCTGGCGATCCTTCCGATACAAGGCACCACCCTTCAGGTACTCATCACCGCCGGGGTCGACGGCTTCGTGAGCTCATTGGCCTCGAGCGCCCACTCCATCATGGTCGCCCACACCACGAAGTTCCCACGGTCGAATCGTGGATACTCCGATCTCACCGGAGCAGCAATTACTTTAGCCGCACCAGAGTACTCCGCCAGCTGCTTGTTCTTCTCGTCGTCTGACATGACCTCCCGTTACTAGGAGATCAACCTTGCTCTAGATACCAATTGTTGGTCCAGACCCGACGCCGAGTAGCTGCTGGGGTCGTTCGGGTTGGAGGCATTTTTCATCGAACGATTTCGTTCCGAACGAGAGAATCGTTCGATCGATGGACTGCCTGTACCGAACCGAACGAGTCGTTCGGTCTGGCCCCAGATCCCACGGCGTGCTGAATTGAGGCGCAAGAGTGCGATGGCAGGCGAGGAGGGTTCGTCGAAGGCGCGCACCACCAGGAGCGGATCCAAGAGGGCGACGAAGGCAGCGGTGTCCGGCGGCGAGGAGCATGTGCTGACAAGGCGCCACCATGCTCTGATAGAGAAGAGCGCACCGAGGTCATGCACCCCCAAGCGAAAGGCGGAGGAGTCTGTTCGCATCACCAGGAGTAAGGCGGCGGCGCAGGGAGCGGCGGCTGCCAAGGGCGGTGAGGAGGAGGTTCCTGCGAAGAAGAAGGGCCGGCTGCCGCAGGAGGAGATCCATCGCATCATCGCCCGGGATCAGGATAACGACCGTCTCCCCATCGGCATCGTGGACCTGAAGCGACGGAACCCTGACTTGATTCCGTCGCCGGAAGAGGAGATGGACGAGGAGATGATGGACCTCTACGTGGAGGCGCGCGTGACTTACCAGGTTCGGGAGCGTTTCCCGAAATTCCAGGCCTGGGTCCGCAGCGAGTACTGCAAGAAGGGCTATGTCGAGGTTGACAATGACATCCTCGCTGGATTGGAAGATGCCAAGGCATGGGAGGAGGAACTTCAGGCAGACTTAGACGCAGGAAGAATTTAATTAAGGCAGAGCAAGCCCCGTTCATGAGATAGAAAGATCGTCCTACCTGTGTTTGCCATCTGCCTGTGATGACGCAGTTTAAGTTTATTATCCATGGTGTTTCTTATGTCTTTTTATCATCTCTACTACGTAGACGTAGATGTTATTATCATTATTGTAATCGATGAACGCCTTGTACAGTATGATATATTTAACTATGAATGAAATATCCACCAGTTTGGCATTAATAAAAAACATGGAGGAATCCCACTATCCCTAGCAACACTTATCGCCCAACACCTTGATGTATATCCGCAAGAAGAAAGGTTCCAAAGACAATAAGGCATACTCTTCCAAATGAGTGCCAGGGATTGCAGCATTATTGTGCGGCGTCGTCCTTTATTGTACGAAAATGCCAATGGCACGAGCGTTGTCTTGCCACCGGCAATCATTCTGGCCAATGTTCCTGCCTGGCAGTCATGTTTTCAGATGTAGCAACTGGAGGCATCAGTACGTCCCGTTGGAAACAAGGTAGTAATAATTTTCTCCCATCATGTTTCCTAAGAGGTTTCTACAACTTACAGAGAAGTGACGATCTAGTTAGATTCAGTTTAAAGTAATCGTCACTAAAATCAACCTCTGGTTGTGCTACTTGGATCCCATCTGCGAATGAGTGAGCAACAGGAGTACTGCGTCTTAACGGAAAAGTTGAAGCGGATTGCCTAAAGGGCCACTGGACATGCATGGAATGAAGGCCCTGAAAAACGAGCAGCTGAAGATTAGCCGAAAGGGCAACGTAGGAACAAAAGAGCAGCTCCTCAGACCGGAAAAGGCCAAATGCAATGTGTCATTCAGAAACCAAATAATATGCCGGGACACGACCACGTCCATGTTCCTTATCGCGTTTGAAGATAACGAAATTCATAATTAAAATACACATGTTGATGCATGCTTCTGTGGGGCTGAAATCATTTTTTAGGTGCTGGTGGTCTGAAATCTTGGACAAAACTCTTAAATGGGTAGTCGATCTTAGCCTGTATCTTTTGTTGCTCGAGGAAAATCATTTGACCTCCAACGGGCATAATGTTCCACGAACCCAAAAACCTCTGGAATCTTTGATGAAAACTCTGAAATGAATCTTTGACAAATCATTGTGATACCATTCTGTACACGAGGTGTACTTGATTTGACCTTCAACGGACATCATGTTCCACGAACCCAAAAAGATAAGAAAAAACATCATATTGCTCCATTGGTCAACCTATTAGCCAATCATATTACAGGAGTTATTATAAATGATAGTTTTACATAACATGACGTGACAACATTATATAGCCAGTAATTGACTTGGAAATTGCTAATAGAGCTCAGGCTCCATGGAGCCTGATTTTTGAAAATAGTAATCAAAAATCAACTTTTTAAGTTTCGAAAAATCTTTAAAAATGCACATGTATATGAGGATGTATACTACTTATCTGTAACTTTTCATGATAAAATGCGTTATTATGTGAGCTACACAAAAAAATCATGATTTTCTAACACATGTACTATTCACTATAAAAGTTCATGATTTTTCTGTAGGCCACATCAAAACGTATTTCATCATGAAAATTACAAAGATGAAGTATGCATCACCATATACATGTGTATTTGCTTTCACAACTTTTTGAAACTTTAAAAATAGTTTTTGAATTTTTTCAAAATTTCAAACTTCATGGAGCTCGGATCCAAAAATACAGCTTCGCACTAGTATTAGCCATGATCATACTCCTAGCAACAGATATCTCATCTAAAGAAAAGCTTAGGGTTCCTTTGCCTCCCGCTGACGATCCGCCTCGTCTCAGGCGGCCTTAGGGCCATGGCGGCGCGGTGGATCCCAACCCTTACCGATGGGAGGGCTCCATTTTTAGATGTTTCTTCAAGTTTTGTTAAGGTTTGTGTCCTGTTCAGGAAGACGAGACGGCGGCGGCTCCCTGGAGATGGAATAAGGTCTTCCCCGCCTAGTCCCCGTTCCGGTGATGTGTCTAGCATCGTCGGTGGGCGTGTGGAGGTGTGTCTTCGGCGGATCTATCCTTGATGGATTTGCTCGGATTTGGTCGTAGTTCGTCTACGTTTGTGCAGGTCGGATCCTTCCGATCTACGCTACTCTTCATCGGCGGCGGTTGTTGTTCTGCTGTGCTGATCCTATGGGGCCTTAACACGACGACTTTCCGACAGTCTACTACAACAAGTTTTGCCCGACTCCGGCGAGAGAGGGGCGATGACGGCAACGCGCCTTCGGCTCGCTTAAGTGCTTGTAGTCATCGCTAGGTGGTCTACGGACCTGAATGTATTTTTTGTTACTTCTGATGTCCGTTGTATTGTCATGATTGAAGATGAATAGATTGAAGTTTTCTCAGAAAAAAAAAAGAAATCTCATCTAAAAAAAAGCAACAATATATTGATATATTTGTAGGTCGCAACAACAGGTAGCACCAGGGGAAGGCCACAACCTCCCGCCCCACCACCGGCAAGATCACACCAGCACGACGGCGACACAATCACACAAATCGTCACGTTTGTTGCTTGACTTGCCGCACCACCGCAGCAGCACAGGAAGCTCCGCTTGCAGAAAAAACGTCCAACGCCGACGGTTTCAACGGGGTGTTCCTATACGTTCCCGCTGTTCGCGAAGTTTGGCTATTTCTCCGCGTATACACACGCATCAACTCCGTAAAAAAATTATTTTCCTCTGCTGCTCTGCATGCATGCACGCACATGCACGTGCACCCACACACACGTGCACCACCACACACATGCATCCACAAGAAAACGGCAACGTCAGATGGAGTTCGGGTCCATCACCTACAATGGTGAGGACATGTGGCCGTTATACTCGCTCCGTTTCAAACTATAGTGCATATAGATTTTTGAAAAAATAATCAAGCTTTGCAAACTTTGATCAAATTTATAGCAAAAAAATTATTTATATTACAATACCAAATCTATAAAATATGAAACTACATATTATGATGAATCTAATGATATATGTTTGTCATTCTAGATGTAAATGTTTTTTCCCACAAACTTGAACAAAGTTTTTGAGGATTTTTTCTCAAAAACTACATTATGGAATGGAGGGAGTAGAATTTACTCTAAGTCTTCCCTCTTGCTTCTCCTTGCCTTGGAACATTCAACCATAGAGGATTGGCCATAAAAGAACCTCGTTGACTAGTTTCGGCGGAGCGGGTTCCTCGTTGTTGTATGTTGAACTACATGTTGAGTTCAATGCACTGTGGGCGCACAGGCTTCACGGTGCTTGTGTTCAAGAGCATTTGGTTCTACATGTATCGATCTTAAATTTTGGTATATGATTTCCCGCAATAAATTAGGGGACACTGTTTAAAAATCAACGAATTATACATCTACTAGCACTAATCTAAAAATCTAAACATACTTACGGCAAAAAAGGGAAATATTTGGAGACTTTTCCTGCCGACCGTCCTAGTCACCCTGACCGTCCCACCTGACCGGAAGCGTCACATCTTTACCCAGCTTCACCCCATGGGGAACATCGCACTCCTCTACCTCCTTCTCCTTCTCCAAGAAAGAAAGTTAGGGTTTGTGCCTCTCGCCGGCGTCGGCGCAGGTCCGCCTCGTCTCCGGTGGCCCCAGGGCCATGGAGGCTGATGAATCTGCACGGGAGGGCTTCGTTTTAGTCTTTTTTTCAATCTTGTTAGGGTTTGTGTCCTCTTCGGGAAAGGCGAGGCAGTGGCGGCTCCCAGGAGATGGAATAAAGGTCTCGCCTAGCCCCCTGCTCCGGTGCTGCCTAGCATCGTTGGTGGGCGTGTGGAGTGTGTCTCGGCAGATCTATCTTTGGTGGATTTGCTTTCGGATCTCGTCGTTGTTCGCTCACGCTCAGTGTGTCTTCGGTTTGGATCCTTTCGATCTACGTTATTTTTCATCGGCGACGGTTGTCATTACGTGCTGGTCCCATGGGGCCTTAGCACGACGACTTCCCGACCGTCTACTACAACAAGTTGTTGGCCCGGCGATGGAGGGCGATGACGACGGCGCGCCGGCTCGCCGGTGCTCAGAATAGTCGCTGGTCTACGAATCTGGATGTAATTTTTATTTCTGGTATTCGTTGTACTGCCATGATTAAAGATGAAGAGATTGGAAGTTTTTACGAAAAAAAAGCTTCACCCCACGGGATATCGCCACGTCGAGAGATGTCACGTTGCTCGTCACATTCTTATCCAAATCTGGCCAAGCTGTCGGTCCTACCAAGGCAACTACTACAAAAGCAATATAAAACGGTGGTTCCCGCTCGCACCCGGGGAAGGCCGCAACCTCCCGCCCCGCCCCACCCAGCCACCACGGCAGCGACGCAGCACCATTCTGAATCAACAAATCTCCTTGCCGCAGCAGCTGCACATCCAGAGACGATCCGTTGAGCTACTAGTTTCTTGGCGGCGGCGATGGCGATCCACCTGCTGGCGTTCATGGCGGCCAAGGGCTTCGTGCGGGTGTTCCAGGTCTCGGCGCCGCTGCTGTGGCCGCTCAACCTCTGGTTGCCGCTCCCGCGCAACCTGCCGGAGGTCTGCGTCGTCGTCTGCAGCGCGCTCGCCTCCCACGTCGCCTGGCTGGGCCGCGCCTACGCCCGCCGCGGCTCCCGAAGCCGCGACGACGACGACAACGAGCTCCACCGCCAGGCGCTCGTCGACGCCGCCGCGTACTGAGATGTTGGAGCGGGACGGTTTTTCCTTTTTCATTTTGATGATTTGTAGGTTCATTTTGATGATTTGTAGGTTTCTTGTTCACGGGCTGCGTGTTAGATCATTGTAGAATTCCGGAGCGTCCCGTGATATGTGTATGTTGGCTGTAAGTTATGGTAGTAACATTCAATCTGTAGATACGAGTAAATTCTGATAGATCCGACGGATTCTGTCGTGATTATTGGCATTGGTTAATTGCTCAAGCATCTCCAATGCAACGGTACTAGAGTTATTTCTTCAGGATTTTTTCCATGGCAGGAACAGAGTAGTTTTATTTGTTTTGACCCGGGTGGCATTGGCAAGAATAGAGGAAGCTTCGTCGTAGATCATACCGAGTACGTAACGTACACGCCACAATGTGCCAGCTCCTTCACGTCATCTTCTTATCAACTCATCCTAGCTACTGTCTGATTAACTAATATTCAGTCGAGATCATCATGCTAAGTAAGTGCATTGCTGAGCCCCCGCCCCCAAAAAAAACTGCAAAACATACTGAGCACCTGATAAGAACATGCACTAGGTAAAGTATAGTGTCTTATCTGACACGGTGAAGGCGGCTAAAAGTAAAAGAATTTTTCTCTTGTTGATTGATGACTTTTCTACTCAGCATGATGGCGTGAGTTGTTAGCATTCTTAACGGACTATTACGCGACCACTGATTGTCAAACGACAAGGGCATTTGTCCATCTTCCACGGCATCTTTCACGACCAGTCATCCCTTCTTCTCGACAGTTCTAGCTTTTGCGCGAACCCTGTACTACTACATATAGCTGAACAGCACAAACAGTCTCTGAACTGAAAGCCAGATTCAGATAATCAGATTTGTGCGTTAAAACCTGGCGAAATCGTATACATCATTCGACGGATGCTCAAAAAAGTACACTAACGTGGAGTCCGGAACTATGCAGTGGCGTCGTTCATGGCTTGCACGCCACGTCCATGGAAGAGCGTCGGCAATCATTTCGTCCAGATCAACGCCCTTGCCTGGCCCCAACAGAATGCAGGGGACACTTTGTCTTCAGTCACAGCAATCAGGGTGGGCAGGGCACCAGTCCCGTCTGAAACAAAATAATTTTGTCCATCTTCGTTGCATGCGAGAATTCTACAGTGTTGGTATGTTCATTGGACTATATCCATTTGCTACATCTAACATACGGTTGCACTGCCTAGATCCCATCTCTGCATGCATGATTGGGGGAACAAACAGGCATATTTGCACCCTACGTGCAACCCACTAGTGGATCATCTGATCATCACGACAGCCCATGGATATGCATGGATCGAACGCCGGGCAGCCGAAGATCCGCCCAAAGGCCAGCGCGGCGGCGAAAGAGCGGCTCCTCGGAGGCAGAGAGGCCGAAAACAGTGCCCCTTTCAGGGACCAAAAGATATGCCAGGACGCGACTATGTCCATGCTCGGGATCGTTGGGTTCAGGACAGCGAAATCCGCCATCAATTTAGAGCATTCTCGGAAGAAAACAATCAAATGCAGTGCTGTACGTATTACGCTTCTCTGTGGGGCTGAAATCATTTTGTGGGTGATGTGGGGCTGTGGTCTCGGATAAATATCCGAGCTCGTCACTCGATCTTAGCATCTAGAGTACCTGTTGCCGCTTGAATTGTATCCTTGTGTGCACGAAATGTACTTGATTTGGACGTTAGCTACGACAACGATCATGCGACTCCGCGCACTAACCCAGCCTCCAAGAGAAGACCTTATCCATCTGCATGTTTTTCCACCTAGACGCCGAAGAGGTTAACACATTTGTTCTTGTGTAAAAAAGGAAAATGAAATGGAAGCTTGTGCCCAGTGGCCGATACCGATAGGCGATGGCTACTTGATTCCTTGTCGAACGCTAGAGTTACTTACCTGTGGGGCCAGAGGCTCCCAAGTGGCACCTGGTTCGGGCCCCGGCAGCTGGATGCCGACACGACATGTCCCGGCCCAATCCAATCAATCTGCTTTAGTTTAACACCACACACCAGCATTCTTCTTACACAATCGGACGTGTACCAGCGCTCCCACAGAATTAACAGCACCGCAGAACTGGCTGGAGTACCTACCTTTGTACGTACAGTACTTACGTATTCTGTGGACACCATCATACGCGGCGGCTCAGTGTGAAGTTAAAGCGATGGGCCGAGTCCCACGGAGGACATTTGTCGATCTGCCGTTGGCCAATTCGTCGCGACACTCCCTCAACTGATTCAATTCGCCACGGACAATGTCAGCAGGCCGCACTGTCATGAGCTGTGTCATGGCAGTACGTGGGCACTGTAGAACTGAGTCCATTCCCTTCCACGATAAAACATCCCTCGATCGCCATCGCCGGCCATTATTAGTTTCTCCAACTCCAAGCCAAGCCAGTGCTCTTCGCTCTGGAATCCTAGTTAATGGCCGGCCGGTCAGGTACGTGGTAACTAACCACCAGCTAGCTAGCAGCGCCACCTGTAGAGCGTCGCCATGGCCGGGGCGGAGGGACCGGCCGTCTAGCGGGCAGCGCGCGGCGCTGGGAGGAGTTACCTGCGGATCGATTGACGATGGTGGTGCACGTGGTGCTCCTGGCCGTGCCGGCGGTCGGCGGGTTCATGCAGGCGTTCAAGTTCTCCGTCCTGCTCTGGCCGTTCAACATCACGCTGCCGCTGCTCCGCCATCTGCCGCGCGTCTGCCTCACGCTCTGGGCCGCCGCCGCGCACTACGACGCCGAGCTGCGCGCGTACCTCACCGGCCGCCGGACAGTGCCGCTGCCGGAGCCGGGGCACTCGACCTCGGCGGCGCGCGGAGGCGCACGCGTGAGCAGCTCGCCGCGCACGCCATGATCGCCCTCGTCGACATCTCCTACTGATGTCGCGTAGCCAACAGCTGCTTAATTCTGGCGGTGCTCTTCTTGGTTTGATAGGTTGGTTCAGAGCTTTTTTTTGGCGGTGCTCTTCTTGGTCGTATATATAGGTTAGTTATAAGAATTTCAATTGGATCCTGCACATAGCCACATGGGTTTTCCATTTCTCTTTGCCTGCATTCGAAGGCTGCGTTCATGAATTTGTTGTGATTGTATTCATATGAAATACAAAGGGGCTTAAATTAGGACATACCCGGGTTCATTTTGTTTTTGAAACAGTTGCACCGAACCTTATTCCTTGTGAAAGATGGTTGGAATTGGAAAGAATCCAACCACAAGACTACAAATAAAAATCACTGGAAACATATACACTACAGCTCCGGGATATGATTTGCACAAAGCAAAAGAAAAGAAAAGCACTTTCAAGGAACATCGTCCGAACAGGTTTCACATTTGCCGAGTCCATTTTCAATCCTGATCTTGCTGAATTCCTCACCTTCTGTGAAATAAATGCAGATAAATACATGTGTTGACATTGTTTATCTTCTCGATGAAAGGAGCATAGCACATAGTTTGAGGTGATATGTGAAATATTAATCAAACATGAGAACGTTGTTTGACGTCATATGTGAAAGTACCTTGTGGCGTTTGTGGACGTATACGAGCCATTCTTCATTTTAACTCTGATATCAGAATAAATAAATTTGAACTAAAACCATGACGAGTAATTTGGAACGGAGGGAGTAGTTAAGAAATGTTAATCCTCATTATTTGGACAACTCTCAAAGTCTCAATGGAACATCGAGGCTTTTTTGACAAATTCTTTTGCATAGATAAAGCTGCCAAGAAGAAGAAAGTCAAGCTTTGACTGAAACATTTTCTGGTATTTAAGTTGTGTACTTCAGATCATGAGAAAGTAGTTGGTCCGTCCACTCTGTTCAACATGCCTCACTACACCGAGGCTGCGAGGCAGTGAGTGAGGCCCAATGCTTGTTTATCAAGAAAAGCAACCGAACATGAATCACGACAATGAAAAAGCACATAAAAAGGAAAGAGAGAACATTGATACATAACTATGATATATGATCTGTCTTCTATCATTGTTTTTTAAAGATGACATGAATAAGCGAGGGATGTTAACGAGGACTGGACTAGGTTGTGTCCTTCGCTCACTCGCCATGGAGATCGAATATCCCCCCAGATACTTCTCTTTCTCGGTCGATGTCTCCTTACCCTCCATACTTCCTTCTTCTTATTCTTACCTCAAGATGACTTGTCACCATTGTCCATTCTTCTTCCTTGTAACGCATTCCTCCTCTTCTTACACCTCATGCTTCTTTGATCTGCCATCAATCTAAGATCTAGGAGGCATCGGTGTTTCCCATCTGATGGCTAGTGAGCTCTTCTCCTCACCTCTTTATCCATTATCTTTCAGGGTAATGTTGGCTTCATTCATTCATTGTGTTTAAGAGCATACTTATGATATCATGGGGGAGCTACAAGCCAGACATGTGAGATAGCAAGGATAAGGATATAGATACCATAACAATGTTTCCCCGTGTAATTTACCTCCATGCAATCCAAGGCCACCAGAACATGATGAATATTGGGATTGTAGATCAAGGGACATTCCTTCTGTGTAGGCAATTGTTTATAAAGATGATGGATCAGTAATACCTCCGTGGATGAAGCAACATAACCTTAGGTCACGACATATCGTTGCAAACTAATATCATTCACCCTTTCCTAGTTATGGACCTCTACCCCCCCCCCCCCCCCCCCCCCACACACACACACACACAATTTTCCCAGATTAGACGACCCACGTGCATTTACTTTGTAAGACTAGGGAAGTGAACGGCCGAATGCCCAACTCTAACAAGGTCACCAAATTCACATATGAGTACAAGCACCAAAAGACCCCCCTCCCCCCCACCCTATTTCTTTGCGCACTCCAACCAAATCACCAGATCTCACTCACCAAATCCTGATTACCTATGTTTGATTGATTTTCTATGACTACCAAGCAACATAGATTTTTAAAAATATTATAATGTATTGCCTTCCCACATTTAAATTACCCCCCGTCAAGTTTTTGTAAATTTTGTGGGCAATGAAATATTTGATAAGTCAAAGATTTGGAACATATTCAGACTAATTTCAAATCAAATTTAATTCCTGTAAATATCTAGTGATTTCAAATAATTCCAATTGTTGTTTTTCAAAATTTACAAATTACCTGCAATTCTGTGGGTACGAAATAAAATTGTGCCTTGAAATTTTGGATTAGATCCAAACTAAAATAAATAAATTTGCATTTGCGCCCTCATTTTTGGTAGAAAAAGATATTTGTCTCCTATGTGTTTTCTTCCGCTTGTTTGACTCTTTTGATAGAGTGTGCGTGTTTTTGTTGTTGAGTTGTCGTTGGAGCATGCTTTGACAGTGTATCTATCTGGTTCTATCAGTTTCTTTAGGGGTATGTTTATATCATTTGAAATTGCTCTAACAAACATTCAATTTACATTTAGCGCCTTATGCATAGAATGTTTTTCTATGACTACCAAGCAACATAGAAAAGTGTCCCATTTAACGTGCACATTTGGAAAACATTATATTTCTTCAACCTAGCCCAAGTACTAGAACACTGGACCGAGATCCCTCCTCAATTGTCAATACGATTTTCTATAAATACCAAGCAACATAGAAAGTTTTTAAATTTTTACAATGGTTTGACTTCCCACTGCGGGGTTTTCCCACCAGTTAAGGCAAGGTCCTAAGACCTTCCCTGAACTGGTTTTTTTCTTCAAGTTTATTATTATTATTATTTCCTTTTTTCGTATTTTCTTTTTCTTCTTTTCTCTTCCTTCCGTTACTTTATTTTCCTTGTATCTTTCCATTTTTACATTCTTTTATTTTTATGACCATTTTTAAAGCTTGGCAAGATTGTTGAACGTTTTTCAAACCTGTGAATAATTTTTTAATTTGCGAATAGATTTTGTAACCATGATTTTTTTAATACATGAACATATTATTGAAATTTGTGAAAAAAATTTGAATTTTGCAAGTGTTTCTTAAGATTCCTGAACTTTTTTAAAACACGAGAGAATTTTTCGAATTCATGAACCTTTTCAGAAACTCATGGATATTTTTTAAGTTCGTGATTATTTTTAAATTCACAAACATTTTTTAATTTGTGAACATTTTTTAGTTCAAAAATATTTTTTTAAATCTTGAATTTTTTTAGAATTTGATGTCTTTGAATCCTTAATATTTTTAATGAAGAAGAATAAAAAAGCAAATTGAGAAAAATGGGGCACGCTCCGCACATGGGCCGACCCTAAGCGCTGGTGGGAGGTCGTTTATTGGGGGAGGGGTGTGGGGGGGGGGGGGGCTCCTTTTTTGTGTCTTATGTGCCGGTTATTTACTGTTTGCAAACCGCCGCAACTCCCCCCCCCCCCTCCCCCCACCTTTTTTTGTAAGCCTTATGCGCCGGCCCATTTACACCTTTTTTTCTGTAAACCTTCAAAAAGGTGCGCCCGATAAGATTTGAATGCCAAACCTCTCCACAAGCCGAGGTAACCAACTGGGACACCTTTTGTGGTGTGGCTAGTTTACTTCTTTTTATCTCTTCAAATATAATTCTAGTTTACCTCTCCAATGAGATTCTTTCAATTTGATTTTTTTTCCTGCGTTTTCAACCTACGTTTTCTGTGTTTTCAAAAAAATTTCCTATTTATTTTTATTTTTTTAAATGCATGAACTTTTTTCCAAAATTGATGAACTTTTCAAACCCTAAGAACTTTGCATCTAATTTGATGAATTGCTTTTTAAAAATAGATAAACTTTTTTCAAACATGTGAACTTCTTCCAAAATTGATTTTTTTAACTTCGTGAACTTTTATTCAAAATTGGTGGGGAAAAAATCAAATTTGTGCACTTTTTTCCAAAAATCGATGAAATTTTTTCGAATTCATTTTTTAAAATTCATGATTTTTTTTCAAAATCAATGATCTTTTTGCAAATTTATGAACTTTTCTTCAAAATCCATGATTTTATTTTTTTTAAATTCATGAACTTTTTACAGAAATTTGAACCTTTTCATATTCATGAACTTTTTGGAAAATAACTTTTTCAAAATTAATTTTTTTTGCTTTTATAAAAATTTTAGATTGAGTTTTTTTTTACAAAAGTCGAATAGTCAAGAGTTGACTGGCAACGATCAACACTCACTGGTCGTCCTGTCAAACCATGGAGCCGATCGAGCGCCACAGCGAGCAAGTGTGTGCTTGAGGCATAAATGTCGAGCTTATCCTCCGACCTACGCACAAAATAGGAGCACTCCCCTGAAAGGGCCGGCCAAATATTGGCTAGTTTGGTCGCATTTCTGGGGTTGTGCCTCGCAATAAGTGCAGCCTGGGAACAGCCTAGATATCTGATCATTTTTGCCTGGTCGGGCACGCCTAGGTGGTGTTTGGCTGAGGACATGGCCTGAAGAAATTGCTACATAGATGATGATGTACTAGTATCTCACAAGTGTACTGAAAATAGTTGTGGTTACTCTTCCCCAGACGTGCAGTTTTAATTGTCTGGGCCAGGCTAAGCAAGGCCACCAGCCTTTTCACCAGGCTAAGCACCTCTCCGGATGGCCAAACTAGCCTTTTTTTCTCCACAACACAAACCAGACAGAGGGCCTCAAACGTTCGGATTACCAGGACCCCTCATATCGAGCCCAAATATGGGGCGAATATGGGGGCGCGCGGGCCCATCCATCATGTCGGACCCGACAGTCCGACCCTACCTCAAAATGCACCAAATCCACTCCTCAACCTAACGAATCCATTTGCTCTCTCCTCTCTTCTTCCTCCCTCACGACGTTAGTCTCGTCGCTTCGCCGTCGAGCGCGCTCCATAGCCGTTCCTAGCCTCTGCGCCTCCAGCACCGGCACAGTAGTCCTCTCTCCCGTCCTCGTAGCCGGGGACATCGTCGCCGGTCTGAACGCCATTGCGGTACATTCAACAACTCTCGTGATTTTATTAGGAAAAACGATGAATTACAATGCTTCATAGGACGAGGAGTATAGACCGACGGAGCCTGATCAAATAATTCAAGATGAGTTCTTCAATTCCTCGGATTTGGACGAAGAAGTGGACATGATCATGCTCGTGAGCATGCAAGAGGACATGGACCGGTAGGTGGAGCATATTCTCAACTTCAAGGGCTCAATCAAAGTGAGAAGCGTGATCAATCAGGATAGGGTGTTGAGAGCACGGCTACTGCAGAGGGACTACTTTGCTCCGAACCCAACTTTCCTGAATGATACATGGTTTCGTCGCCTTTTTCGCATGCGGAAACCATTGTTTTTGCGCATTGTGAAGGGTGTGGAGGCACACGAGGACTACTTCAAGCTCAAAAGGGATTGTTGCGGCCAACTTTCTTTCTCTGCTAAGAAGAAGTGCACGGGTACTCTGAGGATGCTTGCACTTGGTAGTACCGCAGATGTCGTTGGTGAGATGGTACTGATCGGGGAGAGCACATGCCTGAAGACTGCTGTCAAGTTTGCCCACACCATGGTACATGTGTTTGGAGCAAAGTATCTGAGAGAACCAAATGCGTGGGACACATTTGGCTATTGGAGAGGTCATAGGGTTTTCAGGAATGTTCGTATCAATTGATGATACGTTTCCAACGTATCTATAATTTTTGATTGTTCCATGCTATTATATTATCTGTTTTGGATGTTTTATATGCATTAATATGCTATCTTATATGATCTTTGGGAGTAACCTATTAACCTAGAGCCCAGTGCCAGTTTCTGTTTTTTCCTTGTTTTAGAGTTTCGCAGAAAATGAATACCAAACGGAGTCCAAACGGAGTGAAACTTTCGCGATGATATTTCTTGGACCAAAGACATCCAGAGGGCTTGGAGTGCACGTCAGGAAAGCCACGTGGCGGCCACAAGGTCGGGAGGCGCGCCCCCACCCTTGTGGGCCCCTCGTGGCTCCATCGACCCATTTCTTCCGCCTATATATTCTCAAATATCCCAAAACCTTCTAGGGAAGCCACGAAACCACTTTTCCACCGCCTCAACCTTCTCTACCCGTGAGATCCCATCTAGGGACCTTTTCCGGTGTCCTGCCGGAGGGGGGCTCGATCACGGAGGGCTTCTACATCAACACTATTGCCTCTCTGATGAAGCGTGAGTAGTTTACCACAGACCTACGGGTCCATAGCTAGTAGCTAGATGACTTCTTCTCTCTCTTCGATTCTCAATACAAAGTTCTCCTCGATGTTCTTGGAGATCTATTTGATGTAATACTCTTTTGCGGTGTGTTTGCCGAGATCCAATGAATTATGGATTTATGATCAGCTTATCTATGAATACTATTTGAATCTCCTCTAAATTTTTATATGCATGATTTGATATCTTTGCAAGTCTCTTCAGACTATCGATTTGGTTTGGCCAACTAGATTGGTTTTTCTTGCAATGGAAGAAGTGCTTAGCTTTGGGTTCAATCTTGCGGTGTCCTTTCCAAGTGACAGTAGAGGCGACAAGGCACGCATTGTATTGTTGCCATCGAGGACAAAAAGATGGGGTTTTCATCATATTGCGTGAGTTAATTCCTCTACATCATGTCATCTTTCTTAATGCATTACTCTGTTCTTATGAACTTAATACTCTAGATGCATGCTGGATAGCGGTCGATGTGTGGAGTAATAGTAGTAGATGCAGGCAGGAGTCGGTCTACTTGACACGGACGTGATGCCTATATTCATGAACATTTCCTTAGATATCGTCATAAATTTGCGCTTTTCTATCAATTGCTCGGCAGTAATTTGTTCACCCACCGTAATATTTTCTATCTTGGGAGAAGCCTCTAGTGAAACCTATGGCCCCCGGGTCTACTTTCCATCATATAAGTTCCCAATCTACAATTTTAGTTTCCTATTTATTTTCTTTGCAATCTTTTACTTTCCGTTCCATAAACCAAAAATACCAAAAAAAATATTACTTTATTTTTTATCCATCTCTATCAGATCTCACTTTGCAAATAACCGTGAAGGGATTGACAACCCCTTTGTCGCGTTGGGTGCAAGTTGGTGTTTGTTTGTGCAGGTATTCGGTGGCTTGTGCGTTGTCTTCTACTGAATTGATACCTTGGTTCTCAAAACTTGAGGGAAATACTTACTCTACTTTGCTGCATCACCCTTTCCTCTTTAAGGGAAAAACCAACGCAAGCTCAAGAGGTAGCAATTGATTCCACGCATTAGCAATGGAAGAACTGTCCTAAAGGTTGGCGGGGAATGTATCAAGGTCACACCAAATAGGCCACCATCATACTAGAAGCAATGGCATCACATGACTTATGAATTTGACATTCTTTCCTTGGAATGCCGGATCTCACAACAACATCAACGTGCTTCAACGATCTCCGGTGTTCAGGAGGCTTTGTAACGGGGAATCATTGCCGTGCAACTACACTATCAACGGTCGTGACTACAACATGTGATACTATCTTGCCGACGACATCTATTCTCAGAGGGCTTCGTTTGTCAAGACCATCCGAACCACGGGGCAACAAACAAAGCCACTTTGCAACAATGCAGGAAGCAGTTAGGAAGGATGTGGAGAGGGCACTCGGAGTGCTTCAAGCTCATTGGGGGAATTGTTCGTGGAGCTGCAATGATGTGGGAACCAGAAACTTTGTGGCAGCTCATGATATGTTGTGTTATTTGGCACAATATGATTTTCGAGGATGAGGGTGATGGTGTAGCCCAAACCAATGACCTTGAAGCACCCGGAGAACAAGTACATATCCCGGAAGATCAAGATGCATATGAACTTCCTACAGATGCATCAGAATCTTCAAGATCATCAGGTGCGGCACATTTACTCAATGATCTTGTGGAGCATATGTGGACCCACAATAAAAACCAAAGAGCTAATGTTTGAGTTGTGCACTTAAAATAAATTTTATGTAAGACCTATGTATTTTCGGTACCAGTATTTATTATTATTATTATTTAGAAAATGAGGATGCACCCCGGGCCTCTGCATCTGGGTGATGCATGCGACAATTTTATTTATTATTCACAAAGACCTTACAAAGAAATACATCAATAAGCCCGAAGACACCATCTAGACGACACCTTTCGCTACTCCTATCCTCTTGATGAAGGGGTGCCGAATGTCCGGGCCAAATACCAAACAGACATCGCACCAAAGCCTAACATCTAAAGCCGGATGCCCCATCCAAGCCACATAGGCGGGACAGGGTAACACTCCGGTCCGGCGCATTCTCAGTGAGTACCACACGCACATGTTGGAAGCACTAGTAGAAAACAGGGCACTAGTCCCGGTTCCAGAGGGCCTTTAGTCCCGGTTCTGGAACCGGGACAAAAGGGTCGGGACTAATGCCCAAAACTTTTAGTCTCGGTTGCCTTATGAACCGGGACTAAAGGAGCTCCACGTGGCCGCTATGGGGCGCCCAGGCAGGAGGACCTTTAGTCTCGGTTGGTAACACCAATCGGGACTAAAGGGCAGCCATGCGTCAGCAGTTCCCAGGTGCTGGGGTTTTTTTAAGGGGGGTAGGAGTTTTGGAGGGTTTAGGGGTTTCATATTGTGTTAGCTAGCTAATAGAGAGAAGTGACCTCTCTTTCTCCGTGCTTGGTCGACGCTAGCTACTATACATATAGAGAGAAGTGACCTCTCTTTCTCCGTGCTTGGTCGACGCTAGCTACTATACATATAGTAAGCAAATGAAGGAAACCATTAATTACACAAGATCGTCATGAACATATATAGATAGAAGTGACCTCTCTTTCTCCCTGCTTGGTCGAACAACAAGTTTTCGTATATCTATCCGACGCTACTACATATATACAATATAACATCCCTCGCATCATCAAGCGCCTAACTCCCATTGAATTTGCGTATGGCATTCTCCCTTTTAATGTATGACGTGGTCAAGAAAGAATGCCTCCAATTCCTCTTGAATTGCTCGTATGCGATCATGTGGTAGGAGTTTATCCCGCATCTACCAGATCTAATTTAAAGAAGGGGATCAATACATATATATGAATGGAACTCAACACAATTTATGGTAATAAAATAAAATTGTGAATATTGTTTATGTACTTCATATTGTTTGTCAAAGTAGCCCCGCTCAGAGGTCGAGTGGCAAATGAACTCACAAACGTAGTATCCACATAAATTATTCCCGCCTTCCTGCCACAAGCACTTTACGAGAATAGAGTTCAATCAAACTGATAAGCAAGCATGATAATGGTATTGATGAGACTAGAATCAATGAGATATGCACGAAACTAGCTAGTACTACTTACTTTGGGGTGTGTAAATCGCAACGCCTTCTTCTCTAGACCCGGAACCATTCCGGTGAACCTTTTCCAAACCCTGCCAGGCAAGGAAAATGATTACTGAAGGAAATATGCCCTAGTGGCAGTAATAAAGTTGTTATTATTTCCTTATATCATGATAAATGTTTATTATTCATGCTAGAATTGTATCAACCGTAAACTTGATACATATGTGGATACATAGACAAAACACCGTGTCCCTAGTAAGCCTCTACTAGACTAGCTCGTTAATCAAAGATGGTTAAGTTTCCTAACCATAGACATGTGTTGTCATTTGATGAACGGGATCACATCATTAGGAGAATGATGTGATGGACAAGACCCATCTGTTAGCTTACATATTGATCGTTCAGTTTTATTGCTATTGCTTTCTTCATGTCAAATACATATTCCTTCGACTATGAGATTATGCAACTCCCGGATACCGGAGGAATACCTTGTGTGCTATCAAACATCACAATGTAACTGGGTGATTATAAAGATGCTCTACAGGTATCTCCGAAGGTGTTTGTTTGGTTGGCATAGATCGAGATTAGGATTTGTCACTCCGAGTATCGGAGAGGTATCGCTGGGCCCTCTCGGTAATGCACATCATAAGAAGCCTTGCAAGAAATATGACTAATGAGTTAGTTGTGGGATGATGCATTATGGAACGAGTAAAGAGACTTTTCGGTAACGAGATTGAACTAGGTATGAAGATACCAACGATCGAATATCGAGCAAGTAACATACCGATGACAAAGGGAATAACGTACGTTGTCATTACGGTACGACCGATAAAGATCTTCGTAGAATATGTAGGAACCAATATGAGCATCCCTGATCCGCTGTTGGTTATTGACCGGAGAGGTGTCTCGGTCATGTCTACATAGTTCTCGAACCCATAGGGTCCGCACGCTTAACGTTCGATGACGATTTTGTATTATATGAGTTATGTGTTTTGGTGACCGAATGTTTTTTGGAGTCCCGAATGAGATCACGGTCATGACGAGGAGTCTCTATATGGTCGAGAGGTAAAGATTCATACATGTAATGATAGTATTCGGACACATGAAGTGTTCCGGAGTGTATCGGGTACATATCGGGTCACCGGGAGGGATTCCGGGCACCCCCCGGCAAAGATATGGGAATGGGCCAAGAGATAGACAGACCAGCCCACAAGGGGATGGTGCGCCCCCATATAGGCCGAAATAGGAGAAGGAAAGAGGGGAGAGAGAAAGGAAGGGGAGGGATTCGGCCTCCCCCTTCCTTCCCTCCTCTTTCCTCCTTCGTTCTCCCTCGGGAAAATATGGTAAGGGGCGGGGGCGCATTGGACTAGGCCCCAAGTAGGATTCCTCCTACTTGGGGCGCCCCATGGCTGTCCCCCTCCCCCTCCCACCTATATAAACGTGGGGAGGGGACCCCTAGAACACACACCAATAATTGTTAGCCGTGTGCGCCCCCCCTCCATAGTTTACGCCTTCGGTCATATTCTCGTAGTGCTTAGGCGAAGCCCTACGCGGATCACTTCACCATCACCGTCACCATGCCGTTGTGCTGACGGAACTCTCCCTCGACACTTTGGTGGATCAAGAGTTCGAGGGACGTCATCGAGCTGAACGTGTGCAGAACTCGGATGTGCCGTATGTTCGGTGCTTGATCATTCGGAACGAAGAAGTTCGACTACATCAACTGCGTTGTCAAACGCTTCCGCTTTCGGTCTACGAGGGTATGTGGACACACTCTCCCCCTCTCTTTGCTATGCATCTCCTAGATAGATCTTGCGTGAGCATAGGAATTTTTTTGAAATTGCATGCTACGTTTCCCAACAATTACTTGATATCAAGAAATGAACGAAAGTTGTCGATATGGTGCGATAATGATTGAACTTACTTCTGGAGCATTGCAGTCATTGCCGCATATTCCTCGGGAACGTTACGTCTCGAGTCTTAGACAGTTACTACTCCCCCGTCAAGCTTAATGGATAGCAGAATGAAGTGGAACCTGCGCACACATAACTCATCAATTACATTACTTAACCTCGAGTAAGCGAAACCGAATATGCACAAGACAGTAACACTCACTTGAATTTGTAAGGAAAGAGTATTTCCCTTTTTTTATGTCGAAGGAACACTTTTAGAAAGTTTTCCTCGGTAAGTTCGGCTCTGTTTTGTACCGACCATTCATTTACGGTATTTGGCCTAATGAACCCAATGTCATAGATTTGTCCTTTTTTGCTTTCGACGATTTTCAATCTGCATAATATATTGAGGATAATTATATATACATGCAATGTACAAGCTGAGCTAGAGACTTAATTACAGAAGTAATACTTATAGACAGTAGCAAGTCATGAGTTGTTTGTCGACGGCCTCTTGATTGAATAACTGAAATAATTCCACAAATTCAACATGCATCAGGTCGACTCCAATGAGGTCGTGCTCATCTTTAATTCTCATCATCAAACTATTGGCCACATTCTTCCTGCAGCTTTCCAAGTACCATTCATGCAATCTTTGCATCATCGTTGTTAAAGGAGGATGATCAGGTTTGACGAGAGGCTTCCCGTGCTCGTATCTAAAGACCATTACAGAACATCATGAATATAGAAATGACCAAATTAATACAAGTTCATCGTCACATTAAAACAAAAGTACAACAGTGATCAAATGTTATTACTGAAAAAATAAATACATAAAGTTCATACATAGTTCTCATTGAACAACATTTAGCTCTCTAGAGCATCTAATTAAAACATACCTTGAAACTATGTAAAACATTTCAATGCAACAACAAATGCGGTCATAATCGCAACTAAGGTAATAGTTGATCCAACGACATAATGATACCAAGCCTCAGTATCAATGGCATATTTTCTAATCATTCTAATCTTCAAGCGCATTGCATCCATCTTGATCTTGTGATCACCGACGACATCCGCAACATGCAACTCCAATTCCATCTTCTCCTCCTCAATTTTTTCAATTTTTCTTCAAGTAATTGTTTTATTTTTCAACTAAATTTAACCTCTCGACAAGAGGGTTGGTTGGAATTTCTTGTTCACATACCTCCTAGATAAAAACATCTATGTCATGTTGGTCGGCATAATTGTCATAAACACTAAATGAAACAAATAGTTATAAAAGATAATATACCACATCTGAATCATACACAGGACGAGGGCCGACGGGAGTGGGTACCAAAACCGTGGCACTATATAATAACAAACAATAATAAAAGTAAGAAAATTATACAAGTATCTATCTAAATCATACAAGTATGATTTTTTTTCTTTGAGGAAGAAGATAAGAACAAGAGGCTCACCACGTTGGTGCCAGCGACGAGATCAGCGCGGGTGATCGACGGCGGTGAGGATGGGGACGGGACGGGACATACCGCCAAACCTAGACAAATCTTGAGGAAAATGGAGCTTGGATGTCGAGCTTGGAGAGGAGAAAGCTTAAGTGTGGCTCGGGCATTTCATCGAACACCTCATGTGCATGCATAGAAAGGAGAACAGGGCAGCACATGCACACCTCCCACACGGCCAAAATACAGAGGAGAAAGTGGGCAGGGGCGAGGTACATATAGGCATCTCTTTAGTCCAAGTTGGTGGCCAGATCCGAGGACAGAAGACTGACCTTTAGTCCCAGTTCCAGCAACCAACCGGGACTAAAGGCACTACAAGAAATATGTCAACTAGTGACCTTCTCTTAGTGACCCCAGCTGAATTGGTCGTAATCCACGGCCATTTCGCTTGGAAGGGCTCAAACCCTGAAATTGCCTTACACCAAATGGTCATAAAGCAGAAAAGTGTGGTCGATGACCTTATTTCTACCTGATTAAGACCAATATAAATGGTCATGACGTTGTGAACGTGGATGCATTGGTACTTATTGCTATGACTAGGCGCCACCTCATCAGTTTTGCCTATGTGTCATGTCCATGTGTCAATTTTTGCCATAGGTTGTGAAGCAACCTATATTTCTGTCATTCCCAAAATTCCCAAAGAAATGGGCATTCTTTACTATCCAAATCATTGCCTCATGACAATATTCAACTCCATTTGCCTGGTAAATCTTCCTCGGCAAATTTCCAAAGTTTTTGTTCAACTCGAACTGTTGTGAAGGAAATACTAGCTAGGCATATCCTAATGAGCTGAATTTTTGCCACATCTTCTATATTCCAAAATCATTGCTCTTCACAAAATTTGAGCCCCATCTAACAATACATGTGAGTGTGGCTTCAACATTCATATTTCTGTCCAGTGTGGTACGTTGCAAAGCAAGTGACACCTAGGCTCCTCCATTTGAGCTGCAAATTTTCCAAGATAGTCCTTAGTAGATGATCATCCTCGGCCAAAACTCAGGCCCATTGGCAATGTGCATTTCCCGTACCACTAATCAAACACTTGGGTGCTAATTCATGTTTGAGCATTGTTCGGTCTCCTCGTCAGATTCTTCTGTTGTTATTTTCTTCCAAGAATCTACCTGGGGAGTGCCAAACCTACTGGACATGCCTAGGCTTCCCAGAACGCATGGCAATGCCACGGTCACACGGTGACCATGCGACGGGCATGCGAGTCTACGCGCTTTGGAGTTGCGGCCCTGGGCCACCGTCCAAACCTCAACGTATCACCACCAAACCATGTATTTATGGTTAAATAGATAGTTATGTACCTAGAAATTATTTTTTGAAAAAATAAAGAGCAAACTATAAGGCAGCTGCAGTTCAAGTTTGACCTGCTTCCTCCTGAATCGGCGGAAATTTATCTTTTTCACCAGAGGTGGATAAAAACTTTTTACACCCAACCATTTTGTCAATTGTGCATTAAACATGGCATAGTATTTTATAAAATTGATTTGGTCCATTTTTGCAACAATTATTTGGTAGTTCCTTCATAAAAAAACCTCATTTCGGGCACTCGAAAAATGGAAAATGATTTTTCTGTGCAAAGAAAATGAAAACTCCCTTAGGCAACATTGTTTGGAATTCCAAGATGCACCCTTTTGCACAATATGAGATCATTTGAACAAATGCCATGAATGTGACCATAAGATTATCATTTGGCTTGAAAGCCATGAATCTTCACGCATGATAGCTCATTTCTGAGAAAACTTTTTTAAAATAATTGCCAGACATAAGTTTATTATTTTTCCTGGAAACTTGGTCACATATGATGACACAATGCGAAGGTTTTCCATTTTTTTATTTTTTTTTGAATTTTTTATGCCCGTTTCAAAATGCGGTCAAAACGGTCGGCTTGACCGTTCCTAGCTAGTGGTTGAATACTGGAATTTTTTTGGTGTTTCCCATAAATAGATACTTTTGTACCCAAAAATGATTTTTGAAAAAAATATAGTTCAAACTACGAGGCAGCTGATGTTCAAATTTGACCCGCTTCCAATTGAATCAGCAGAAAATTGTCTTTTTCACCAGAGGTGGATCAAAGCCTTTGACACCCAACCATTTGGTCAATTGTGCATTAAATATGGCCTAGTATTTTATAAAATTGATTTGGTCCAAATTTGCAACAACTATTTGGTAGGTCCTTCACAAAAAAACTCATTTTGGGCACTCGGAAAATGGAAAATGATTTTTTTCGTCCTAAGAAAATGAAAACTTCCTTAGGCAACATTGTTTGCGATTCCAATATGCACCCTTGTGCATACTATGACATCATTTGAAGAAACTATGCCATGAATGTGGCCATAAGATTGATCATTTGGCTTGAAAGCCATTGATCTCCACACATGATAGCTCGTTTCTGAGAACACTTTTTTAAAATAATAATCGTATTAGAAGTTTATTATTTTTTCTGGTAACTTGGCCACATATAATGACACAATGCAAAGGTTTCCATTTTTTTGATTTTTTTGAATTTTCAATGCCCATTTCAAAATGAGGTCAAAACGGTCGGCTTGGCCGTTCCTAGCTAGTTGTTGAATCTTGGAAAATTTTTGGTGTTTCTCTGATTAAATAGATACTTTTGTACCTAAAAATGATTTTTGGAAAAAATATAGAGCGAACTACGAGGAAGCTACAGTTCAAATTTGACCCGCTTCCAACTGAATCGGCAGAAATTTGTCTTTTTCACCAGAGGTGGATCAAAGCTTGTGACACCCAACCATTTGGTCAATTATGCATTAAATATGGCCTAGTATTTTATAAAATTGATTTGGTTCAAATTTGCAACAATTATTTGGTAGGTCCTTCACAAAAAAAAACTCATTTTGGGCACCTGGAAAATGGAAAATGATTTTTTCGTCCAAAGAAAATGAAAACTTCCTTAGGCAACATTGTTTGCGATTCCAATATGCACCCTTGTGCACAATATGAGATCATTTGAAGAAACTATGCATGAATGTGGTCATAAGATTGATCATTTGGCTTGAAATCCATTGATCTCCACACATGATAGCTCGTTTCTGAGAACACTTTTTAAAAGTAATTATCATATTACAAGTTTATTATTTTTTTATGATAACTTGGCCGCATATAATGACACAATGCAAAGGTTTCAATTTTTTGATTTTTTTTGAATTTTTCATGCCCGTTTCAAAATGCGGTCAAAACGGCGGGCATGACCGTTCCTAGCTAGTGGTTGAATCTTGGAAAACTTTTGGTGTTTCTCTGATTAAATATACACTTTTGTACCTAAAAATGATTTTTGGGAAAAATAAAGTGCAAACTATGAGGCAGCTGCAATTCAAATTTGACCCGCTTCCAACTGAATCGGCAGAAATTTGTTTTTTTTTACGAGAGGTGGATCAAAGCTTTTGACACCCAACTATTTGGTCAATTGTGAATTAAATATGACCTAGTATTTTAGAAAATTGATTTGGTCTAATTTTGCAACAATTATGTGGTAGGTTCTTCACAAAAAAACTCATTTTTGGCACTCGAAAAATGGAAAATAATTTTTTCGTTCAAAGAAAATGAAACTACCTTAGGCAACATTGTTTGCCATTCCATGTTTGTTATTTTCCTAAAAGCTAGTTCACAATTGGTGACACAATGAGAAGGATTTTTTTTATTTTTTTGAATTTATGTGATCATAAAATAGCTTAAATGATTTTAACATCTTATTTGTAAATCTATCACGACCAATTTAGTTGGTCATAATGTTGTTTTGCGATCTGATTGGTCCGTGGACCAGACACGCGGATCATGCACGAAACACCGTTGGATCCTCCCGGATCCAACAACAGCCCTCACCCCTCGCCTCCCCCACCAACCCCACGTGAGGCGAAACCCTAGCTCTGTTCTCCTCCATTTTCCATCCACCCCCCGCCTCCTTTCTTTCTTTCTCGCCTCCCCAATTCCCTCCCCGTCAACTCCACCGCCCCCTGCTCCTCTCCGATGACCGATGACCACCGGCCCCTTTGCTCCCTGACTCTGCCGCCGTGCTCTGAGCGGTTCCCGCCGCGTCCTCGCCTACCCCACGTAGCCCCCTTCTCTCCAACCCTAACCCTCTACCTTCCTCAGATCTCAATCCGCCGCTGTAGCCCAACCCAATCCCCTGCCGTCCTTTGCCAGATCCCTCCCAGCTCCGACGAGCCCGCCACGAACCGTCTGCGGGCGGGGAGCCTGGTCTACGGGCGGCAGCACAGCAGGATCATCACGGGCTCCACCTTCCCGGGCGGCGTCTCCCCCTCCCACCGCCGCTCCTCCTCCACCACCTCCGCGGTCTCCCTCCCGGGCACCGCCGTCGGCGTCGGGGGCATCTCCAACGTTGCCGCGCGCGCCTCAACCACCAGGATCGCGCAGGTCATGGCCTCCCAGAGCGCCGCCGCGCCCGATCCGCTCGTCCTCGACAACAGCAAGTACTACATCACCAACTTCGTGGTGGCCGATCCTCTCCCCGCTGCCACCGCCGCTCGCGAGGATCCAGGCCGCCCACGCCGGTTACCGTCTATCGCCACTCTGGATCCGCGCCGCCCGCGCTCCTCGACCTCGAGCTCCGCCCCCGCCCGCCCCTCCTTCTTCCTTCTCTCCTGCTTTCTCCTACTGCCTTGCTGGATTGCTCTTAACGGGATTGCTTGGCTCAGTTGCTTTCATTGCTTGCTTGCTTGCACACGCATCAATCCACCCATTGATTTTTTTTCACTTGATACATGTGTTGCTCTTTTTCTATCTATGTATGTATCTATCTATGTATGTATCTATTCCTACCAAGCAAATGGAAACAAACAGCGGAACACTACCTAATCTAGTCTAGTGTATAAATTACAGACAAACTTGTATAGTTTCAGGTGTCCCCCCTTCATTCATTTCCTATAATCTAGTGTATACAGACTTGTGTAGCTTGTATACTCTATTCTTTGCCAAATACTCTATTTTTTCAGTGGAACATTATCTCTTGCTTGCTTGCTTGCTTGCTTGCACACCCTCTTATTTTTACTACTTGTATAGTTTGATTTTATATATGCTTTCTATGTCTGTATGGAACCTAAACAAACATGCCATACAAGGAAATGGAAGGCTTGTGTAGTTTCAGTTGTTCGTTGCCAATGATTAATCATCTTGTTTGTTTTTTGGCTGCATCTTGACATACATTCTTATGCCTGTTTACTCCAGGTCAGGCGCCCCCTCCGGCTAGGTCTACCTCAAATTTGTGCCTCCACATTCAGTTCCAGCCACATTTAGAATATTGATTTGGTTAATTCTGCAGTGATCCAATCTGAAATCCGAATATCGAATATTAGATTGCTTGGGTTTACTTGTAATTTGGGCAAGTGTGGTATTAGCAGTATTATGTTAGTTGCTTCATGATTCTCGCTGGTGGCTACTGGCTAGTTCATGCATGTGAACTACTGTCGGTGGATTTGTTTGTACATGTGTAGGTGAGATCCTGGCAGAATTCTCTGGTTTGGAATTGATTCGTGGGGATTGAGGGGGCACCTTGTGTTTATTGCTGTGGTGGATTACGGCTAGGTATAGATTAGAGCTCTCTCAGGTGCTCATCATTTGGATTACAAACAAGCCTTGCTTGCATGGTCCAGTGTTGGGTAGGTAGCAGTTATGAGCGTCTCTTTGCCATGTCAAAGTGGAACTCTGATGCAGACAGTCGCATTATCTTGTTCCTTTCTTGGTTGGTCAGCTTAAGATTGAGGGACATGGATCAATTGTGCTTGTTTATGATGGCAGATTGGCAGGATCTTCCCCTTTTCTTTTGCCAATTATGCATGTTCTTTGCACTGTTGAGTTCCGGTGCAAGTGATGCTCATTACTTATAACCCCATTATATCTGTACAGTCCATGCTTCGGTTCTGAACTAGAATAAAAGTAGTACATGGCAGCAACCCAGATTGGGTGTAGCCTCAATTGCAAAAGTTTTGTTGTTTGGTGACTCTACTTGCTCACTTAGTTATGCTGCAATAGGTTTTCGTAGCTTGTTCATGCCTGCTCAATGTTGTTCATGTTGAATGTTGTTGTTCTCTGTGTAGATAACATGCTGAATGTTGAATGTTGTTCATGCTCTGTTTGATTTGTCTGAATGTTGTTCATGCTGAATGTTGTTGTTCTCTGTGTAGATAACATGCTGAATGTTGAATGTTGTTCATGCTCTGAATACGACAAAATGATTGAGCTCTGTTTGATTTATCTCTTCTCTGTGTAGATAACAATGTTGAATGTTGTTCATGCAACTGTGTGTATGCAGAAACTGTGAGGATGACAAGGTGAAGACCTCCAAGCTTCGTTTTGTTCTTCTTCTTCGTGTGCTACTTGCAGCATCAAGGGGATCTTCGACCGCTACCAAAGAGCCACCGACCAGCCTCGTGGACCGAAAGCAAGATGAGGTTGGCTTCTGCTTCTCTATATTGCCTCCATCCATCTTTTTCTTTAGCTGTATCACTTTCTCCTTTCTTTGATGTGGCTGATTTGCTTCCGTTTGATATCATGGCAGAATATGCAGCGCACCCTGAGCCGGCTCAAGAGCATCAACCGGAACCTGCGCACTGAGATCAGGTCAATGCCTTTCCTCTTTATGATCATCTAAAGAGATCTTCTACTAGCATTGATAGATCTGAAGCTAATTTGCTATAATTGGCATCAAAATTGTGAGTGTCACTAGTGATGCAATCGCTCTTTTCCTTGTGATGCCCGAAAATCAAGAAACTGTTTTGGGTAATATGCACTGGGCTTTTGCTTATGCTCTTTTGAGTTTGGCAAGTGATTGTTTGGGGAGTAGATGTAGTGTGTGCTTATGCTCTTCTGAGATTTGCAGGAGTAGTTCATTTTTGGGACATGTGTTAAATAAATAATGTGTGTTAAATCAAGCCTAGCAGAGTACAATATACACACTAGATTGTTTCTGAACGTGTTCAATCAAAAATGTGTATGTGTTACTGTATCCTAGTAATTCTGCTGTGTCACTGTATCCCAGTAAAGCAAGATGCTTGTTATACTCATGTTCCTGATGATATTGGTGTACACTCAAACTGGTTATTTCTTCTAGTTCTGCTACTAGTTGCTGTGTACTCCTAGTGCTGTAGTTGTTGTGTAGTAATACAAAAATATTAATGCTCAAATATGATGATGTGGCCTGCAGCGCATTTGCTTCGACGTCGACCCATCCGCCGTCATCGCCTTCGAGGGCAACGAGGACACGGCAGGCGCCGTCGGCCTCAGCGACGGCTTCCACCACTACCACATCGTTGTCACCTACTAGTTCCACGACGACGTCTGGGCCGTCGAGTCCTTCTGCAGTTGTTCCTTCCACAGTTTGGGTGGGACTCGTCGGATTGGCCTCCTCGTTTCCTATTTCAGGTAGTACATCCTTGTTGCTCGAATCTACTATTTGATCTACCTGCACATCTCCCGCTCCGACGCAGAATTGATGGGTTCTTCCTGGATTATGGAATCCTGCAAAAAATTGAATTTTCTAGGGGCAATCTTAGCCTACTTGCCACAAATTATGCTTGTCCGATTGGCTCTGGCATTAATTACTAGGCCGAGATTTTAGTTTGTTATCATCGTCGAGTCTAAGATCCCCATGCCCATTTATATGATCTCTATGGTGAATTACTTCTATGGTGTGTGTCAAAATTTGAAGTAGATCTGAAGTCTGCAGCTCCAGTTTTCCTAGAGGCCACATTATCCTTATTTTAATGGTCAACTTGTTCAGAGTAGAGTTGAATCCTGTAGACCACATGATACTATTGTGATAATGCAGAGTTGGTGTCCATTTATCCATGGAGATTTGAGTTTTCTCTTTTTGTTTATTCTGTGTGGTGTTAGTCCGATGGTCTATTGCAAGATGGCCGTATGGATGACTGAACTTTGTTTATTCTGTGAGGGCTTGCTTGGTACCAATTGTTATGTGCTTCATTGTGCAGTGGTGATTTTGTAGCACTGATACGAACTTACAACAGTATTACATTGTAGTGTTTTCTGCATGTTGTCGTATCACTACTTCCATGCTGCATTCACATTTGAGTCTATTAGCTTTTTTTTGTTTTTATCCTTGATTAGTATCAATTGTTGTATTGTAGACTTAAAATTGTGGTGGTTCCTCCTTTACAGAAGCTCAAGTGTGAAGTCGTGAAGTGTGAAGCAAGTGTGAAGCCGTGAAGTGTGAAGCCGTGAAGTCCAACTCATTGTAGCATATCTGTGTTGTAAAGATTGTAATAGATTTATTTAGTGGTATATTTGATGAATTTTATGTGTTCTCTGTTCTATTTGAACTATTGATTATGTATGTGATTTGAAAACTTGTGAAATGGAAACCTGTCTAGTGGGGCCACTTACGAAAATAATCTGTCAAATTTGTACATTTCTTACATGTGGGACCAATTTGAGAGATGAACATGACAAGTTGGACCCATCTGACTAGTGGGACCAGCTTGAATATATAATGGTTGAAAATAGAAAATCAGTAGACTAAAAGGCCATGGCCCAGAAAATAAAAAGGCCGAATAAATGGCCCAAAGCCCATGTAGCTAGCGAAAATTACCAGGAAAAATAGATATTAAAAAGGCTGAATTAATGGGCTCGGCCCATGTAAAACACCGAATTGGACCGGGCTGAATCTTATCCATGTCAGCTTGCCACACTGGATCCTACGTGGCTTGGGGAGGCTGCTAGTGACCAAAAATTTGGTCAAAGAACCAACGACCTTTTACATATCAGAAAGAAGGTCGTTAATTTTAGTTTATGACCGCCAGCTTTTGACCTTCTATTTTTGGTCACAAAAAGGTCGTAAATGAAAAACAATGACCTTTCAGCGACCAATAGTGATGGTCGCAGGTTGACATATTTCTTGTGGTGAGGTGTGCCAGGAGCGAGGCCCATTGGTCCCGGTTTGTGTCCAGAACCGGGACCAAAGGGGTCAGACAAACTGGGAATAATGGCCCTCGAGGCCCGGTCGGCGCCCTGGCCTCACGAACAGGGATTGATTCACCCTTTGGTCCCGGTTCGTAAGAGAATCGGGATTAATGCCTTATCTGGCAAGGACCAAAGCCCTGTTTTCTACTAGTGAAGGGTCGTCATCTCCGTCTTCCATCGATCCATCCCCAAAGCAGATACTGACGCATCGACCTTGTCAGACCTCTCTGCCATCGATGCCACCACGACGCCAGACAACGTCGTCCTCCTGCGCGTGTCCATCGCCACACATCTGACGCCGATCCTCCACTGCTCCACGCTGCCGAGAACCGCCGCCATGAATATGTAGAAAGAAACACCGCTCCACCGAAGAAGCCGTCCGATGGTCCCTCGAGCCCGGTTGCACCTCCAAGAATGCCACCCCCAAGGGGGTAACAGCACATGATTGTTGTCGTCATCCGATCAACTGATCTAGGGATTCCCCCGGAGGTATTGGGTGGGGTTGGGAGCTTCACCTCGATGATGCCTTTATAAAGGAAACGATGATAAGGGCTTCGTCATCATCGGCTCCGGCCACTGACCGTAGACCGGGTTTTCACCCGGATCCATCCCATGAAATCCACCCGACAACCTGTGCACTGTCTCGACCGCCTTCAAAGCCCAAGATCTAGCCGCCTAGATCCGACGACCAACCACAATGGCACTGCCACCGTAGTAGCCCTGGCGCACCGGCCACTGCCTGAGTGTGCCACCACTGGAGCCTGGGAGGAGGACTCCCACCCCACCTCGCCAAACCACGAGAGCCGCCAAGATGGATCCCGCGCGCTTGATGTCTACTACGCAATCTTCTTCTTGTAGACTCGTGTTGAGCCTCCAAGCGCAGAGTTTTGTAGGACAGTAGAAAATTTCCTTCAAGTGGATGACCTAAGGTTTATCAATCCGTGGGAGGCGTAGGATGAAGATGGTCTCTCTCAAACAACCCTGCAACCAAATAACAAAGAGTCTCTTGTGTCCCCAACACACCCAATACAATGGTAAATTGTATAGGTGCACTAGTTCAAGAGATTGTGATACAAGCGTAATATGGATGATAGATATAGGTTTTTGTAATCTGAAAATAGAAAAAAAAACAGCAAGGTAGCAAGTAACAACAGTGAGCAAAAACGGTATTGCAATGCTTGGAAACAAGGCCTAGGGTTCATACTTTCACTAGTGCAAGTTCTCTCGACAATGATAACATAATTAGATCATATGGCAATCCCTCAACGTGCGACAAAAGTCACCCCAAAGTTCCTATCGTGGAGAACATAAGATGAAATTGCTAGTAGGGTACGAAACCACCTCAAAGTTATTCTTTCCGATCAATCCATTGAGCTATTCCTGTAAGTGTCACAAATAGCCCAATGTCACCTAGATAACACCATATGACACTCATCAATCAACCCTAATGTCACCTAGATACTCCAATGTCACCACAAGTATTCGTGGGTCAATTATACGATATGCATTAAACAACTTCAGATTCATAATATTCAATCCAACACAAAGAATTTCAAAGAGTGCCCCAAAATTTCTACCGGAGAAACAAAGACGAAAACGTGCATCAACCCCTATGCATAGATTACCCCAATGTCACCCCGGAAATCCGCGAGTTGGGTGCCAAACCATACATCAAGTGAATCAATAGAACACCTCATTGTCACCACGCGTATCCCACGCAAT
Source organism: Aegilops bicornis (assembly GCA_021605145.1). Taxonomy (NCBI): domain Eukaryota; kingdom Viridiplantae; phylum Streptophyta; class Magnoliopsida; order Poales; family Poaceae; genus Aegilops; species Aegilops bicornis. The sequence continues at coordinate 819,590,486 of CM038670.1, forward strand.
ACATACATCAAGTGTTCTCAAATCCATAATAGTATTCAATCCGATAATAGTGAAACCTCAAAGGTAAAACTCTATTCACCACAAGAAGGTAGAGGGGGAGAAACACCATATGATCCAACTATAATAACAAAGCTCGCGGTACATCAAGATCGTGCCAAATCAAGAACACGAGAGAGAGAGAGAGAGAGAGAGAGAGAGAGAGAGAGAGACAGAGAGAGAGAGATAGAGAGAGATCAAACAAATAGCTACTGGTACGTACCCTCAGCCCTGAGGGTGAACTACTCCCTCCTCGTCATGGAGACCGCCGGGATGATGAAGATGGCCACCAGTGATGGTTTCCCCCTCCGGCAGGGTGCCGGAATGGTCTCCCAATTGATTTTTCGTGGCTACAGAGGCTTGCGGCGGTGGAACTCCCGATCTAGGTTTCTTTCTGGCGGTTTTGGGATTTATAAGATTTTTTGTCATTGGTTTCACGTCAGGGGGGTCCACGAGGCAGCGGCAAGACAAGGGCGCGCCCTAGGGGGTGGGCGCGCCCTCCACCCTTGCCGTCACCTCGGGACTCTTCTGGCCCAACTCCGGTGCTTCGGGGGTCTCTTTTGGTCCATAAAAAATCATCGTAAATTTTCAGCCCATTCGGAGAACTTTTATTTCTGCTCAAAAAACGACACCACTATAGTTCTGCTGAAAACAGCGTCAGTCCGGGTTAGTTCTAATCAAATCATACCAAAATCATATAAAATTGTTGTAAACATGGCATTAATACTTCATAAATTATAGATACATTGGAGATGTATCAGCTCTTCACCGTCTCTGATCTGAACCAATCTGTAGCAAAAACCACCAGATCGAAGACGCAGATCTGCCTTGGACAGGGGCTGCACCACTTCATGCCGCCGCGAGAAGCCCGAGCTTCACCTGACGCCACCTTCCAGGGCCCCCGCCCAGGGATCCAGACAGAACATCGCTGCTGCCACTGGCCATGTTCTGCCGCCGCCGCCAAGCCGAGCCGCCGGCCACCGCGACCAAGGCCGCCATGACCCTGCGAGCCCACCGAGCGGCCGGCGCCACCAGATCTTCCACGAAGCCCAGCAGCTCCGCCGCCTCCGCCCAGCACCATGTTGTCGCCTTGCGCCCGTCGCGACGAACAATCAACGCCCGCCCGATGCGGATCGGGAGAGAAGCATACAGGCGCCATGGGTGATCCGCCTCACCCGATCCGACGCGGAAGGGAAGAGGGCCTCCGCCGCCGCCGTCAGCTGCCCGGGGCTTCGCCCGGCGACCTCCTCCAGCGGCGGCGGAGGGGAGGATGAGGATGGATGTGCCCCGCGGCGGGGGTTAGGGTTTCCACCCGAGCCGCCCTAGCGAAGCGACCGGTTGGACAATTATGCATGTGGAGATCATGTCCTTCAAAATTGGGGGAGAATTTCACTTCCCCGGCCTCTGCACCAACTAGGGATGCATACAGCCTTTTAATACGAGTACTAGGACTTTTAATCTCGGTTACGCAACAAGCCTAGTCCTCAATAAATGTGCGAGTACCAGAAAAGTCTAGTCCTCAAGAATAAATAGGAATCTAAATTCGCCTCCGTAAGAATTTGAATCTAGATGTTGGATTTGAACCGATATTTATTATTTGCATGCGACATTGACGTGTATGATAAACGTGCATAGATTTACATAGATTTAGAAGTCCGGATTTAAAATATGAAAGTACCAGACATAAAATATGAGGGACCGATGGACATACAGGTACCGGATTTGTCAAGTCCGCCTGGATGCTCTCAGACCAGGCAGGTTTTAACGAGGACACGAACAAAACACGCCCTATACCCCGAAAGGGCAAAGCAAAAAAGCAAAAGAGCGACTTCTCAAACCATGAATGGCCGAACATAATGTATCTTTCAGGGGGAAATAAATATGCTGGGAAACGACAACGTGACCAAGCGCATGCTTCCTACCGTATACGTGGTTGAAGGATGGCAAAGTCTACTACTAATAGTACATGTCGAGTTCATTTTTAAAATACGTTGATTGATGCTTCCCGGACTGAAATCTCCGATAAGACTGGTCAATCGATCTTAGCACCGTCTTTGTGATCGTATCCGTCGTTGCTCGACTTGTCCACCTATGCACGCAAAATGTACTTTTTTTTTGAATTTTCACGCAAAATGTACTTGATTTGGACCTACAACAAACATCATCACGTATTCATGTCAGATAACCAAATCCAACTTGTGGGAAAGGAAAATAGTGGATACGTAGCTACGTGAGTCTTGATGCATTTCCTAGCCGAACATCAGAGTTATTTCGAGGACAGAGTATGTTGAATATAAATATTTTTCAGAACAGAGGCTCAAGTTGCTCAACTCGATCGCACTTGGGCTTGGACCCGCCGGGTGCATGCCGACATGTCCAAGCCAATCATTCTGCCGTGTACCCGAGAGAAAAAATGACTCTGCCTATAGTACAGTTTTCCTGTGGTCCGGATTATTCCGTCTTTTCCGGAAGAGCGGTACGTCTCCTATCCACATATCCACAAAGATTTAAACGGCACTACGTACAGAAATCGCTGGAGTGAGAACTTTCCAAACCACGAGCTACGCCTACGCCACGTCTGTATTCAGTGGACACAATCAGATCAGCTGCACGTAGGATTGGACTGTCGACATGTAATGGCAGTACGTACTATGTCAGAAATACTGTAGGAAATACGCTCATCGACATGAAGTTGATTGGAAGTGGGCCATACTCGCAATCCAGCACAGTGAACTCCATCGATAAGCGCAAGCGACGGCCGGTGCCCCACGCAGGAAATCTCGATCGATCGACATCGGATAGCCGCTGGCCCATCGAGACTTCTGATGCCCAAGTGTGTCCATAAACGCACCCTAAACAACTACAGTGGAGCGGGGTAGTAAGAAGCCTAACCATTGTCATGGGATCACTAATCAATTTCCTCTCAAATATAGCATCAATGCCATCCGCCTCCACCACCGCAGATGACCACAATCTATGTCCGTATTGACCCTCACTAGTTCATTGAATCCAGGGTGGACCATTCTAAGGGGTTCATGGAAGAATGGGGTTCAATTCCCCCTATACAAAGTAAATTGCAAAAAACCATCACATTGAAGGCAACTTTTACGAAAACCACTACAATACATTTTTTTGTAAAAAACACCTTGCCTATGGTAATCTTTTTGCAGAAAACACCGATCGGCGGATCGGGCTCAGTTAAGCTTGTTTATGACAGGTGGGGCCCGGTTTTTGCTGCGTCGGCACTGTGGGCGTCCGACCCGTTAGGCGGCGTTTGTGCGCCTGTGTGCCTCCATCCCCCCTCTGTTCGTTTGACCCCGTCGTCTCCCCCCTCCTCGCGTGTGCCCGCTGTTCCCCTTCTTCCCCCCTCTCCTGTCCACTCTCTCCCCTCCTCGCGTCGCGTAGGCAGATGGCTACTCCGGCGAAAGCAGACAGTATTGGCGGCTGCGGTCCTCCGTGCAGTGGCGCAGGTGAGGCGGATCCTGGCCCAAGAGGTGAGCTCCGCGGGAGCTCGAACCCTAGCAAGGCGACACTCAATGCGGAGGAGGAGATGCAGTATTTGATGGAATACGCGGCGGCTAGATCTTTCGCGGCGGCGGTGAAGGCGAATCCGATTGGAAGCCACCACATCGCCTCATCCTTCGGCGGTGTATAGTGAGATCCCCTTCCCCTTCTCCATTACATTCCGTTTCTAGGGCTAGGGCTAGGGTTAGATTATACTGAGATCCAGTTCCACATCTCTATTGCATATTGTTGGGCCTATGGTTGTTATTGCGATGATATGTTCCTGAAATTAACTCATTATGTTTAAATTAGGTGTTGTTTGTGTCTTATTTAGTTGAAATAAGCTATCGTTATATAGTTGGAATTACGTGCTGTGTTGATCTGTATTGCAGTAGTTCTTAATGAACCAAAGCTAGGGATATTTTTTACTGTTTTGTTTTCTACTACATTGGTTACTTAAGTGTTATAATTCCTTTGTTTGTTGTTGTTCTGCTTTTTCATAAGTGTTATAATTGAACACTTATACAACACTATGTTTCTTTATAAATTTGCAGTTTGGATGATGAGGTTTGGGAATTGAGGATGCATTTTCATGACAGAGACAATCTTGAGAGAACTATGATGTTGTCAGACATCACATTTTACAATCTAGTAGCACTGACAGAGACTGAAGGATATGGTTTGAGGGATTACATGTACTATGTGAAGGATCCTGGCCTAGGGATAGAAGGAATGCAAGAAATAGAGGATGATGACATGCTGGAGAAAATTCTAGACCACATAATACAGCAGAAGCAGAAGATCTTCAATGTGACAGTTGTTAGGGCCAGTTCCCCCAAACCTGTACATATAAATAGCAGTGGTAATGTTATTGAGCAGCAGATCCCTCTGCAGGACATTGGAGAGCCCCAACTGTATCAGGTAGATCAAGAAGGAGTGTTGTTCAATGCAGGTAATGTAGAAAATTCAGATGCAACATCAGAAGTAGCAGAAGAAGAACCAGTACCAATACAGTTTGTAACACAGCAGAGCACAATCATTTCAGAGGAGCAACTGCAAATAGAAAAAATTATGGAGGAGACAAGGAGAAAGCAAATTGCCATTTTTAGGAAGAATAATAAAGAAAAAGAGAAGGCCGCTCCTTTGAAAAGGAAAGCTGCAGTTATGGACAATGAAGAGGACAGTGAAGATGACAATTTGATAGAATATGGGGATATCCTTGCTAGGCTTGAGGAAATGAAAAAACAGAGGGATGATCCACACTGCATTATGAAGGGGACACAGATATTGAGGAGATGTGGGAGACAGATGAGGAGGAGGAATTGTATGAGCCATCAGGTGAAGAAGAGGATGATGATGATGAAGAGGAGGAGGAATTGGAGGAAGAGGTGCAAGAGGAGCAAAGCAATGAAGAGGAGCAAGAGAGTGGGCAAGTTATCCAGAAGAAGAATAAGGCCAAGAGGCACAGAAAAGGGCCAACTAGTAGATCACATGCAAGTGTAGATGAGATGTGTGAGGAGGACTGGATACCATCAGATGATGAGGACAAAAAACCAGAAGACCTGGGTTTGGAAGATGATGATGGTGCTGAGGCAATGGCTTATGTGTTGCCCAATGGTAGGAAGAGTAGAGCAAAGAAGATGAAGCCAAGGTTATGGTATGCTGAGGACAGAGCTGACCCACAGGACCAATTTATGAAGCATCTTTGCTTCATTGATGTCTACCAGTTTAGAACTGCACTCCAAACCCTGCACATATCACAGAACAGGAACTTTGAGTACCATAGAAACTGCAGTGACAGGATTATAGCACAGTGCACAGATCAGCAATGCCCTTTCTATATGTCAGCTTCTCAGATTGCAAATGAGAAGACATTTACCATTAGGAAGTTGTATTTGGTGCACACATGCCCTTCTGTGACAGAGAGCACCAAAGTCACTAACAAGTGGGTTGCAAAACATTGTGAGGAGGCAGTGAGGAATGACCCTAACACAACAATAACTACAATTATTGACACTGCAAAGAGCAAGTATGGAGTGGATATATCAACCCACATAGCCTACAGGGCTAGGAAGGCAGCAAAGAGTGTTGTGACTAGTAGAAAAAGGGCCTATAGTCCCGGTTGGTGAGGGCCTTTAGTCCCGGTTCATGAACCGGGACTAAAGGGTCGGTACTAATGCCCTGACCCTTTAGTCCCGGTTCAATCCAGAACCGGGACAGATGAAACCTCCACGTGGCCTGTCCGTTGAGCCCAGGCGGGAGGGCCTTTGGTCCCGGTTGGTGGCACCAACCGGGACCAATAAACATCCACGCCACAAGATTTCTATGGCTGTGGTTTTTGTTTTTTTAAGGGGGGTTTGGGTGTTAATTGAGGTGTTTCATATATTGTGCTATAGCTAGCTAATTAATAGAGAAAAGTGTCCTCTCTTTTGTTCGTGCTTGGTCGACGCTACGTACTATACATACGTATAGAGAGGACTAGCTAGACACGCTAGCTAGCTAGTAATTAAGCAAAATGTAAGATCGTCATGAACATATATGCATACAGAGAGAAGTGATATCGACCACCTCTCCTTCTCCGAGAGATTGGTCGAACAACAAGTTCTCGTATATCTATCCGACACTACCGGCTACATATATACAATAATTATCTTTTACAAATATATAATCTCCTAACATACGGACGCGTGGTCCACATAGTATTCTCCGTCTTCAGCGATCACGTGGTCAAGAAAGAATGCCGCCAATTCCTCATGAATTGCTCGCATGCGATCTGGTGCTAGGAGTTCATCCCGCATCCGAAACATCTAATTTTAAGAAGGGGGTCAATACATATATATATATATATATATATATATATATGAATGAATGAAACTCAACACAAATGATGGTAATAAAATAAAATTGTGAATATTTTTATTTACGCACTTCATATTGTTTGTCGGAGTAGCCCCGCTCACAGGTCGTGTGGCGGATGGACTCGCAAACGTAGTATCCACATAAATCATTCCCTTGTTCCTGCCACAACCACTTTACAAGAAATAGAGGTTAATCAAACTGATAATTAGCAAGCATGCTAAATGGTATTGATGAAACTAGTGCTTGAATCACTAGGAGATGCGTGGAATATGCTACTATATAGTACTTACTTTTGGGTGTCTAAATTGCAGCTTCTTCGGTAGTCCCGGAGCTTTTTTGGTGAATTTTCTCCAAGCCCTGCCATACAAAGAAAACAATTACTTGATATCAGAAATGAACAAAGTTGCTGATATGGTGGATAATGATCGATTTAACTTACTTCTCGAGCATTTCAGTCATATCCGCATACTCCTTGGGATCTTTTCGCTTGGAGTCTAAGACAGTTACTACTCCCTTCTCAAGCTTAATCTCTAGGAGAATATAGTGGTAGCTGCGCACACATGCATAACTCATTAATATTACATTACTATAACCTGGACTAATAAGGAAACCGAATATGCCACAAGACAGTAACACTCACTTGAAGTTGTAAGGAAAGAGTATTATATCTTTGTGTTCATTTATTACCAACGATTGTAGCAAGTTGGCCTCGGTATTTTCTTTCTGAAATTCAACCTCAGTTTTATCTATGAGATATGTGTTAATGAACCCAATATCACCCACTTTTCTTTTCTTCAATTCGGCGATCTTCAATCTGCATAATATAGTGAGGATAATTATAAATACATGCAATGAAAGGGCTGAGTTATATAGAGAGACTTAATGATGTAAGTAGTACTACTTACAGCATGTGAGCAGGTGACCGTTGCTTTATCGAGGGCCAATTGATTGAAAAACTGATAGAACTCCTCAAATGGAATAGGCAGCAGTTCAATTCCAAGGAGGTCATGCTCCTTTTAACTCTCACATACAAAGTACTCCTCCCTCGGACTCTTTGCAGGTTTTCATGTACCAATCATGCAATCTTCGCATCATCGTTGATAGAGAACTTTCATCTTTGACGAGAGGCTTACCGTACTCGTATCTTTGTATCTGCACCTCCAAGAAATCATAATGTACATCGTCGGGCAGGTAATCTGCAGGATTGCCATAACCGGGCACCATCCTCGGATCGACGATGTATGTCGCTAGCAGCACCTTGAGCGGGGGCACGATTGCTTCACTTGTTCGCCGAGCTGGGCAATTTGTTTCCTAGCTCGTCGTTCTTTCATCCTTTGATCACTGACAGTACTTCCCGACCTCTTCGCTTCGACAAATGCCTTTCCAATAATGCGCTCATAGTTGCCTTTCGGCGGAGACTTGGGTGGTTTTGTCAGGGAAGCGAGAGTGCGCTTCGCTTTCACCGGATCTACCTTCTCCTCTGGAGGTGGATGTCTCTTTGCTTTCAACCCTTGAAACCAGTCATCCACTTCGGTCTGCGCGATCTTCGTGTTTTCCTCCTTGCTCCTCTCATACGGTAACTTCTCTGGAGTCTTCAGAGAAGGACCGAATCTGTATCTCCTCCCGCCTTTGGCTGTACTGCTAGACGCCGGCAGAGCAGACGGAGCGGATGTCTTCTTTCCTTGCTTACGAGGCGGAGGAGAAGGACTACGACGCGCCGGAACAGCCGGAGCGGCGGCGGGTCTCTTCCGCCCTTTGCCGACGAGGCGGAGAAGGAGGAGGATGGCTGCTCGGGCGCCGGTGCAGGCGGAGAAGGAGGCGGAGTGCCGCCACGCCACGGGAGAAGGAGTCGGCCGAGTGCCCTGATCGCCACTCACGGGAGGAGGAGGCGGTGGAGGAGGCGGAGTGCCTGACTCGCCGGAGGAGGAGGAGGAGGAGGAGGCGTCCAGTTCGGAAGGTTGATGAGATCCTTCCGCCATAGGCATGGAGTCTTGAGCGAGAACCCAGCCGATACTCCCCTTCACCGGTAGGGTGGTCAAGCCGAGGTCCTCAAATCCCTCCGTTATTTCATCGACCATCACCTTAGCATATCCTTCGAATCGGCGGCGGTGAAAAGTTGAGTCGGGTTTAGTAGGATAAACAGAGCCAACAGCCGCCTTGACCTTCAAATTGCTCCATTGCGCCATATAAGGTGGCAATTTTCAGCATCCGTGATAGCATCCACGGGATAGCCGGCAGGAGCCGTCAAGGCATGCTGCTTTCTGGCTGAAGCAGCTCGGTGGAAGCCATGCTGCTTCTCCGCTGAGATGGTGGGGTAACCGGGAAGCTTCGCAGGTCGCTTGCTGCAATCTGCCGCTTCTCGTTCCTCTAGCCCCATTACCCTTTCGTGCAGCGCCTTTGCATTTGGCTCGCTTCCAGCTTTCTTCCTCCTCTCATGGGTTTTGTAACCCCTTGCGTCCGGAAATCCAGCCTTCCCCGAAACGGAGCCTGGCGTGCCTCGTGTCCGTCCAGGGTGCTCAGGATTCCCGAGGGCCATTGTGAGCTCGTCCTTCTCTCTGTCTGGAACGAACTTCCCTTGCTGCGCTGCTTCTATATATTGCTGAAGCCTCTTGATCGGTATGTCCAATTTGTTCGTCTGGCCCAAATGCACTTCCTCGTTATAGGGTCCAAGGATCCGCCGCCTCAAGAACCAAGTCCGCAACGGTCTGCCAGTTCATTGTCTCGGTTCGATCCCTTTATCAAGCAGATCATTCTCAGCCTTGGCCCACTTTAGGCCGGGCTACGAGGTAGCCACGACCCGTGCGATGGTGAAGCTTCTTCTTCGCAGCATTTCTCTTGTTTATCGCCGACATCTTTTACTCTTTTCCGATGTCTTGTAGGCCACATATGCGGGCGATCATCTACGATCTTCTCATATTTTCCCTTGAATTCTGGTGTCTCATTTTTTTGACATACGTATTGAGTTCTTTCTTCCAAATCCTGAATAGGTCTGCCATCTTCTTAAGAGCAACAGACTTGATTAATGGCTCTATTACTGGCTTCTCCGGATCATCCTCTAGCGGTAGGGTAAAATTTGACTTCAGCTCAGTCCAAAGATCATTTTTCTGCATATCATTGACATAAGACACCTCGTGGTCTTCGTTCTTAGGCTTATACCATTGGTGGATGCTGATCGGGATCTTGTCCCTAACCGTAACCCCGTGACCGAGCAACAAATGCCTTCTTTGTCCGGTAGGGTTCAATCGGTTGGCCGTCATGGCGATTTGTATGATCTCAAACTTTTCATCCGAGCTCAACTTTTTCTTCGGCCTCGTCTCTTTACCGAAGTTGTGCTCGATCCGGAGGGCTAGAAAAAAGAACGAAGACGAGAGTTAATTAATATGTGTACATACCAAAACAATGAATGCATCAATTAGCTAGTCAGCACAGGGTTAACTAATATATATACCTGGCCGGACTCGGTTTGGTGATCACCGGAGCCGTCCTCACGGTCTACTTCTTCACCCTCTCCTTCTTGCACCGACATTGGGTCATCGGAGCCATGTAAATCATAGCCAGCTGCTTCTTCATCCTCTCCTTCCAGACCATCGTTGTCGTTGAGAAACATCAACGAGCAGACGGCATCACTTCCTTGTGCGATTATGTCCCTCAACAACGCTTCTTGTGCTTCGTCTCGGGGGTTGTCCATAGTTTCTACAAATATTTACAACATGGCAATTATTATTCAAACATGACAGATATGGATATATTAGTGGCGAACGTAGAACTAGCTAGCTAATCACAATAAGGAATCATATTAGTGGCCTCGACGCTGCTTCTCTAGGGTTTGGGGTGGCCTCGACAACGCTTCAAGGGTTAGGGTGGCCGAGAACGCTTCAAGGAGGGGTAATATCGACCCCCCACGTGTTGAAGCTATCGGGAGGGGTCGGCGTTGAACACTACATCTATGTCCCACAAGTGACGTGGGCATCGACGCCTTGTGATGGGAGTAGAGGTCGTGGATCGCCAAGCGGTCGAGGTCAAGGGTCGAGGATCGCCGAGGGTCGGGAGGTTGCCTAGTGTCAAAGGATTCAACAAAACCATGTCTTCATCATTAGGCGAAAGTAACAGGTGCATGATGGTACGAAGCTCTCAAAGTTATTTTGGAGCGAGGTCGAGATAGGATAACAGCTTTTGGTACAAAGTTCCGCAAGAACCTTCCGAATATCGTTATTTGAAAGGCCTTTGCTGAAATTGCATAAAAAGGCAAATTATCCTATCCGGACTCCATTCAGAATAACTTTAGAGGACTTCGTACCATCATGCCATGGTTACTTCTGGCTAATGATGAAGCCATGGATTTCTTCAATACTTTGACACTATAGGAACCCTCGACCCTTAAACCTTCGACCCTTGACCCCTTAACGACCCTCGACCCTCTACCCTAGTTCCCGACCCTCGACCCCTCGGCGATCCTCGACACCCTCGTTATATCGACAACGACGCGACATACATATACATGGGAAAATAATGTTATCGCGGAGGGGTATCGTACCCCCCTCGTGTTGAAGTTTCTTCTTTCTCCTCTATTCCTTTCTTTCTTCTTCTCCTCTTCTTTTCTTCTTATCCCTCGAGAAAGGAAAATAAGGAAAAGGAAGAAAAAGAGGAAGAAGGAAGAAGGAAGAAGAAGAAGAAAAAGAAGAAAAAGAGGAGAAGAAGAAAAGAATAGAGGAGAAGAAGAAAATAGATTTTTTTTCTATTTTTTTCTTCTCCTCTATTCCTTTCTTCTTCTCCTCTTCTTTTCTTCTTTTCCTCTCATTCTTTTTCTTCTTCTTCTTCCTTCTTCCTTCTTCCTCCTTTCTTCCTTTTCCTTATTTTACTTTTTCCTCTACACTAACCTAATTAAAATGCACTAACATTTTCCCACACTAACCTAATTAAAATTGTAACTTTCTATATATGAACAAAAAACTAAACTAATAAAAATAAAAAACATATACATTATAGACACATACACATATACATCACATATGAACAAAAAAATAAACTAATAAAAATAAAAAACATATTGCAACATATGAGCAGAGGCTCGACGGCGGGCTCACAACGGAGGCGGCCGGGCGAGGGCGACGGGCGGGCGGCAGGGCGAGGGCGACGGGCGGGCGGGCGAGGGCGACGGGCGGCGGCGGCGAGGGCGGGCGACGGCGACGACGGGGGGCAAGGCAGGGCGATGACGAAGGGCGCTGGGGCAGGCGACGAGGACGGCGGGCTGGGTGGGCGACGACGGGCTCGGCGCGGGGTAGGGGCGACGAGGACGGCGGGCTGGGCGGCGACGGGACGGCGGGTTCGGGCGGCGACGGGACGACAGTTCGGGGCGGGCAAGGGCGATAAGCGGCGATGACGGGCGGCGCGGCGACGATAGGGCGGGCGACGACGATGAGCAGGGCGTCAAGAGGGCGGCGTCTGGGCGGGATGAGGAACTGAATGAAATTTTCGCAAAGTCCTATATATATAGAAAGTGCATTGGTCCCGGTTAGTGGCACAAACCGGGACTAATGCCACCTTTAGTCGGTTGGTGCCACCAACCGTACCAAAGGCCTGTTTTCAAAGAGCCCAAAGGGCGAGAGCGACCTTTGGTCAGCAGGCACCAACCGACTAAAGGGGGCATTAGTCGGTTTGTTCCATGAACCAACTAATGCCTTTAGTCGGTTGGTGCCACCAACCGGACCAAAGGCTCAGGCTGCCCGAACCCAAATATTTAGTCCCACCTCGCTAGTTGAGAGGGAGGCGCACCTGTTTATAAGGTGCGGTGCGCCTTCCCTCTCGAATCCTGGCCTGGTAGGGTTTCTAGTCGTATTCAGGCCGTGAGGGCCCAGTAGGTGGCACTTTTTTTTGTTTTCTTTGTTGCTTTATTTATTTTATTTTGTTTCTACTTACAACAAAATACTTATTGTTGCTATTTTTATTTTTTTCCAGTTTTTTTTTGCTTTCTGCATTATTTATTTTTTGTTGTTTTTTGCTTTATTTTTTAATTCTTTTTGCTTTTAGTTTTAGAAAAATTATAAACTTTCTGTTAGTGCCATTAGTTTTCAAATTTGAAAACACTTTTTTGTTTTCTTTGTTGCTTTATTCATTTTATTTTGTTTCTACTTACAACAAAATACTTATTGTTGCTATTTTTATTTTTATTTCAAGTTTTTTTGTTTTGTTTTCTGCATTATTTATTTTATTTTGGTTTTTTGCTTTATTTTTTAATTCTTTTGTCTTTTAGGTCAGCAAAATTATAAACTTTCTGTTTGTGCCATTAGTTTTCAAATTTGAATTCTTTGAAATTTGTGTGAATCACAAGTTTGTGAGCTCGGCAAGGCGTGTAGAGGGACGGGCTTATAAACCGGTGTGAGCGCCCTTCGGTTGGCGAGGTTTTCAAATTCATAGTTTTCAAATGAACTCTGAAAAAGTTGGCATAGCATGTGCATGTACAAAACGGACAATGGTATCATACTGCTCATTACAAAGTTGGCATGGTATCATCATAATAGTTGCGGAGAAAGTCTTCACTTTTTCTTCGCTTGTGTCGCTTGCTTATTGCGCCAGTAACCATGGATAATCTTCATCGTTTATCGGGATGCTTGGGTCAGCCTTGACTTTGAAGGGGGAATTTCATGAAACTTTTCATACTCTTGAGACATGTTTGTCTTGCCCTCCACTCCTGTGGATGTCCCTTTTTCCGAAAAGAACTATGTGGCGCTTTGGCTCATTATATGATGTATTCGCTTCCTTATCTTTTCTTTTCCTCGATGCAGGAACACCAGCTCAAACCGACAAGACATTGCGCCACATCACTCCTTAGCGTTGGTACGATTTACGGATCGATCACCTTCGAGATATTGCATTGAGGAATGCACATAGCTTCACAATGGCTAATCGGACGTTTTCGGTAGAAGCCCCTTAATGCAACCGGAAGCGGTTGCATCATAATCACGTGGGCGATCATGAGACTTTAGGTTGGAACTTTTTCTCCGGCATATTTATTATTCCCTTTATATTGACGAGAAGCCGGTCGGGACCTTCATATCGGCAGGCATTGAAAGAATATTTCTTTCTCTTCTTCGTAAGAGCGTAGCTGGCAGGACCTTCATACCGCTTCCGGAGGCATGCCCTCTTTTTCGTGCAAGCGTTGCAGGTCCTCTCGTGCCTCGTGTGTATCTTTTGTCTTCCCATACACGCCCAAGAAGCCTAGCAGGTTCACGCAAAGGTTCTTCGTCACGTGCATCACGTCGATCGAAGAGCGGACCTCTAGGTCTTTCCAGAGTGTAGGTCCCAAAATATAGATTTCTTCTTCCACATGGGTGCGTGATTCTCGGCGTCATTCGAACAGCTAGTCCGCCGACCCTTTCCAAAGATTACGTGTAAATCATTGACCATAGCAAGTACGTGATCACCGCGACGCATGGCGGGCTTCTTCCGGTGATCTGCCTCGCTTTGAAATGCTTGCCTTTCTTTCAACATTGATGGTTGGTCGGAAGAAATCGGCGATGGCCTGTACACATTCTTCCTACAGCTTCTCGGTATATACTATCGGTGTCAAGTAAACAGTGCGTGCATGCGTGGTATCCCTTGTTTGTCCGTCACGAAGGTTATCGAGAGCGGCCAATCGTTGATGGTCACGAACAGCAACGCCTTTAGGTCAAATTCCTCCTTTTGTGCTCATCCCACGACGTACACCGCTTTCCATTCCACAGCTGTAAAAGTTCTTCAACTAATGGCCTTAGGTACACATCAATGTCGTTGCCGGGTTGCTTAGGACCTTGGATGAGAACCGGCATCATAATGAACTTCCGCTTCATGCACATCCAAGGAGGAAGGTTATACATACATAGAGTCACGGGCCAGGTGTTGTGATTGCTGCTCGCTCCCGAAAGGATTAATGCCATCCGCGCTTAAAGCAAACCATGCGTTCCTTGGGTCCTTTGCAAACTCATCCCAAGTACTTTCTCTCGATTTTTCTCCACTGCGACCCGTCACCGGGTGCTCTCAACTTCCCGTCTTTCTTATGGTCCTCATCGTGCCATCGCATCAACTTGGCATGCTCTCCGCTTTACGAACAGACGCTTTCAACCGTGGTATTATAGGAGCATACCACATCACCTTCAGGAACCCTCTTCCCGGAGGCTCGCCGTCAACATCACCAGGGTCATCTCGTGCGATCTTATACCGCAATGCACCGTGACACCGCATGCGTTCAGATCCTTGTAGGCACCACGGTAGAGGATGCAGTCATTAGGGCATGCATGTATCTTCTCCACCTCCAATCCTAGAGGGCATACGACCTTCTTTGCTGCGTATGTACTTGTCGGGCAATTCGTTATCCTTTGGAAGCTTCTTCTTCATTATTTTCAGAGCTTCTCAAATCCTTTATCGAGCACGGCATTCTCTGCCTTCCACTGCAGCAATTCGAGTACGGCACCGAGCTTTGTGTTGCCATCTTCGCAATTGGGGTACAACCCTTTTTGTGATCCTCTAACATGCGATCGAACTTCAGCTTCTCCTTTTGACTTTCGCATTGTGTCCTTGCATCGACAATGACCCGGCAGAGATCATCATCATCGGGCACATCGTCTGGTTCCTCTTGATCTTCAGCTTCGCGTTGCAGCACCATCGTGCACATAAATGCAGTGCATCTTGATGTTCAAGAGCATCACCGTATTCGGGGGCACATAGTTGTCATCGTACTCTTCTTCCTCGCCGTCTTCCATCATAACCCCTATTTCTCCGTGCCTCGTCCAAACATTATAGTGTGGCATGAAACCCTTGTAAAGCGGTGGGTGTGAAGGATTTTCCGGTCGAGTAAGACTTCGTATTCCCACATATAGGGCATGGATAACACATAAAACCATTCTGCTTGTTTGCCTCAGCCACTTGAGAAAATCATGCACGCCCTTAATGTACTCGGAGGTGTGTCTCACACCGTACATCCATTGCCGTTCATCTGCGTGCATTATATATAATTAAGTGTGTCAAAAATCATTACGTAACATCTTGAATATATAATTATGTGACCAAATTATTAGAAGTTCATCATCACATAAAAACCAATGTACATACATAGTTCTCATCTAACAACATAAAGCTCTGCAGAGCATCTAAATTAATTAAACCATACATTGAAACTATGTAAAACATTTCAATGCGAAAACAAATGCGATCATAATCGCAACCAAGGTAACAACTGATCCAACGGCATAATGATACCAAGCCTCGGTATGAATGACATATTTTCTAATCTTTCTCATCTTCAAGCGCATTGCATCCATCTTGATCTTGTGATCATCGGCGACATCCGCAACATGCAACTCCAATATCATCTTCTCCTCCTCAAGTTTTTTATTTTTCCTTCAAGAAATTGTTTTCTTCTTCAACTAAATTTAACCTCTCGACAATAGGGTCGGTTGGAATTTCGGTTCAACAACCTTCTAGATAAATAAAATCTATGTCACGTTGGTTGACATAATTTTCATAAACAATAAATGAACCAATAGTTATGAAAATATAATATATACCACATCCGAATCATACATGTGACGAGGGCCGACGGGGCGGATACCAAAACCATCGCACTATATAAGATGCAATAATAAAAGTAAGAAAATAATACAAGTAAGAATATTTTTCCTTCAGAAAGAAGATAAGAACAAGAGGCTCACCACGGTGGTGCTGGCGATGAGATCGGCGCGGGTGATCGACGGCGGTGAAGATGGGGACGGGGCGTGACGGACCGCTAAACCTAGACTAATATTGAGGAAAATGGAGGTTGGAGGTCGAGCTTGGAGAGGAGAAAGCTTAAGTAGTGTGGCTCGGGCATTTCATCGAACACCTCATGTGCATAGGAGGTGAGCTAGAGCACCACAAAGACCCCTCGCCAAGAAGAGAAAAACAGAAACCTTTGGAGTGCTCGTCATGAGCGAGGGGTATATATAGGCAGCACTATTGGTCCCGGTTCGTGGCATGAACCGACTAAAGGAAGTTTTGGTCCCGATTCATGCCACCAACCGAGACCAATAGTGGTGGGCCAGGAGTTGGGCCCATTGGTCCTGCTCGTCCCACCAACCGGGACCAAAAGGTCCGAACGAACCAGACCAATGGCCCACGTGGGTTCGGCTGGCCCCTGGGCTCACGAACCAGGGCAAATAGCTCCATTGGTCCCGGTTCTGGATTGAACCGGGACTAATGGGCTGAACTGGCCTGGGCCATTGCCCCCTTTTCTACTAGTGGTGTTAGGAGATCAGAAGGCCCAATATACCAGGATTAGGGATTATTTACAGGCTATCCTAGACACTAATCCAGGTTCTAGATGTATTGTGACAACAAAATATATTAGGGAGCATCCTAGCAAGAACCCTAGGTTTCATGGATTGTTCATCTGCCTGAATGGATGCAAAGAAGGGTTCCTAAATGGTTGTAGACCATTCGTAGGTAATTGCCACTTATATGTTCATATGCCACTTATATGTTCTTTCAAGTACTAATCATTTGTGCTAATATTGCAGGTTTGGATGGATGCTTCATAAAGCTCACTACTGGTCAACAAATCCTAGCTGCTACTGGAAGAGATGGGAACAACAACATTTTCCCATTGCTTTTGAAATTGTAGACAAGGAGGACACAAATTCCTGGACATGGTTTCTATACCAGCTGAAGGTAGCAATAGGTGGGGAATCTGGCAAGTTTGGATAGTACACAATCATTTCAGATAGGCAAAAGGTAATATATTTAGTTGTACTTTCATGTAGTTACTTTCATGTAGTCGTAGTTACTTAGTTGTAGTTGTTTCATACAGGGTCTTTTGAAAGCCATAAATAGAGTCTTCCTCAGTTGCCCACAAAGGTTTTGCCTTAGGCATATCTACCAGAACTTTCAAGTTGCTGGGTTTAGAGGGCCGTAATTAAAAAATACATGGATGCAGCAAGTTACTCATATCTGGACATGGTTTTCAAGTTGCAATGGATGAGTTAAAGAGAGAGTGTGAAGCAGCTTGGGTGTGGCTTAGCAAAATTCCCAAACACACTTGGGCGGACATGCCATGGATTTGAATCGCAAGAAGAGACTTAGTTGTTAACAATCTAAGTGAGGTTTTCAATAGGCGGGTCCTAGATGTGAGGGCTAAGCCAATAAGGACCATGGTTGATGGAATTAGGACAAAGTTGATGGTTAAATTCAATGCAAATAGAACAAAAACTGATACTGTCAAATGGGAGATTTGTCCTACATATGCAGAGAAACTGGAAGAAGCAAAGAAGTGGTCTAGGAACTGCCAATCTTTGATGGCTGGACCACATCTTTACCAAGTGACAAGTGGAGAGAAAACATATGTCGTTAACTCGCAGAAAACACTTGTGGGTGTAGGAAGTGGGATATGACAAAGGTGCCTTGCCATCATCTTTGTCTACGCCATACACAAAGCTTCGGCTACAACCAGAGGACTTTGTTCATGATTTTTCAAAAAATCAATGTACAAGGCTGCTTACTGATCCCATAATCTATCCAACACTGCCCCGACATGTGGCCAAGGATGACAGTAGGGACATTGAGCCTCCAGTCTTCAAAGAACACAAAGGCAGAGCACAAACTAAGATAAGAAAGGGCAGACATGAGAAGCCAGCTCCAAAAGACACTTCAAGGATGGCCTCAATCACTTGTTCTAATTGCAGCAAAGTTGTCCATAGGTACACCAACTGCCATGCTCCTTTGAAGCCTGCACTAGCCATGAGAAAGAACAGGCATGAGGTAAGAAACAATGCAAAACATGCTAAATTACTTGTGTTGTCTATGCATGTAACAAAAATGTTGAATTACTTGTGTTGTGTTTGCAGCCAAGCAGCTCTTCTCACCCACCTGATGCTGCTACTGCTGCCTCATCTGCTGCACCAGCAAGAAGGGTTGCATCTATCGCCATCGCACCAAAGACCAAAGAAGAACTCCATCTTACGCCATCGCACCAGACCAAAGAAAGAGGACTACATCTTACGCCATCGCACCAACACCAAAGAAAGAGGACTACATCTTCTGCCACTGCACCATCAACAAGATCTGCTACTGCTGCTGCAAAGGGTAGGTCTCCAGCTACTAGGGCTTCAACTACTGCAAAGGCAGCAAGGGCAGCTTTCTTGCCTCCAAGACCAAACAGTGCCTCCCAAAGAGTCAGAAAGCCAACCCATAAGATCAAGGACTACCTGATTGCTTCTGGTGCAGCATGGGATTGATGTTGTGATCCTCTGCTTTATCATGTTAAGCCACTGCTACTATTTTGATGACCAAGTGATCATCATGTTATGTTCTGGTACTGTAATGACCAACTTAGGTTCTGGTACTGTAATGATCAAGTGTTGATCAATTAATGTAGTGCTACTCCAGTTATGTTCCTTCTGTCAGACTATGGCATTCTAGTAGTCCTGTGATGATCAACTATGATGATCAATTAATCTAATGCTACTCTAGTTATGATGATGGTGCTACTCTTGTATGCTACTCTTGTGCCAAAAACACCTACTCTTGTGATACTCTTGTGATGCCTCGGGGTCGATAAAAGCCAAAAAAGCCTACTTGATGCCTCGGCGTCGATAAAAAGCCAAAAAAGTCTACTTGATGCCTCGGCGTCGATAAAGAGCCAAAAAAGCCTACTTGATGCCTCGGCGTCGATAAAAAGCCAAAAAAGCCTACTTGATGCCTCGGCGTCGATAAAAAGCCAAAAAAGCCTACTTGATGCCTCGGCGTCGATAAAAAGCCAAAAACCCTAGTTCACCCTACTTGATGCCTCATCGTCGATAAAAAGCCAAAAAAACCTACTTGACCCTACTTGATGCCTCGGCGTCGATAAAAAGCCAAAAACCCTAGTTCACCCTACTTGATGCCTCATCATCGATAAAAAGCCAAAAAATCTATTTGACCCTACTTGATGCCTCGGGGTCGATAAAAAGCCAAAAACCCAAGTTCACCCTACTTGATGCCTCGGTGTTGATAAAAAGCCAAAAACCCCAGTTCACCCTACTTGATGCCTCATCATTGATAAAAAAGCCAAAAAAACCTACTTGACCCTACTTGATGCCTCATCGTCGATAAAAAGACAAAAAACCACTAATTGACCCAACTTGATGCTCACAATTATCAGTTGAGCATAAACATACTTAAGATCAAATTCAACAACTGTAAATAGCTTACTAAGCTCAAAAACACCAGTTGCACAGAAACATACTTAAGATCACATTCAGCATTAGTGCAGATCCATACATAATCATAGTTGAAGATTACTACATTACATCACCATAGTTCAGAAGTACTCATAGTTAATAGAATTTAAACTACTATCATTACAGCAAATGCCAAACCACACTCTGCAAAAGGTCAGCAAATGCCAAATTATATTGCCCATTCTTCTCTTCCACAACAACCTGCTTATCCATTTATGATGGCCTTGACCCCCTGCAGCTTCACATTGCTCTCTTCAACTGTCTTCTTGAGCTCATCAATCTGGTTCTGCAAATTCTTCCTCTCTTCAGCTAGCTTGAGCTTCATGTTCCTAATGACATTTGCTTGAGCAGCTGCTAGGTTCTTAACCATGTCATACTTCTCTTGAAGCTTGCTGGTTTCAAGATCTTTCCTTTCTACCTCTGCCGCCCTCCTTTCCTGAGCATCCAAAAGTCCATTGACATCTTCAACCAACTTCTCATAGCTCTCCTGCAGTTTCTTCTTCTCTTGTGTCAATTCATGAACAGTAAATGAATGCATCAGATTTTCCTCAACCCTGTCTCTCTTACTTTGTTCATACATAAACCATAACTTGGTTAATGCATTCTCAAGGGTGTTGGGCCAAGCTGGATCAATCCATTCAACTAATCCACAGTTTCTACCTTCCTGAACAAAATCAGAATTAACATAAACAAATACATTAGAATGCTTCCAAGCAACACTATTTAAATACTATCCTCAAATTCAGAGCTTGAGCTTGCTTCATTTGAAGAGAGGACTACTTCAACCTGTCCTCATGCTACTTAAACAATGTTGTCCTGCTCTAAAGTAAACAAAAACAATCAAATGACCTAACATGTCAGACTAAACAAGTTGCATCCTTTGTACTTTGTCCTTTGTCCTACACTAAACTAAGTGACCTAACTTAACAATGTTGCCAGAGTAAACAATTGCTTCTAATCCACTTTCCTAACTTAACAATACAACTAAACTAAACAATAAACCTGCAATGCCTGCCTCCACAGTACAGATTCAGAGAAAACAAATCACAATATACCTTCTCAGCACAGCAAAGAAACCTCCTGCCAGTGTGGATTCCTTCAAAAGCAACACGCCTTTCTGCCGCCATCCCATGTTCATTGCAGAGAAGAAGCGACTCCGTTTCAGGTCCCTCGAAATCGGAGTCTTCAGTGGTAGCAGGGATCTGTAGTGCATAGGAATACCAGACATTTGATCCACATGTCAACAGTACTCACATGTCAGCAAACAAGCTCATTCAAAAAAAATCCCCAAATCACAAACCCTAACCCTAAAAATCTGAACTTACCTTAATGATGCCGTCGTCAGAAGCTGAGCTGACGTACTCCACGGTGTGCTCGCTGCTATCGGACCCATCGCTCCAGGACACCATGGCGACGCGGCGGGGGCGCGGCGACGCGTCGGCGGGTGCGGCGAGCAAGACAGAGGAGGAGTGAGAGAGCAGCGAGGCAAAGTGGGGAGTGGGTGCAGCACCGACCGGTCTTTTGACCGGTGCATCAAACAAAGGGGGGATGGAGGCACATGGCGCCGTCAAACGCCGTCTAACGGCTGTCGGGACGGCCCACGGTGCCACGTACGCAAAAAACGAGCCCCACCTGTCATAAACAAGCTTAACTGAGCCCGATCCGCCGATCAGTGTTTTTTGCAAAAAGATTACCATAGACACGGTGTTTTTTGCAAAAAAAAAATGTATTGTAGTGGTTTTTGCAAAAGTTGCCTTCAATGTGGTGGTTTTTTGCAATTTACTTCCCTATACACGATGCAGAAAAAAAGACCGATTCAACGATTACTTTTTTGTCATGGCAGCACTAATTAAAATTTAAAACGTGTCGTTCAATTTTTGAAAATGCTTGGAAAGAGAACTTTCTCTAACTAGTAAATGCGCACGTGCAACACACGTTAATGTTTAGGCAATATATTAATTGCACACGGATATTAGGTATGCTATTATTTGTGTGTTAATCTTGTGATTAGTGCAATAGTTGGTATTATATTAATTACACGTTAAACACGTTTAACGCTCGCCATTGGAGTAGTCTAGGTCGTTGGATTGACTTAGTTCAATGGCCGAGATCAGTTAGATCTATCCCTTTGGGTTTTTTTATATTAATATTGGTATAGATATAGATATAGATATAATGTCGCCCTATGCGGGCAGGGGCGCTGGTGTGTGCGAGGAAGCATGACGACGCTGTGTGATCGCAAGCTATAGGGTTCGATCGTCGGATCTACTTTGACTCAAAAAAAGGAAGCCTATTCCCTTTACTGAGCAGATTCGATCCTTCTCCAATCCAAATAATGATTTTGTGCACATCGATCGATCCAGTTCATTCCAATCTGTCTTAGACCTCTTTAAAATGCTTAGCAATTAATGTCCTCAATGCATCGGTGCTTAGGTTTTGTAGCTAAGCCTCCTCTATTTAATTGTTTACTAATAAAACTTCTTCATGTATTGGTTGGTAGTCTTTTTGCCTAGGTCCACGTGCTTAGCATTGGTTTTTATTGGGATCACTATAATACTCTTTCTTCTCCTTAATTGCTTTGCCACATCATTTTTCTGCCTATGTGGCACCCTTAGCACCTGTACACCATGAAGCATTGGGAAGGGCCTTAGGGCATCAGGGTCGGCACCGATATGTTATTGTTTTCACGGATCATGCGACGTGTTAACGATATATCATGAATGTGCATGTGTGTATCCGAATACACTAGCGGGTTTGTGCCAACACTTTCTCTGGATACAATCAACAATCTCGCCAAAGTTAGCTATCTATTATCATTTTGTCGGTGTCTGCCGAATAATTAGGCGATCGACAGAAGGTGAACCCATATAGATAGTGTACATTTCTAATAACGTTCAACACGCAGATGAGAATTGACATCATATCTTCAATTTTCTTACAGTTGATGCAAGATGATTCAATATTGTGATGCAGTGTAGTTGGATCATCGTACTGAGGTGAGGTCGTTGCAGTGGGTTGGGATGGGGCTTATAGACATGATGAAATATACATGGGTATATGACTTCAATAGCTGGCGAACGTAAGCTGGGGGTGAAGGGGCGGGGGGCATTTACGAACGACTTTTATGGCAGTCTTAGTTATAGGTGGTGATCATTTTTTCAGACTAGCATGACAATTCCTTTCTAGAGAAGGCAATTTTTTTTCTTTGAAAACTGTCATAGTTTGATATTGATAAAACGGTTGTGAGGGCATTCGTAGGAGTGTTTTTCCTAGCGAACGTTCGCCCGTTAGCATTACCGTTCTATTATTTGGATCGCTGGAGAAGCTGGATGTGTATAATTAGGTAATCTTACCCCTGAACTCTGAATGTGTACCTATAGGAGTGCACTGGTCCTTTTCTTTAGACAAAACAAATTCAGGGACAGTCTCAACTTGCACTCCATTTCGACCCCACAGAAACATTCTGCTTTTACCATCCATACAGATACACTCCAACTCCGGATGCGTAAACGAAACTTCGTCGCTGCTTTACCCTGGACAGGTGCCAGCGACGGCCGGTGTAGATCGATCGAGATCGAACGGGCGCTGGTCCATGGCTAGAATCTCGTGACGCCCCAGCTCTCGATAATTCCATTCGCGGCAAGCATACACAAGGACACAAGGCGTGCGGTAAGCAACAACAATCTCCTCAGCGACTTGCGTAGCAGTACGCGTCCACGATCGAGAGCGTCCAAATAATTGAGTCGATTCCTTCTCATTATGAAACATCTCTCGATCGTCATCGCCGGCCATTATTAATCCGCCCACGCGACATGCCTCTACATAGTTAATGGCCGGTCAGTCAGCCCCGTGGTGACCACCCAGCAGCCGCGGCGCCACCTCAAGAGTCAAGAGCGGTTGCCATGGCAGAGGCGGAGGGATCGGCCATGTAGGAGCGGCACCGGCGGTGGCGGAAGAGTTGTTCGGTGATACATCGATGGTGGTGCACGTGGTGCTCCTCGCCGCGCCGGCGGTCGGCGGGTTCCTCCTGCACGCGTTCAAGTTCTCCATCCTGCTGTGGCCGTTCAACCTCACGCTGCCGCTACTGCGCGACCTGCCGCGCGTCTGCACCACGCTCCGGGGCGCCGCGTCGCTCTACGCCGCCGAGCTGCGCGCGTCCCTCGGCGCCCGCCGGCGAAGGGCGCCGGTGCCGCAGCTGGACCGCCAGTACTTCTCCCTCCGCGGCGTGCGGAGACGGCCGGCGGAACGGCTCGTCGACCACGCCATGCTAGCCCTCGTTGACATCTCCTACTGATGCCGCTGCGTTGCCAAGGTGGTTGCACGCCGGAGCTGTTTGATTCTGGCGGTGCTCGGCTTGGATGGAAACGTTGGTTCAGAATTTTCTTTGGATCATGTACATAGGCGTTCCATTTTTTTATTTTCTTTTTTCCTGCATTTGTCGGCTGCACTTGTTGTAACTAGTCCAATGTCCAGCGTAATTACACCGGATCTTTTTTGCTATCTTCAGTATTACTCCCCCGTCTCAAAATAGGTGAGTGTTAATGACAATGCTATTTGCATGAATATAATAGACTGATATATTGATGCGGTGATGAACTAATGATTGCCTTATTTAACTAGTATGGAGGTTGCACTAAGAAAAATATAGTATGGAGGTCCCCAAAAAAAACTATGGAAGTTCTTCCTTCTCAAAGAGAGATCATTTACATAAATATATTCCCATTTGTTGGAACAACCTTACTTAAAAAATCAAGTATAGCTAGATCTCAAATTGATCAAGATTGACGGCGCCGACTTAATGTAATCTTAGTCAAGTCGACAAAACATATAGAAAAGATGATGAAGAGTCATAACTCATCTAGATGAGATATAATCTTGGCCTCATTCACTTTGAAAACAAGAACAGATACAACCCACGCCAAGACACACGATCTTATAAAGATCACATTCAAATTCATTATAAAGGTGAATGAGACCAAATTATATCTTATCTAGATGAGTTCTAGCAAAACTGAAAGATGAAAGAAAGAAAATATTACACCAATCTTCATGTATGATCGCACAAATTGACCGAGACTTCGCTAAGTATCAATCGAGGTTTAGCAATCCCGTTAAAACACTCGCATAGATGTGAGATAATGTCGGAAGGCAAGCTATCTAAAAACTGTTAAACCTTGTTACTTCGATAACCCTTAACGGAGGATTGGGGCAGCTGTCGATATATATTTTTGGCAAATAAGACAAATCCGTTTAAGAAACAAGGCATGTATTCAGCGGACGCATTCAGCTGCACCTTCGACTTGCCGACGACACGTATGTAACCACAGGAATCCGTCTCAAATACGCGGCGGCAGAGCTCAGCCCGAAGTTGGTTGGAAGTGGGCCGCATGGCTGACGAAAAATTATGCGACAACAATCTGCCTCGCACATGGCAGCACGCGAGCACCGTCCTCACTGCCCACACGGATAATTGCCGGTGACGACCGGCTGGTGGCGGTGCCCCACCACAGGGGAAATGTCGTATACTCGTATCGATCGATCGAGATATGGCGAGAATATCTCGACGCCCCAACTGCCAAGTCTTACGCCAAATCCATTCGTGGCGACCGGCGAGCATATACAGGGACACACGACAACGTCGCCGGCCGCATGCCCTGAGTAGCACCTGAGCTGTCCAGCAGTACTTGCCCACGATCGAGAGCGTCCATATATACAACTTATTCGATTCCGCAGAATCTTTCTCGATCATCGCCATCGCTCGCCGGCCGGTCGGTCGATCGATCAGGTCCGTGGCAGCCACCGGCGAGGAGCACCACTACCTCAAGAACGTCGTGGCGCACAGGCAGAGGCAGAGGGACCGGCCGGCCATGTAGGAGCAGCACTACGGCGGCGGC
This sequence comes from Aegilops bicornis, assembly GCA_021605145.1. NCBI lineage: Eukaryota > Viridiplantae > Streptophyta > Magnoliopsida > Poales > Poaceae > Aegilops > Aegilops bicornis. The sequence goes on from CM038670.1 coordinate 819,616,002, forward strand.
GGCGACTGGTGGTGGTGGAAGCGTTGCTGGGGGGATCGACGATGGCGGTGCACGTGGTGCTCCTCGCCGTGCCTGCGGTCGTCGGCGGGTTCCTGCACGCCTTCAAGTTCTCGATCCTGCTGTGGCCGTTCAACCTCACGCTGCCGCTGCTGCGCCAACTGCCGCGGGTCTGCGCCACGCTCCGGGCGGCCGCGGCGCACTTCGACGCCGAGCTGCGCGCGTTCCTGAGTGGCCGCCGGCAGAGCGCGACGGTGCCGCAGCTGGACCACCAGTACTCTGCCCTCCGACCCGTTCAGAGACGGCCGGCGGGACAGCTCGTCGCGCAGGCCATGCTGGCCCTCGTCGACGTCTCCTACTGATTCATGCCTCATCGTCAAGGTAGCTGGTTCTTGGTTGCATTCTTGAGTTGTTCAGGTCTCCGCGCTCTGGTCTGACGGAGCTCCTCTTCGATAGGCTAGTGGTTCGCCATTTTCAGTCGAGCTTGCTTGCGCATAGGCACATACTAGCTGTTACGATTTTTTTTACCCTTGTATTCGAAAGCCGCGGTGTATGGCTCCTCCGATCCTCCATTGTGATTTGTGAATTTTGTAATCTTTTGTGAAAGATGGAGTGTAAGGAATTTAGATCAAACGGGACATTCCTTCCTTGAACAAACATTTCGACGAGTCCATGCAGATTCATGAGATCGATTGCTGAGTGCTCTTCCTTTGTCTCAAATTAAATGATTTATATTTTTATGCGGTAATAATGAGTTTATTCCAAGATTACAAACTTACAATAAAGAGGCACAAGGTCCTCGATACACACAGAAGTACAAGAGTGTGACACGCTAGTCGATCTGTTGTCCTATTCTAAGCACGTCTAATTTTCTGAGAAACAAACTCTCTACCATCATGAGTGACTTAAACTCAGCAGTTAAATGCTCGTATGCAGAGCCGATCATTTGAAAAGATGCACGGTGCCTCTTCCGAGTCAGAGTGGACAAGGCCGGCATATCTGTAACGTTGCGTTTGGATGTCTGTATTGGGGTTCTGAAATGGATTTCGTATTCCCAAACCATCAATTCGAGTGTTTGGCATGCCAACCGGAAACATCGGTATGTAATCGTTCAAATGCAGTGGCGAAATCAATCACACGCGCCGAGGCTTCCCATGATATGGAGCCCGACCCCTCCGATTTGGCCTGTATTCATGAGTGGCGGACAACACAAAGGTTGTTGTCGCCGGCCTGGGTTCGAGTCTCCTCATTCTCTTGTAAGAATAAGACAGGGGGCTTCTTTCCCTCTATTCTCATATTTTTTTACAAAAGAAAACATTTCGAGCATGTCTTTTCTACCCCCGCTTGACCGAAGCAGCCATCCCCACCTTGCGCGACGAGAGGAGGCGACGCAGGAAGCACCCGACGGCGGCGCCAGGCATCCTCTCTTGTCGGCCCTCCTCCTCATCCCCGCCGCCATTCCTCCTTCTCGTCCCCTATGTCGGCCCTTCTTCTCATCCCCTCGTCATCTCGTCTGCCACCCGATGAACATAGGGCCACCGCACCTCCTTCGCCCATGGCCGCCACGGCACTGCCCTCCCCGCCTGCCGCTGCTCCTCCTCCACTTCCCGTGCTCCAGCGTGCCTCCCACTGGACCCCCACTTCCTGTGCCGCCGGTTCCCCATCTCCTCTTCGTGGTCAGCCGCCAGATCCCCTCGTCCGCCCCTCTGTTCTGCTACTTCCCGACCATTTTTTGCAAACTCTTGTAAATCTGAATCTTGTAAATCATGATGTTGTTGCAGTGTAGCTCTTGTAAATCTGAATTTTGATGTTGTTGCAGTGTAAATATTGTAAATTCATCTCTTGTAATCTGTCCTAGCAGAAAATTTCATGTATTTACAGTCATTTTGCTCATGAATACTAGCCTTTTCTAATTGTGTCACAGTTTCTTAATCTTGTAAATTTCCTGCTGCTATGGTGTAGAATCTATCTTGTAATCTGCTCATAGGTCCCTTTTAATGTTTGCTAGGCCATAGTTTGCAGTTCCATAGTTTGCCATCCAAACATGATTTGGTATTGAAACCTCCTTGAGGTTACATGAGCCAATTCCATGAGCATCCAAACAAACGAAATATTACAGTTTCCTCTCTGAATAGGAATTGAAACCAATTCAATACGGAGGCCTCCAATACAGACATCCAAACACAGCGAAGTTGGATGGCCAGAGCCATGCCCAGCATCAAGTCATGTATCTCCACTTCAAGGGCGTCATTGCAGTGGAAAAGTACTCGATATGCTGCAGAAAATCACAAACTCATCCTTCCTCCTTAGAATCATCCCAACTGTCGTTAAACCATCCTGGACACAAAATGATCCACCCAAGGAAAGGCCTGCCGAGTTTGCCGGTGGAGGACTGCAAGGAATTTAGATAGAATGGGACATTCCCACCTTGAACAAACACTTTGACGATGCAATCCAGATTCATGAGGTCGATAACTGAAGATTTTTGCCTTTATCTGAAATTAAATACTGATAATCAGATGAGTGCTAACTAGACGATTCATATATGTGCACATTTTTGTTGGCATGGCAGTTTTTATTACTAAGCGCCTCACATTTTTATTGGATGCCATTTTTCTCGATAATAGGATGACATTTTAATTGTTGAGAGGACATCACTTTTTATTACAAGTAGGATGAATTTTTTTTATGTTTGAGAGGATGGCATTTTTTAGTGGCATTGTAGGGTTTCTTTCGTGCTTATCCGGATAAAACTTTTTATCTAGAGGATGGTAGTTTTATAAAGTAGCACGGCAATTTTTATTCAAAGCATAAAATTTTCTTGAATTATGGACTTTGCGCTTTCTTATGTTCATGGCATTTTTATCCCGGGATGGCAGTTTTAAAGTTTAGAATATTTTTTATTTTTGTAGTTCATATAGCCATTTTTACTGATTGTATTTTTTATGAAACTGGGGAGATGCCATTTTTAATGAATCAGTATGGCAATTTTTCATTAGTTAGATCATGACAATTAGGGTCTTTTTTTGTTGATGGCATTTTTTGGAAAAAAGGTAAATTGGGCCTCTGGGCCAAACAAGAGTCGCGTTGGAGGAGGCAACTAGCGAACCACTCAAAACGTTCGCTGGAGTGTGAATCCTCAATGCAATATAATAAGCTAAAATTCATGATCATTTTTAGAATTTTGCAAATTATTTTTTTGGTCATTGTTTTGCATTTTAAATTTTAAACACATAACTTACTATAAAAATGAAAGAGAAAACCGATTGACCGAAAATAAATTTTTTGTTTCATCTTGCGCTGATCCTGAGTAGGACTCATGTTTATTCTAAAAAAAATAGGAGAACAACTAATCAGAGGATGCCCTCTTGGGGGACCCATCGGTCATTTTTGGTGGGCAAGAAGCACATCACTTGGTGCGCCCCTACCGCCGCCACGTGTTGCACGCTGGGCACACCCTCGGGTTTTCAGTTTGAGTTTTCTGGTTCTATTTTTTTGGCTTTTCGGCCTTTTCTTGGTTTCCCTAGGTTTTGGTGCAACTTATTTTGAAGGATGCAGTGTTTTTCCGCGAGAAGCACATCTGCACTGGGAAAAGCATAATTGTGCTTCCCCAAAAGGTAAGACTTGTACTACTACGAGAAGGACAACCTATGCTTTCACGAGAAGCACACCTATGCTTCCTGAAAAGGAAAGACCCAGCTGTGCTTCTAGTAAAATGAAAAAAAAAACACAGCCGGTGCTTTCAGAGAAAAAACATAGCCTATGCTTTCGCAAGAAGCACAACTATGGTTTCCAAGAAGGGAAAAGCACGAGTGTGCTTTCCAAAAACAAGTGAAATGCTCAACTGTGCTTTGGTGTATGGTTTTTAAAATGGTTTTTGCTTTTTTTTTTGTTTTCAAATTTCTTTTGTTTCTGTTTTTTGGGCCTTCTCAATTTCCCCTTTTTGTTACAAAAGTTTGTCAAAATATATTAACATTATCTTTTATCAAAGATCTGGTTGCCAAAAATGTAATGGTGAATACGATTCGTGATTTGAACGCACAGTTCAAGAGATAAAATGTTTCAAAATAAATCTACGAAAAAAGATAAAACTCCCAGGTAGCGACAATTGACGCATATGCACTGTGCTACTTGTCACAATCAGAGATGGTGGTAGTGAGCTCTGCAAGGGATACCCTCTAATTACTGATCAAAAGAATCATGTTTTGTCAGACGCAACTATATCTCGCTCTATGCGACACAGTAGCTTCGCTCGACCACAGGGAGCTAGTAGTGTGCTGGCCCAATAGCCATGTTAGTTTGTAACGGTGATGTCATGTACATGTTTTTATTTTTATTTTATTTAAAAAATACTAAGTAAATAGGTTGCAAAACATAATACAGTTAACTTTTCGAAAAGTGTTCGTACCACATTAAAAAAATGTACCTGCAATTAAAAAAATGGCCACTCGACCTTTAAAAATGTTGGCACCATTCAACAAAAGTTCAGACATTCAAAAATGTTTTTGCATTTAAAAAAATCAATAATAAACAATGTCAGGTAATTCAAATAATGTTCAATTGTTTCAAAAATATGTTTATGGTCTTTAAAGAAGTATAAAAAGTAATTAATTTTCGCACAATTTAACAAAATGTATTGTACCATTCAGAAAAAATGTTTCATGTGTATTTGGAAGAATAAAAGTTAACCCTTAGACGGAATTCTTTTAAATATTTATTCAAAAAAATTAACAATGTTTTTAGAAATTGTTAAATGTGCATAAAAATGTTTTAAAAGTATAAGAAATCCGTCGCAAAACTGAGAAAGAAAACCCACGTTGCTCCTACATTACTGGGCTGGGCAGTGGCACTGCTGCATAGGCCAGCCGCTCTTACGTCTCACAGCGAGCAAGAAATAGCTACCGCGTGTTCTGAATTTTGTTTTTACACAAACCGCGTGCTGCCTGCCATGGTACAAGAGCAGTTACCCGGCCCAAGTCAAAGCAGGCTGGTGGATTGTTGCCACTGAATGAGCAATATCAATTTCCGTCCGGGCTGCGTGCCGTTTGCTCCTAATCTGTTTTCGGGGCGCCCCTATAGAGAAAATGTTTATCACGTATACAGAAAGTATACATAAAAATTTGATGTGTTTAAAAAATGTTAATCAAGCATCTGAAAAAAATTAAACAAGTATTTCAAAACTGTTGATCAAGCATTTGAAAAATGTTTAATGTGTATAGCAAAAATATTGACCTAAATGTTAATCAAGCATGTGAAAAATTTTAAACAAGTATTTGAATTTTTTTATGAATCATTTGAAAAATGTTAAATGTGTATAGCAAAAATGTTGACCATGTATTAAAAAAATGAATTTTTTATCATGTATATAAAAATGCTAATAAAACATTTGAAAAAAATATAGAACAAGTATTTGAAAATGTTACTCAAGCATTTGCAAAATGTTAAATGTGTATAAAAATGTGGGCAGCTCTTGGAGGGGGGTTTCCCCTTCAAACGGCCATAAAGCGTCTACTGCCCTAAAATAGGGCAGCAGTTGGAAATGCTCGTAGGGCATCTCAAAAGCATCCCCAATGTCCCCCCATTTTTCAAACGGGGAGGTGAGGGGCTAAGCGAAGGGGTTGGGTGGGGTGTTGGTGCGTGGGCACCCCATTGGGAAACAGAGGGGTCCCGTGTGGGCAGAGGGCAGGGGAGAAACGAACCACATTGAGTTGCGAAGGAGTTTGTGCAAGTGGCACGTAGTTCGGTTTTCTAAGCAAGCGCTGTTTTAGTTTCCCCACTCCTCCCACAACCCACACTTCATTTCCCTCCCTTCTCCTCTCCTTTTCTGCTCCTCATATATTCTTCTCTCTTTCGTTCTCTTGGTCTTCCTTGTGACAGTTTCGTGAGAGCGTTTTTTATGTAGGATTCTTTGATATTTTATTGATTCTGTAATTGTGCATTAATTTCTATTTATTAACGGGACTTGATTTCACCCTTCAATTCTTTTTGTTTCCTTATTATTTTGTTTTAAATTGAGTAAACGTGTCATGTCCATCAAATCTCCGTGTTCACATTCCAGAAGCATGGATCCTAGCAAGACCCTCGGCGAGAGTGAAAATGCTAAAGTAATTTTGTTCATCTTCTGTGCTAGTTTGTACTATATGGGGCCTTTTTTATTTAGTGGAAAATTAGGGGGAAATCATATTAGTAAGAAAATTTTCCAATGGTGACACTACTCATCCGCTTGATTCAAAAGAAAGGACCATAGAAAAATCAGATGAATTTTTCCTTCCGATTAGTTTTTCTCTCTCAAATAAAAGTGTTAGATTAAACATTTCTTAAAGTGAAAGTCCATGTTCCTTCCACCAAATGTCGTGTCACTATAGTTGCATAGTTATGAACTTTCTTTCCTTAAGATCCATACATATAGTATGTCTCGATGTTGGAACAAAATGCAGCTATGACTTTGTTTTATAATTAGTTCAACTATCATTTGTTTTCCGCATGTCAATTTGGGAAAAGGCCTAGAGGTATGGTTGGTGATATACCATCTCGAAGCAAGTGCAATCAGAATGTGGACGGTGAGGTAAATTTGTCTTTTGATCTCCTGCTTCTATTTGCGTTTGCTCTGGGACAATTTTATCATTGAGTTACATTTGATGGTCCCACATGCTCTTAGTTTTCTCTAGCTTAGGTGGGTACTTACAAATGTAGGTTGTTCTTAGATGAATAGTAAATGATACAAAACATCTGCTCTTAGATTTGGTAATTGCCATAACTGTTTTTAGTGTGCTGATGTGGCCATCATATATAATTTAATAATTTATCCCCACTACTTCCATTATCTTTTTTTAGGGGTACTAATTCTGTTATCTTAAGATGCACACATGCCACCTCATCAAATGCATGTCACAGCATGCATGGGAAATAGTTCTCCATTATTAGTTGAATATAAATTAAACATTTCTTATCCATGTTTCATACAACCAAACATCACTAAAATATATTGCATCTAATTACCACAACAACTTGAGGGGTATCATCTAGTTTATCTAATTCAATTTTTTTGCTTATTTTCCTTTTTCAGTTGTATGCTCGTCCTCCTGAGGTCGTGAATATAGCTTATGCCACAAAGCTTCAGCTGTATGTGGAATATGGTGTTGTCGACAATGTTGCCATATTCAAGGTCAGGAGCACCATTTTTTCACCTGCCTACATTGTTGCCTATGCTCTCCATCACCTTTTAGGTCATTGGAACTTCAGGCTTGCTGATCATTATGTCAAGGATGTTGTTCTTGTCAAATTCAAGAGTGCCTTCTCTACTTCCCGTCTTCGTGGCACCAACTTGAAGCAAGGCACCATCACCCAGCGGCAAACAATTATGATGGCAACCAAGGTTTCATAGCTCAGGCCCCATCACTACTAGAAATACCACTACTAATGGCGCACCTAATATGGCCATTAATGGCGCATCAGAGGTGCGCCATTGACAGCACGCCATTAGTAATTTTTACTAATGGCGCACCAGGTGGTGCGCCATTAGTATATGCAAGGGTGCGCCATTAGTATGCCTCCCAGGGGGCATGTATACCCAGGTGCTTTGGCATACTAATGGCGCACCACCTCCGGATGCGCCATTAGTAACCGCAGCATACTAATGGCGCACTTCCTGGTGATGAGCCATTAGTATGCTGTCATACTAATGGCGCACTGTCATGTGATGCGCCATTAGTATGAATATTAGGTTTTTTTTTTATTATTTTTTTCTGTTTTTTGCACAGGTTACAAAATGTATAATTTGACAAAATATAGACAGCACACATCAACAATAGATTCATCAAATACAATAGAAGATTAGTCCTTGAATACAATTCATCATATTAGTCTCCGAATACAATTCATCATATTAGTCTCCGAATTGAAAAGACCGAACAAAGATAGAACATTATATTACAAGTCTCGAGACCGCGAGTAGCGAGTTTATCTTCGCATTACAAGTCGATATCGATCATCTAAACTACCATCACATAGAAGAGAGCTGCGGTCATCACGATGAGCATCATCACGTTGAAACTTCGTCTTCATCCGGTTCCTCCAACGCTCCTCCCTCTCCCGCTAGATAGCGGGCGATTCTAGATTCGGCCTCGGCCCTAGTGGTGTACCCTTTGTAACTGTTACCGCTGAATCGGTGAACCTGTCTCCGACACTCCTCCAGTCATCGTAGACTCCGGGAACCTTACCCTTGTACCACGACATACGTCGGCATCGCTATGCACTAGCCAAACGAAACGTTAGTACCAATTCACGAGACAATACATAAGCAATATATAAGTATGCAATGTAACGATCGGAAGAGAAAAGCAAGACATTAATAGCATCGATTACATCTAAGTTGAACGACTCTCGAAACCAAAGAGACATACTACAAGTTCATTAAAGTTTAATTACAACATGACCCAATCGATGTTTCAGAACTAGACAACTCGACTCAAGGGACCGGAGCGTAGATGAAGCCGCCGTCTATCGTGGGAGTCATGAAAGAACGGGCGTTGTCATCCTGCATTTGTAGCATTGTGTCGATGTCACTGTTGGACGGTTGATTTACGAGGTAGAACTGCCCCGAGGTACGAAGGACATCTTGATGGATGATTTCCGCAAACTCCATCGGATGCGAAAGAACTCTTGTCGGAGGTCCGCGTCTGGATTGCCGACACGCTCGCGGCCCAATCTTGGAGTTTACTCGGTAGCAGAAGTTGATGATGGTCCCGCACGATCGCCGCATGTGATGGATGGCGTAGTAGGCACCCTTCCGACCGCCCGGTGGCTGCTTGACGCAGCGTAACGTCAGATTGTGGGAGAACACGTGCTTGCCGTACTTACGAATAGGCTCGGTGAAGGTGCCTCCAGATTTGGCGTAGCCGGGAGAACATCATCAAGAACCTTCTTGACATTTGTGTAGTCTACGTTCGATCGACGGTCCGGGTCGAAATACGTGGCCATGGAATATTTAGGGCTTAGGAGGATGAGCGTGCAACGTGTGTCACCGCAGAAAACACGGAATGTTAAAAGAAAACGATCGAAATGTAAGAATTCATATGTTACGGGCGGTTGAGGGAGGACTTACTCGGGAAAGTAAGGCACGAGGAAGTTATCCTTTTCTTGGTTTGCCGAATGACGCCTTGAGGTAAGAACTTCGCGACTTGCGGTCCCCGGCGCTGCCCAAGATCTTGGCACGCATGTAGAAGGGTCGACTATCACGATGTCCGGGTCTTGTCACGAATGATCCGCATCTCCATACTCGGCGAAAATAGCCGAACGAAGGTGTAGTGCAGCGGATGAAGGTTCAACATAGCGTGGATGTCATCAAACGCAGGACGATCGTACGTCCGATGGAGTTATCCACGAAGCCCTTGCCCTCGGGCACCTTGGCCGCGAAAACCGGTATGCCACATCCTTCTCCCCGAGACGCCGCTTCTCCAAAGAAAGAACACTGTCATGCAGACTCCGCATAGCACCGGTTGCAGCATTGAGCATATTTGTCGGTAGCATCGCCCTACCCGCCACATGCACCCTCCTCGAGATATCCTGCGGTGAAGGTGGCCCGTCCCCGAGCACGGATCGTACTCGGTGCCGGCTGGCTCGCACCCTTCTTAGTCTTTCTTTGCGTGCCTTCTTCTTCTCCTGTAATGGGACCGAGTTTTGCTCACAGACCGCCTTCTTGAGTGTGTTGGGGCTGATAATATTTTGCACCTCGCCTATCCGAGGCTCGGTGAAGTCGGCAGTGGAGGCGCTCTCGAGAGTTGAACGCCAGACGGCGCTGTTGCAACTTGGCTTCTCCATGGTACGAGCTAGATCGCACACGTCTTTTGTTGGGTTTGGTTCTTGAGAAGGAGGCCCCATGAAGTCGCCATCGCACCCATGCTCGGCAAAGTACCGATCGACGTTGCCAAATGTATCATAGTCGTCGTCGCCGTCATTACGATCCTGCCATATGCATGTTTGGATCGATGGCATAAGGATGTCCGGCACCGTTACGGGCGGTCTTGCCATGGGGCCGACTTGGCGCCGCACGATCGGGCGGTGTTGTCTTTGGGTGGTGTCCCCGCCCCAAACGAATCTGGCTCTTCGCCAAAGCAGGGCTGAGGGTCATCACGTCATCATCGTCGGCCCCGACGGGTCGATTCGGAGGTAACAAGTCGTCGCGACTGGCAGCACCGAACCAGTTGAACCCTAAACAAGTTGGGTGGCATCCGGGTACCGTGGAACAAGGGTTGCCGGTTGGACGATTTTGCCCTTGGCGACATCGACCAACTCGTTGTTCACGAAGTGGAGGAGAGTGCACGAACGTCGGCGGCGCCTGCGAAAACATGTAGGGCGTCGAGGATGCCCGATCAAAGGCAAGGAGATGAAGTCCTCGGCTTAGAGAGGCTTAATTAGTTACCGTGATGATGGCGTCGAGCTCGGCTAATGTAGAGGCACCGCCAACGGCGGGCGGCAGCAGGACGGAGGGGCCGCTTGCTGCAGAGGTGCCGGCGGCGTACACCCGGTGCATTAAGCTCCCGTGCGGCCGGAGACACCAATGCCGCCTCGCTGGAGGCACCAATGGCCCCGCCATCGCATTATGCGAGTTGCTGGCCGTGAAGCTAGGAATCGGGCGGCCTGTTGGCGCCCCGCAATCCACGACTCAACCCGAGATCAAGGTAGGCACAAGGGCGGTGATCGTCGCTCCAGTCGTTGTTCCACTTGCTCTTGGACAATCTCCGAATCCGCGCCACCTGTGCCTTTGAGTTCTTGAACCTCTCGCTGGCTTTCCGAGCTGGTCTTTTCTCCTTCGCACACCAGCGGTATAGTATGACCCCATTTTGTCGACAAGCCTTTGCCGCCACACGACCGGTGACGTCGGCCATCGAGCTTATCCTTGTTCTTCATTACATTCAACCCCTATTTAGAGTGGTGTCCCAAGGGTTGCTCTGAGTCGACCCAGCCATCGCTTTCGGTCGCTGCGGAAGGAATGTGAACCATTTAGAAATTCGGCTTCATTAATTAGAATGCAACCATATGGAGCTAATTACGGGGTGTATTCCTTACGAACAAGCTCAAGCTGCCTGGTCTTCGGATCCGTGGTAAGCTCCTTTGTTTTCGGGTCCTTCTTGTACCGGCCCCGACAAAGTTCCTGGTCTGCTTGTCACCACCGTATGTATCGAAGAGGCGGTAGGCCTTGCTCGGCACGGTCCGCCTCCTCCTTGTCCCATATAGGCTCCGCCACTCAGTAACCGCCCGGGACCGAGTGTGTGTTCCCTATGTTCAGCTCCGCATTTGTTTCCCCACTCACTTGATTGGGAGCTTGCGGTGCTCGAGCAATTGATCTTGAAGTCGTTGTAGTCATCTTCGGTGATCGAAGGATTTTTCTCCTTGATCTTCTCATAACTCTCACCTTTCTCGATTATTCTCTTCACATTGCTTTTCCAAGTAGACGGGCCTTGCTCATCGTCGTGAGGGCAGCATTGTTCACTTTATTCCCTTTGAGGCTTGTGTTTTCAAATTCAGCGGGGAACTTGTATCGTTCGTGCAGCTTCGTGAAGAGGAGGTTGCGCAAATTCCCTCGGTCAGGATGCCTCATGTTCTCGGTGTTGATCGAGACGGTGCTCCGGACAATGCACCCGAGCTGAAGCGAGTACCCCTTGACTATTCGTTCGGGCGCCGTTGGATTCCGTTGGAGTCCACTTCAAGAACTTCCTCCTTGAGGGTGCGGAGCACGATCGGGCGCCAGTCCTTCCGTTGCCTCTTCGGCTGGCTTGCCATCTGCGCGTCGCGCCGCCATCATCGATGGTGGCATCCTCGGCGGCACCATCAGTGGTGGCATCAGTGTGGTCATCCTCGGCGGCACCATCCGTGGTCTCAGGATCGGTTGGGAAGGCGGCGGCCTCATACAAGTGAGGTTGTTCCTCCATCTCCTGGGACAGCTCCCAGAATGCCTTGCCGCCCGAACCCCCGGCCTCATCGTTGAAGGCCATGTTTCTCTCTAAATAGAAACAAAGTTTGGTCAAAAAGTTGGTTATTGTCAAGGAACAAGATCATGGTCTCATCATTTAGGGTTTGTCGACACCGAGGCATCCTAAAATCTAAGCTTTTATCATTGAGGGTTTTTCGACGCCAAGGCACCCTAAAAGCCTAACTTTTCATCATTTCGGTTTTTATCGACACCGAGGCACCCTAAAAGCCATGCATTAGTCACAAGTACGCCGGGCACTTGATCCTACTTAATTAACTACTAAGATACCCGGCCCATGCATTAGTCACAAGTACCCCATATGTCCTATTTTTAGCAAAGTCATGCTAAAATTCACGGAAAATTTCAGCATGACCTTTGCTGAAAATAGGACATATGGAGTACCAATTCTGCGGAACGGAAGTTAATCGACATTCCGCAAACTCAAGGGCCTCTCGGGTACCTGCAATATCATCACGACCACGATGGTCGGAGACAAAACCCAGCAAACTAGCAAAATCATCACAAATTGTTTTACATTAAAGATGATCATCATCTTTACAAGTCTTTCTCAATGTGATCACAAGTAATTCAGAGGCATCACAAGTAATTCAGAGCATCACAAGGCATTAGTAGTTCAGTACATGAACAAGTTTTAAAAGCACATCAATATGTATTGTATTTCATTGTGGAGTTATATACAGTATGTTACAACAAAGAAACAGCTTAATCCATGCATCGACTTATCAACAGTCATTACTTGTCAAATCTGAAGAAGGAACAATTTACTTGTGACATAGTTACAAATGATGACAGAATAAAGCAACACCCTACACTAGCCTAAAAACAAGTGAAGTTTCACCCATATAAGAACAAGTGAATTCTAGTCCCATTGACACTCTGGTTTTCTACAAACACCAAGTACTAGGGCACACAAAAGTTCTGAAATTTGTGTGCCTAACTGAATTTACTGAATTTTCAGTAACGAATAAACTGAATTTTCAAAACTGCAAGAAGCCAATTAAAAAAAAATCCTCTCATCTCATATGAGGATTGTTAACTGCTGCCAAACAGGCCTGGGACAGACCCATGTTCATGTAGGTGTGTACTGTAGCTGTTTGGTACTTGTGGAAAGAACGAAACAAAATGTTTGGCTCTCTAGATTTAATCATGATTTTGCCATTGTTGAGATATAGGGAGGAAGTCTGAGCTTGAGGATTTCATAAGCTCCCTAGTGCAACAAATTACCTAAAAACCTTGTACTAGTATCTTATCTTTTGGTTAGGGTCAAAGACCCTATACCTTATACATACCATGTATCTTTAATTTTGTTTTATTAATACAAGACTGTAGGAGCCTCTCCTACTGTCCTTCACAGATTCAAAAATGAATAGACAATGCAGCTTTCCGTAAACTGAGTAACCAAGAAAAAAGATGTACAAAAGATAAATTTACCTAAGTTTTTCACCAAGATAGCACGTTAGCAGATCTTGTGTGATCGCAGTTCGATCCACTCCTTTCCACCCAACTCCCGACTAGAAGCAAAAGAAGCACAGAACCAAATGAAAATAAAGAGAAGTTGAGTCAACGAAGAAGGCATATGTGCAAACCACAATGTAATCATGTAGAGTATGGGAAACTGGCTTTTGTGGCAAGGATAGTAAATGAAGCCACGTCTATTGCCAGGTCCAGAAAAATAAATGCTGGGACTTGTACAGGTGAGCTTGTACGAGTTATTGTACAAGTATATACAGTCTGCTGGCTGCAATGTATCAAGAACGAAAAAAGATAGTGGTAGCTGGCTGCAATAATAAAAAATAAAATATTTATTCATAACTTATTCTCTCTCTTAGGGCTAGTATTTGTTTTCTTGTTAGTAGTGATCGACGTGGATATGATGTTTGTTGCTTATGATCTCAATTGCATGACTAGTTTCAACAATCTGTTGCATGTGTCAGTTATTCTACGTATCATGTTGATCAAACATAATTCAGATGCAGCTTCTTGGGTACAAGAAAAGAACATAAACAAAATCGAAGGTGCCTTTGAAACACCTGCTGAAGGAGGGGAAATGCTTGTCCAAACAACCTATCAAGGGCCTACATTTTGTGCGCACTGAAGACTGAGCCGAATATGTTGAGGCGGGGTCCGGGCGGGGTCGGGCGGCGTCTGGGCGGCGTCCGGCGGCGGGTCGGGCGGCGTCCGGGCGGCGTCTGGGCGCGTCCGGCGGCGGGGTCGAGGCGGAGGCTGGCAGCGTCCGGGCGGCGAGGAGAGGGCGATGGAGGGAGAGGGCGAGGCGAGGGCGAGGGCAGCGGCGGTGGGGGGGGGGCGAGCGGGAGAGAACTGGCGAGGGGGATCGGGCGAAGGGGGATCGGGTCGCCTGCCCAACCGCGACTAAAGGGTTTTTGGCGGGTTTTTTGCGTTCCCGCGCCCCCCCTTTAGTCGCGGTTGGCGACGAGACCCGCAACTAAAGGTACCCTTTAGTCGCGGGTCGCCTGCCCAACCGCGACTAAAGGGTTTTTGGCGACCAAAGGCCTTGTGCTGCCTGCGCCCAAAAGTTTAGTCCCACTCGCTAGTTGAGAGAGCTCGAGAGTGGTTTATAAGCGCTGCGCCCACCCTCTCGAGCTCCTCTCAACTGCAGCTTTCGGCCTAATCTGTCACTAGCTATCTGCTGTGGGCCTACTTGGCCTCTGCGGCCTGAATCACAGCCCATGTAGGGTTTCTAGTCGTATTCAGCCGTGGGGGTCGATGGCGGCACTATTTTTTCCAGTTTTTTGTTTTGTTTTCTGCATTATTATTTATTTTTGTTGTTGTTTTGCTTTATTTTTTAATTCTTTTTGCTTTTAGTTTTAGAAAAATTATAAACTTTCTGTTAGTGCCATTAGTTTTCAAATTTGAAAACACTTTTTTGTTTTCTTTGTTGCTTTATTTATTTTATTTTGTTTCTACTTACAACAAAATACTTATTGTTGCTATTTTAGTCATGGGTCGCTTTGCCCAACCGCATGACTAAAGGGTTTTTTGGCGGGTTTTTATGCGTTCCTTCCACCTTTAGTCGCGGTTGGTGCAGCCAACCGCGACTAAAGGCCGCCATGAGTTTAGGGTTTTAGCCCCCCCAAACCTGTTTTCTGTTTAATTTGTATTGTTTTCTTTTTAATTTGCATTGTTTTCTTTTTAATTTGTATTGTTTTATTTCTTTTGTTCTTTATTTTAATTTTGAAGGAGTTTCACATATTCTCACGGTACTACATACATGCATATGAATGTACAATTTCAAACAAATTTGAAATTAGAACCAAAAAGAATTCAAGAGGAATATACAATACTAAGAGGGAGAGAAGCTGGCGAGGGGATCGGGCGAAGGGGATCGGGCGAAGGGGGATCGAGGCGAAGGGGCCACAATACTAATGGCGCACCTCACTGCAGTGCGCCATTAGCATGTCCACACTAATGGCGCACCTCACCGTGGTGCGCCATTAGTATTTTTTTTTATTTCCACAAAAGCCAAAAGGTTATCTACTACGGAACCTATCCATGTCAAGCCCACTCTACTAGCTCATTGGTCAGCCTCCAGTTCTCACACCGGGAGGTCTGGGTTCGACTCCTGTGCTCCACAAAATTTTTTTAGCATTTAAAAGCTATTTGATACTTATTTATGTTTAAATATGTTCAAACTTGTTTAAATAATAACAGTAATATTTTTTATAAGACAGTAGCATTTAAAAAGCTGTTTGATACTTATTTTTTATAAGACGGTCTTGGGGTGGGGGTCAAGGGCGGGCGGTTGAGTAGGGAATCGAGGGTGCGGGGGTCGTGGCGTGCCGGTGGACTGGGGGTGCTTTCGGCGAGGGGGACTGGATCTGGCGAGGTGGGACAGCGATCGAGATGGAGGGATCGAGGTGGGCTCCACAAATTTTTTTAGCATTTAAAAAGCTGTTTGATACTTATTTGTGTTTAAAAATGTTCAAACTTGTTTAAATAATAACAGTAATATTTTTATAAGACAGTAGCATTTAAAAAGCTGTTTGATACTTATTTTTTATAAGACAGTAGCATTTTTTATAAGACAGTAGCATTTTTTATAAGACAGTAGCATTTAAAAAGCCATTTTAAAAGATGGAGGGAATCGAGGGTGCGGGGGTCGGCGGCCGGTGGACTAGGGGGTGCTCGGCGGCGAGGCGGATCTGGCGAGGTGGGATAGCGATCGAGATGGAGGATCGAGATCGAGTGTCCATGAAATTTAAAAATATTCATGATAGTTCAAAAAGTACCCATGAAATACAATCGAGAAATGAAGGCTACGATTTAAATACAATCGATCTTAGCTAGCTATCTGTTCACAATCTTCTTGCCCTTCTTTTTTCGCAAATGGAGTTCTTACGTGGAGCAGACGTCCTTTAGGTAGGGTGGTCCTGCTTCTTCTTGTGGTGTATCTGCTACTTCATCATCGTCGTCATGTTCGATCCTCGGTCGCCGTACTTGTCGAAGTCTTGCTCATTGGCTACTCCATCCATTCCGATGATCTTCCTTTTGCCTCTCCTCACGACAACACGACCGGGCTTTGGCGGGTCGGTAATGAAGAAGCATTGGTCCACTTGGGAAGCCAGTACCCATGGCTCATTTTTAGCGGTGACGTTTGCGCAGCGGTCTTGGATTTAACCGGGTATAACCATGGTGGTGAAATACCGGTCTTCTTTTATGACGTTCTTGGCCCATCGACACGGAACATCGAGACCTTCTCTCGGCAGTAGCTCAGCTCCAGATCTCCTCGATCCTTCCGTAGTATCTGTCCTTGTCGTTACGGTGTAGGATTCCATCGTTACCCGGAGTTCGATAACCATCGCTCTTCATGTCCTTGGCCTCGGTGTAGAATGTGTAGCCGTTGATATCGTGCGCCTCATAGGTCATCGAGGTTGTGCTCGGGCGCTCTCTGACATGGCGAATATGAGTTGTTCTTCCGCGGAAGAATCCTCATGTATAGGTTTAGACTGAAGCTTCTGCTTGAACCAACGCGTGAAACATGAGTTGTGCTCTTTGAGTGTATCTCCGTCCGTCCTCTGTTGGCCTCGGTCATTGTACGTCTTTTTAATAAAGGTTTTGTGCTCTACCACCCAAGGATCGACCACGTCTATGTGTTGTAAGCGCGACTAGGTTTGCTCTTTCAAAGTCGTGAGTCGACCCTCGAAGTCGACATGCATTTCGCGGCGACCCTCACGGTGACCCCATCCAGCGAGCCTGCCGAGGTGCACTGACGGGCAGACCAACGGGGTTCTCGATGCCTAGATAATTCGTGCGATAGGAGATGCACTCTTGGTCGAAAAGCCTGGCTATGCTTCCTTACGACGTGACATGTTGCGAACGTATCCTTTGATGACACCATTCATCCTTTCGAGCGGCATCATCTTGTGCAGAAGCGTCGGCCCGAGTTGGATGATATCCTCCACTATATGGACCAGCAGATGCACCATAACGTCGAAGAATGCGGGCGGGAAGTACATCTCAAGCTCGCATAGTATCACCACGATCTCTTCTGTAGCCTTCGAGTTGCCTCACGCCAATCGACTTCCGAGAGATGACGTCGAAGAAGTTGCATAGGCCAAATAGCGTTTCACGGACGTGCGCGTCCATGATCCCACGGATTGCAATCGGAAGTATCTGCGTCATCAAGACGTGATGTCGTGAGACTTCATCCCGCTGAACTTCGCTTATTGGGTCTAGGTATCTCGCTTATCTTCCCAGCGTAATCAGAAGGGAAGTTTTACTCCTAGGAGGCGGTGAAAAACTGCTCGATCTCCTCTTGACTTAGAGTGAAGCACGCGGGAGGGTAGTCATTTCCGGTCTTCTTGGCCTTTTTGCCTTTGCGACGACTTTACGTGTCCCGTAGCCTCATCATCATCATCATCATCATCATCATCATCATCATCATCATATATAGCGTGAAGCTCCCGCCCGATGCCCATTGATTTCAAGTGCGCCCTTGCTTTCGCCCATCTTTGGTCCTCTCGGCATGTTGAGCAGGGTACCAAGCAGACTCTCGCACACGTTCTTCATGATATGCATGACATCAAGGCTGTGAGGCACACGGTGGATCTTCCAAGACGGCAAGTCCCGTAAAACAGACCTCGCTTTTCCATACCTTCAGCAGCTGCTCTGGCGCCTTTCGCTTCTTTCGGCTCTGGCGCCTTTTGCTTCTTTCGGCGGTGGGCAGTCTTTCCAATTTTCCAACAGCTTGTCTATTTCCTCGCCGCTCCTCGTACTGCAGGCGTTGGGTTCGGTTTCACCATCGAACAGATCCTTGCGTTTCCTCCACGGGTCATCGTCGCGAAGCCACCTTGATGTCCCATGAACACGGTTTTCAAGACCCGGGATCTCTATCTAGCTGGCGTCGTTGTGTCATCCATGCACCTTACGCATCCAGAAAATCCGTGGACTACCTGCCCGCGACATATCCGTAACCGAGATAGTCGTGCACCGTCGTGAGCAAGGTCGGCTCTCATAGGGAAATATTCTTTCTCTGCGGGCGTACCACGTATTGGCTGGCGTTTTCCACAGCGTGTCAAGCTCCTCTTTCGGCAGCCCTAGATACAGATTGATGTCGTTCCACGGTTGTTTCGCCCTTCAATTAGCATACTCATGTGAATGTACTTCCTCTTCATGCACAACCAGGGGAAGATTGTACATCCACACAAACACAGGCCGGTGCTATGTGTGCTTCTCCGGCTGCCAAACGGATTGACTCCATCGGTGCTCGCGCCCAAGACGATGTTCCTTGGATCGTTCCCAAATTCCGAGTCTTGAAGTTCAACGCTTGCCACCGGCTCGCATCCTTAGGGTGACTCGGCATCTTGTCTTTTTATCTATCTCCGGATCATTTGCGTCATCTTCCCGCTTCTTCTCCTCCCTATCCGCGTGCCAACGCAGGAGCTTTGCTACCTTAGGGTCCGCGAAATAGCGCTGCAGACGAGGAGTGATCGGAAAGTACCACACCACTTTTCGAGGAGCTTTCTTCCTCTTCTTGTATCGAGTGACGCCGACACCGGACATATGGTAGACTCGCGTGCTCGTCCCGATAAATGATGCAATTGTTCATGCACACATGGTATTTCACGTGCGGTAAATCCAGAGGACACACGATTTTCTTCGCCTCCTCCAAACTGGTCGGGCACTTGTTCCCCTTGGGAAGACGTTCGTGCGAGAATGACATGTTCTCGTCGAAGCTACGCGTCGGTCATTTTGTGTTTTACCTTCATCTCCGTGGCCATGAGCGTTACTTTCAGCGGGTATCCTCGGGCCTGCATCCTTCATACAATGGAGTAACCGTGTCTAACTCAAGTTGATCCATCTTGGCTTTCTCTCGGGCGGCAGCTCTTGCGTTATCCGTGCTTGAGAAGCAGCTCTTGAATATGAGGGTCCTGCACCCAGCCCATCGATGGTCGGCGTCGTCGCTCCGCCCGGCATCATCATCTTCATGATCATGCCCGTCGCTGCTCCGGCATCTTCCTCATCATCATGTCCTGCATATTCTACATGATGACTGTATGCAACATCACGATCGTGATCATCGCCGGGATTCTTCGTCTTCTAGCCCGCCCGAGCCGCGGTGGTTGTCTTGCTGCCCTTCCTCATTTCTTGCCGGCCCGCATGGGCGACTTCGTAGTCATCTTCATCACCTTGCCACCGATAGCCATCCATGAAACCACGCAACAGCAGGTGGTCCCGCACCTGCCGGAATCCGGGTCCGCAATAAGGCTCTTGACTTGCATCTTCGACACGGACATCTTATCTCCGTCTCGTTCTTTTGAAGCATCTCGGCCTTCATGACCTCAAAAACCTATTCACGATGCCTTCGGTCATCGTATGCGGACCATGGTCGTCATGGGTAGAGCAAAAGCGATATTTTAGAACCAAGAAAAAATTTGGCATGACTTTCCCTAAAAATAGGACCAAAAGGATGCTTAATGCCAAAATTCTGCTTGAAACGGAAATGAATCAACATTCCGGCAAAATATTGGCAACTATCGCATTTCAAATACCGGTACACCTCCAAACACAAACACATATGCAAACACCACAAACATATGCAACACCACGAACATACATAGATCTAGCTAGGCCGTAAAAAGTGCATGTGCACATTGTTGTAAGGAGAACAACCTAAATATAGCTTCACCCCTTACTTACCTATTAAAACAAGGTAATTTAACCACTTAATTTGCATGAATCTATGATGGAAATGAGGTGAAAAAGAGGAGGCACCGAGACAAGGAGGAGGTGGAGAGAATGAAGTGGGGAGAAAGTGAGTGTGTGGGTAGGAGAGGCTGTCCCAAATATCTTGTTGTTGCCCACTTACTAATGGCGCACCTCTTGCATGGTGCGCCATTAGTTGTTATTACTACTAATGGCGCACCTAAGCAGGATGCGCCATTAGTATGTTTGGACAGTTCAAAAAAAGTTTCTATACTAATGGGCGCACCCACACAGTGCGCCATTAGTAGTTACAACTACTAATGGCGCGCAGTGTGGGTGCGCCATTAGTATGTTTGGACAGGCGCACTAGTTTAAAAAAATATTTTGGTACTAATGGCGCACCAACACTGGTGCGCCATTAGTAGTTACAACTACTAATGGCGACTCGGGAAGGATGCGCCATTAGTATGTTTGGACAGGCGCACTAGTTCAAAAAAGTTTCTATAGTAATGGCGCACCCACACTGGTGCGCCATTAGTAGTTACAACTACTAATGGCGAGGGGTGGTGTATATATGTTTGGACAAGCGCACTAGTTTAAAAAAAAATTGGTACTAATGGCGCCGTAGTGCGCCATTAGTAATTACAACTACTAATGGCGCTTTTCGGGCAGGATGCGCCATTAGTATGTTTGAACAAGCGCACTAGTTAAAAAATTTGGTACTAATGGCGCACCCAAGGCATGGTGCGCCATTAGTAGTTTAGACACTACTGGCGCATCGTATGAAGGTGCGCCATTAGTATATACTAATGGCGCACCATCTTTCCGGTGCGCCATTAGTGTCATTTCCATCTATAGCCCTTTTCCTAGTAGTGCATGTTCCAGGATTGTATGGCCTAATGCCGACTGAGATCATGCCTCCTCCTCTTCTAACGAAGAAAGTGATGATTCTGCCGTTGGATGGGCATGTGGTGCTGGAGATGCTGGAGGAGGTGCTAGAGTAGGTGATGCCATTGTTGTTGCTTGAACCGTAGGATTATGTTGAAGTGTTGGGATTTTTCTGATGTTTAGACTTTACTTTTTTGTGTCTTATAGAACTTGTTTCTTGTTGTAAGTGGTATTGTATGTTAAAGCATGTGATATTTTATGGAATATTTTGCTAAGTGTTGAAGTACTTTATGTCAATTTTTCTTTTGGAGTGGGTCCAAAATGAAATGAAATAGAGAACCCTGAAGATAAAATGGAGACTGTTGTTAAGGGGAAACTGCCTACGTGGCTGAAAACATTAGAAGAGGTTAGTATTTTGCAATCGCTTTTGGAAATTGCCTCCAGTGGACAGAGTATTAGAGATACAAGCTTTGAGGTGGTATGAACCGCCGGCGGGGATGAACAAAACCACCTCCAAAGGCTGTTTTTGTACTAGTGCTAGTGTAAAATAAAACAGATAGTGAAAACAACCTCGATAGTAATTTGCATAACATGGCCATCGAATGTCACTTTGTTCTAGGTAACCCAAATCCCCAAGCAAATAGCCGAGATACACAACATATAATATTTCTCTTTTCCAGGAACAAAAGCATAAAATCTAGGCCATCGCTTTCCAGTGGGACAACATTTCGCCCCAAGAGCTTCCCAATTGTACCCTAAACAGAGCGAGCAGCACCACAAGTGAAAGAAAAATGACTAGTTGATTCAATCGAATCACAAATAGAACAAACAAGATTTCCTGACCATTTCCTTTTTATCGTATTATCCTGCGTTAAGATGGCTTTACAATATGATTGCGACATGAAGATTTTAACGTTAAGAGTACCATGAGCTTTCCAAATCTACTTATTACTAGCTCCAGCAACATCTCTCTCAAGCTATTGGTAACCAGTTTGGTGGAAAACTTACCAGATTTCACAAGGACCAATTAACACAATCAGAGACATTTCTTAGAGAATTTTCACCTGCCCTATGGAGGATTCCACACCGCTAATTCCGTTGCTTCAAGCTCACTATGCTACGAAAGTTCAGTAAAAAAATTCTTACCATCGGCCTCAGCGAAAGTACATGGCTAAGCAAAATGTCATGAAGTTGAGGAACTGATCCACCAGAGGGATCCCCCTTGCTAGGCATCATGCCAAAAATGTACGAGGTTTGCCACTGTTTAATGTCACTTTTCTACCAGACATGTACACATCTTTAACCTTCATAATTGATTTCCAATAAGAAGAATCTGAAAAATCTAGGCTTCACTGAAGCCACTGTTTTATTCCAGAAATATTTGGTTGTAACAATAGAGTGGCACAAGCCAGTATTATTCTCTAATTTCCACCACCAATTCACTAATTGGTTGATGTTTTGCTTTCTCAAGACAATAAAACGAAGTCCCCCTTATTATTAGATCTAAAAATCACTTCCCATTTAACCATATGGTATTTTTTCTTTAAACTCCCACCATCTCAAAAGAATTTCCTCCTAGGTTTGTCCAGTTTCTTTAATGAAGTTTTATTCAGGAACATATACATGAAATAAGAAAGGGATACCAGCCAAGCTAGAATTGATGAGAATAATTCTACCTCCAAAAGAGGAGCCACCTTTCCAAATGTCCAACATTTTCAACATCTTAGCTAGCAGGAAATCACAATCAATAGTCTTAAGCTCAGGGAAAAAAATAACAGGAATTATGGATCCATTCCCTTGATGTGAAAAAATGTTCCCCTCTCCTCCCCCGTGTCGCCCCCGTGGGCGACCAGGGGCAATCCCTAGCGCCCGGTGACCTCCCTCCCCATCTCGGCCCTCCTCCCCCGCCACCGTCGTGAGGCGCCGCCGGGAAAAGCTCGACCGGCGTAGGCGGCAGTGGGGCCCTTGTGCTTCTCTGCTCGGCGCGTGCTGGCGCGAGATGGTTGCTCGAGTCGAGGCTTGGGGCTCACGCGGGGCCCCTCTGTGCTGCGATGGGCGAACAGGTCGCCAGCGTGGTGGCTGGCTGCTGCAGGTCTTTGGCGTGGCGGCTGTGACGAGGTTGGCATCGGCAGCAGCGTGCGGGTTGTTCCCTAGCCAGGTCCGACCATGGGTGGGGGCTTGCGTCGCGGGAGTTGGCTGGAGCTCCGGCAGGTTCTCTGGAAGGTGGTGACGGCGGGAGTGCTCTGCTACGGCACGGATCCAGCGGTGCGGGCGTGGCATGTTGCAGTGTGTCTCGTCTCGGGTGGTGGCGTGCTGGTTGTGTGCAAGCCACCTCCTTTGGCGGCTGTTATATAGCGGGCGCCGCGGGGTGGTGGCAGTGTCCCTTGCGGGTTGCTGCGGTGGGCATGGTGACGGTGGTGCGGTCCTGCAGGGTCCTTGTCGTCGCAGATCTGGTGACATGGTTCCGATAGGCAGTGCAGGGGGTGGTGGCGCCATTCCTTCTCCTTGATCTGGACAATGTGCGTCTTGGATCGAGGACTCGCGCTCGGGCGAACCAGTTCAAGGCCCGAGGTGGGTTGGGGGTTCTTACTTCGGGTAGGGATGGTGGGCTCGGTCCGGGTGGTGTCCACTGGTGAGGTCTACCTCCCCGTGGGCACAGTGCGAGGTGGAGGTGGTCGTGACGTTGCTACTCCGTCGGGTGGATCGACGACGACAGCTACGAGCGTGGCGTCATGAGTGCTTGCCTTGGCCAAGGTCATAGGGCTATGGCCGGGGCTTGCATCGCGTTGGCCGTCGACAGGCACTGGATCGTGTCCCACCGTTCCACCGGGATTGGTTTGGGATGCAAGCGTGGGCGCTTCCTACCGTGGAGGTGCTGAATCAGATCTAGTGCCTGATGCCGGGCTAGGAGTGGATGTTGTACTTTTGCTCCTCCTTTCGTGGCTAGTGCGTTGTGGAGTGGGCGGATGGCGAGGATTCGGGCCTTGGATGCTGGGGCGGCGGCCCTGGAAGGTGGTCCGCATGGTTAGCTCGGTGGCGATCCCCCTCGGTCGTGTGGGCGGCGGGCGGTAGCGGTTGGTGTCTTGGGCCCGTTCTCTGCCTTCGGCAATGGCGGCGCCCCGATCCGGATCTGGAGTTCTGTCCTCGACGCGCTTGTCCTGGAGACCTTGTGGTGGCACGGAGGAGGTACTGAGCGAAAGCTCTTCGCTTTGATGTGGACGGTGGCGACGCTCGCGGGCGCCGCTTTCTTCTTGAAGACGTCGTCATGGTGCCCCTCTTCATGTCCAGGTTCCGGGTGAAAACCTTTGTCCAATGTGGACTCGGCAGTGGCGGAGCTCAACTCCGTTTTCCCTCCGGGGCGTTGCCGTGGAGTTTAGGTGTTTTAGGTCATAGCGTGCCATTGGTGTAAGTTCTTCCCGTGCTTTATGTCGGTAGCGCAGTCGCGTGCGTCTCGCATGCTCTGATTTCTTTGGATCGGCGTTGAATGAGGGTTACCTCACCACCCTATCGTTGGGCCGTGTACTTTGTTCTGGTTGTTGCTTTATATATAAAGCGGGATGAAAGCCATATGAGCATAAAATTCAGTAACACTATTATCAGCCCAAATAGAAAAAAAAACATAAAAAACATAAAGCATCAACTAAGGTTTTAAGCTTTCTCAGGGTCATGAATAGTACATAATACCGTGTCATGCGCATATTGACAAACATTAACCCCGTTATCAATCAAGTCCGGAGCTAAACCCACAAGAAATTTGTTTCTGAAGATGAAAATATGAAGAAAAAATGATAGCAATGGCAGGCATGGTGAGCAATCTTCAATTCATTAAAAAAAAATACATGGTACATGGCCGGTTCGAAGAGCCACCACGTTACCTTCGAGAACGACCATACACGTTGCAACGATCTCCACTGTACAGCTCTCCAAATTCAGAAGAAGACATGTGCATTCTATCCGAACGATTTGGATGTGCAGCTACATTCATGCACCCGTGTCAAAATAGTACTACGATAATATCTACCGGAGCTGAAGCTGATCGATGCGTGCATGCATGACGCCGGGTCGAACTTCGTCGCGTTTCCTCACCGCTGCGCAAGGTGTCCGCTAGACGTTAATGCATGCCGTCCATCTCCCAACCGGTAACGCGCGCTCTTGCCCCACCAACGGGGCCCTTCGCACGTCGACGTAGTGCACATGTTGCCGACAACCATGCAAGGATTCATGGAGGAGAGGAGAGCCGAGAGCGCAGCCTCAACTTGGTCACAGCTCCTCCTATCCTATCCATACCTCCATTGGCCTCTCCCGCCTATAAATTGGCTTCGTCTTCATGGGTATCCATCTCATCCATCACACGAGCTAGCTACTAGCTAGTAGAAATTACTTACTGCTCAATCGGTCGACGAGGGTGTCAAGCATGGCGTCCAAGGGTCTCCTTGTGTTTGCTGTGCTGCTTGCTGCGGCTTTCCTCGTGGCCACAGCTGAACAAACTGGTGAGCTAGCTAGCAGCGCATCATTAGGCTAAGAAACCTGTTGTCCTACTAATCACATGAATACCGTTTTTGTTCATGCAGAGGCCAAGAAGGAAGAAACTAAGGCCGGTGTTCAGGGTTACCACGGCGGCGGCAGCGGAGGCGGTGGCTACCATGGCGGCGGCGGCGGCGGGGGGTACCCTGGCCACGGGGGCGGCGGCGGCGGCGGCGGGTATCCTGGCCACGGTGGCGGCGGAGGCGGCGGCGGGTATCCTGGCCACGGTGGCGGCGGAGGCGGCGGCGGCTACCCTGGCCACGGTGGCGGAGGCGGCGGCGGCTACCCTGGACACGGTGGCGGCGGAGGCGGCGGCGGCTACCCTGGCCACGGTGGCGGCGGCGGCGGCAGCGGCTGCAGGTACCAGTGCTGTGGGCACGCGCATGGTGGCTGCCGCTGCTGCGCAAGCCCCAACGAGATCCCGGAGCCCATGTATCGGGCGGAGGTCCGCAACTAAGTGCCAGATGCTCCACACGGACGTTGCTACTTGCCTGCACGTAGTAGCTACTCGTATATGTGGTCAATAAGACGGTAGGTGCATCCGTGCATGTGTGTATGTATGTACGCATACGTACAGATTGCACAGTTATGTTTATCCAATAATACCAGCACTCTGTTCTGATCGTGTATTCACCCTGTAAGACTTCTCTTTCTTGCACAATATATAATACATGCAACTGTCATGCATGTTATAACAAATCTCATGACTCTTGTACGAAACCGTATAGCTCATATATATACGAGGTATATCCGCAAAAAGTTTTAAACAATAACCACATTTAGTTTTGAGAGCGCGGCCGTCTGTGACGTGACGTTATGTCTACAAACAGTCTTTGATATTGTTTTCTAGGAATATATTTCGAGGTTTAGCTAGGATTGCCCAAACATACCTCTCCAATGATGACGTACAGAAAGCAGCACAAAGTGGCAGCAGAGAGCACAAATTCATTCACATCACAAAGATAATACAAAAAAAATGTATTGAGAATGATTACAAATATTTTTACTGCGCACATAACGCAATCCCGGCAAATGTACTAACTGTGTCAATTAGTTTGGATTGGAGGGAGTATCACACTTCACCTCCTCGTCTGGCCCATTTTTTTATTAATGGAATTCCGCATGTGGTTTGTATGATTTCTTTAAGAATTCGGCAACATTTTCTTGTGCATTATACATTTGTGTCTCATACACACAGAACCACACCAGGTTCTTCCTTTCCTATTGATTTCAATACATATGAGTTCCCCCGCAAAAAAAACATATAAGTTGGGGTGAGGAAACATATACAAATAGGGAAAAAAAGCTTATTGTTGATTTATAGGCTTAACTTTCAAAAATGCTGTTTGGTGGACGAGCTACCTGCAGCTCGCTATCTCCTGCGTCAGCCTTTATCTTGATCTGTTCCGGCCACGTATTCTTGCATTATTCCATCCAGCAGCTATTTACACGCGGCCGTATTCTCTCCATTTATGCATAGTGATATCACATGTCGATCAGGTCGCCCTACCAGCCGAGGTCCCCGTACCATCAGGATACCCTTTATGTTCCATAATATAGTGGGATCAAGGCAATGTCGAACATGGGCTTGACTTGGTCGTGAGGTGCCTCTTCAAAATCTTTTAGCCGTTTGGGTTGAGCGTGGTGATTACTTGCCCATGTCGTTTTGCTGAAATTGTGAGACGTCAAGGAACGACAGTACAGTTATCTCTACGGTTTCGCAAATTCAGTTAGCACATGCGTCATTGGCAAGTAGGATTACCGACAGCCGATCGAGAAGAACTTCTGCCTGTCATCAGCAGCATGGTACGTAGTACGTATTATTGTAGAACACGAACAAGTTCAGCAATTTTCTGATTCATAATTCTACTACATGATGTTCAATGCAACAAATAATACAGTCTCGACGTTATTCAGGAACTAGCCATGAACTGCACATGGATGTTCTACATTTTGACCGCATGGGCATGGGTAACCTTGACGAGTCACGAATGTGATATATGGCTGAAGATTACCCTGAATCGCACCCCTCCAAGAATAGTTTCATCCCATCCATGGCAAAAGAGCTTCTGTCTACTGCTCTAGTGGCAGGGGATGCATTTTTTCTGACAAAAGGAACTTTTTTTGGCAGGTGATTTTATTTTTAGAAAGGGAGACAGTCTAACGAGGCAAAGCTGTGGACCAAATGTAATTAATTAGTTCTCTATTTTTTACCACAAACTATAAATGGTTCTCTATCACACCGTCAGCATACCGATTGTCATTTAATGTCCCACCAATCCCTCAAAAAAAATTAATGTCCCGCCAGCCCGGCCCTGACGCTGCATGGGGCAAACTCAAATCAGCCCAGAACGAACATCATGTCCGTGCAAATCCGCCGTGGCCAAGGCCCATGTACTAATCAAGCACAGCAGCTCACGTCACCGGTGTATTTCCTCAATTAAAGCCCAAGTATTAAACCTGGAAACGCATGCCTCACACATCACAGCGATCGAACGCCCGGACAAGATTACGAGACCCATGGAGCTCGTCCTCCAAAATGCCTCATTCCTTAACTTTGCCATCCTTACTCTGGTCGGAGGAAGGCACTACCACCATGAAAAAATTCCATGCCATCAGTTAATGTGTTTCTAAAGTTTCCACTAAATTTGTACCAATAGGCTTGCTCTAATCACGGATAGGCTTATCTCTAGCTAGTAAGTAGTAGTAAGCAGTCTGCTTCCACTCTTTGGCTAAATCCCATGACAAAGGAGTAGTGCTTGAACTAATTAGGAGAAAGCTTTTGATAAAGCGAATCTTGATTTTGTTGAGCTGCTAGAACTAATTAGAAGCTTTGGCTGTAAATGGCCAGGTTGGGTCCATAAAATGACTCATGATGGATCTGTAGGTGTCCGGGGTTAAACTTACTACCTCCACTCTAGTTTATTGGTGTGCTCAGTTTTGATCTTAGATTTAACTAATAAATATTAATGCATGTAACCAAAAATAATATCACTGAAAACTATATTCAAATACGAATACAACGATATAATTTTCGATGACACGCGTTACTATTTTCTTAGTTAAATGTATGTCAAAATTTGGCATAAAATACTAAGGGGGTCAATAAACTAGGACGGAGGTAGTAATAGTGAAGAAAGTGGCCTTTTTAACTTGAAAAGGTCTAAGACAGGGAGACCTCTCTCTCTCTCTCTCTCTCTCTCTCTCTCTCTCTCTCTCTCTCTTCCGCTCTTTAATCTGATTGTTGATGTCAGTAACTACTATTTAGAAGAGTAACTAAATTGCCACATCATTGGTACACGCTTTTTCTTCTGTCCGAATGCATGCTTTCCAAACACTCTAGTTCTTCTTACATATTGGAGTCGAACTGGATATGTATATAATCTGTATTGGTCCAAAGTGTTTTCTCCCCTTTCCGGCTAGGGAATACGCCCCCCACCCCCCTTTCTCCCACCGCCCTCAGACTTCGCTGCAAGCCTGGCCTGTGGATTAGCCCTTTCCTCTGGCTACCCATCCAGTGAGTGGTGCTGGGAGGGAAATCTCAGTGCCTTTGCTCCGGCTAGTAGTTCTAGTGAGGATCCTCGCAGATGTGGTGCTCGGGTGGAAGGCGGCGCTTCTTCTTCGACTTTGTCTTCCGGGCTTCGAACCTCCTCGAGATCGTCCATCTGGACGTAGTCGACGGAGCTTTAGCATAGATTCCTGGCGTCTCCTAGGGGCAGGGAGGTTAGGGTTTACCGTCGCATGTGTGCGACAGCAAGATTTGGTGTTAATTCTCCAGATCTATTCAAGGGTCACGTGCATAAAAAGTTCCTGCCTGTCATCGACAAGGTCAAGCCAGTTCTGGTAGCGGAGCAGTGATAGCGGCGTTTCAGTGGCTCGTTCTGGCAGCGGTAGTGGTCGTTCAGTGGTGTAGAGACCTCGATGTAAATTTATTATGTTTGAGGTGCTTTGTATTTCAGATGTACTTTTATAACAAATATGTATCTTTTTGCAAAAAGAACTAGAAATGTATATATGCCTCGCAAAAGTAAGTGAAAAAATGCCATCTACGTGGTGTGCCACGTGTGCACTGATATGTGGGTTTTTCTTGGCTGAACAACTATAAAATAAAAAGAATAAAATCAGGAAAAAGCTTTATTAAATAGGGTAAAATGGAATAATTCTACTTAAGTATGTGAGAGTCTGACTTAATAGAAATGATAGACTACTCATATCAACAAAGAATTCCTTTTTTCCGGGGTGCTCATTCACAAAGAACACCAAAGTTAAGTGTGTTTGGCTTGGGACGATTTGAGGATGGGTGACCAACTAAGAAGTTGGTCTCGAGTGCACACGAGTGAGGACAAAGTGCACAAGAAAGACTAGTGTTAGTGTATGGAACCAGTTTAGATCCCGTCAGGCGTAATAGTTAGGAAACGGTGGTTATGGCCGGGGCGTTACAATTTGTATCAGAGCCGACTCTTGTGGTTACACAGACGTGTGTGGGCCGGGTGCGCGAACATGTGGCGTGTGTGGCCCGTCATGGCACACGACATGACACATGTGCCAGACTGGACGCACAAACATGTGCTTAGAGGGAACGTTCCTGTGGGCCGATGAGAATGCCGGTTCCTTTCAGTGGGGATGTATGTGAGAGCCTGACTTAATAGGAATGATGACTACTTATATCATCAAAGAATTACTTCTTTCCCGGGAGCTCATTCACAAGTAACTTCAAAAGTAAGTGTGCTTGGTTTGAGGCGATTTGAGGATGGGACAAAGTAAGAAAAAGACTAGTGTTAGTCCGTGGGACCGGTCTAGATCCTGCCAAACATAATCGCTGGGAACCAATGGCTATGGCCGGGACGTTAAAAATGGCTGTAAAACTTAGGGCAAGAAATGAAATTAACTCTAATAGAAAATTCAGAAAGTAAAGAAACAGACAAGTGTACTATTTCTTGCAACCGGCCTTTTTTTTCAATCTTGACCTCATTTGATATTATTAAATTTTGCATGATGCTTCATTGCATGAGTTGTCTAATAATATTTGTTGAATTTTTACTTCAGTATATTTGTTGAAACATGCACCATATATAGGAGCTAGAGGAGCGAAGACGGGGATGGGAGTGGCGGATTTGGGGCACGCAAGTGAGGGGGCACCGAGTCCTCGCGCGTGCTTTCACTTTTGGCTCTAGATTTTTAAACCTTTATGCTTTTTTAGCAAACATCCAAATTAAGTTATGTTTTCATATTTGTCTTTATTGTGATGAGGGCTTTCAAATAAGATCCATTTTAGATACGTTTTGATGAATGCTGAAAGTAAATATTAAGTTTCAACTCTTAATACTTAGTACCAGATAAAATCATGAATTTTTGTGCCTACAAACGACAAAAAAATATGACTTCAAAATTTATCTATGAAACTTGGTAAAAAGCGAGCCAGAAACACAAGTTTCAGATAAGAAGTCGTAAGTTTCAATGACTAAAACTTAAAACTTAAAACTTAAAACTTGGTAAATTGTTATCGTCATGCGAGATTCAACTAATTCATGGATCGCGAGACAATCAAGCGGCCGGGTAGGTCCGGTAGACGGGGTGTGTGGTACGTGGCCTTGGATAACAATTTCGTAAGTTCACTGTGCGTACATAAGTGAACGAAGGGAGATGATAGTGGCTGCTTCAAAGACTACCCACCACGTACGAACGTTCAGCGATGCTCCACGTCCGGTAACGTACCGGTTTCCAAATGCAGAAGATGTCCGATCCAGAATATGCTCTCGGCTGATTTGGATGTACATGCGTCCGTGTCTAACTTGACCCACAGCTGATTAATGAGATCGACGCGTTGCGTGCATGCAATGGAAGACGCCGGGTACGACTTTGTCGTCGCACGAAAAAGTGCCCACCTGCACCGTGCATAAGTCAGAGGCTGGCGCCATTGGTATTCCTTCAGATGATGCGAGCTTAGAGCATCTCTAGCCGCGCCCCTAACAAAATCCCCCAGGCGACTTTTCAACCGCTGACGTTAAAAAATTGGTCCAGTCGCGTTCATAGGGACCCATTTTCGCTGACTCGGATCGAAATTGGCGCTGGCGAACCCAACCCGAACCCGGCGCGCTGGAGGGCGTTCGAGAGCGTCGGGCGAATATTTTTTTTGCGCGAAAGCGCCGTGGGCCAGCCGCGTCAGCGACTCGACTCTCTTCTCACCGCTTCGTCGTCCTCATCGCCTCGTTTCCCGCGGCGAATCAATGCCAAAGCTGCGCGCCGGAGATACGCACACACACTACACCGCCGACGCGCCCACTTCTTCCCCTTCCTCCTCTCTCGCCGTCTCCAGCTCAAGGATGGTCGAGCGCTTCTCAGGCGACGGTGCGGCGGCCAATGGTTTCGGGCGCCGCCATCTGCATGAGGGCGAGGCTCGCCTCCTCTTCGAGGCCGAGTACCCGGTCCCGCCGGACATGCGGGTGCCGGGGACGTGGCGGATCAGCGCCGGCGGCATGCCGGTGCCACCACCACCCACCGGGGCGGCGCGGCGTGCGAAGATCGCGCGCATCCGTGCGTCCCTGCCGTGGGCGGCGAGGGAAGGCCCACGGTACACCCCCGACAGCCCGCTCTGGGAGCCCTATTTCCGCAGCCGACACGCCGAGCAGCTCGAGGCGACGAACGGCGTCGTGCCCTCCGACAGCTCAACTCCGAGGGCCGGCGCCGATGGTGGGCGTGCGGCCGCAGACGTTGGAGGCCGTCCTCGAGTACATCGAGGCGGCAACACGCCAGCGCCTCGAGTACCCGCTCCCCGACCTTCTCACGCCGCCGTGGGAGCTCTTGGACGCCTTGGCGTATGGGCGGCAGCGGCGTCCTCCTCCTCGTCCGGCCGCTCGTCGGGCTCTCCACTGCCTCCGCCTGTCAAGCGGAGCCCAGACACGCCGGTCGGTGTGCGCACCGCAGCTCTGGCGTCCGCACGGCGACTCCACCCACCCCCCCCATCCGGCCGCCGTCCTCGTCGAGCCCAAGCCGAGCCAGCCTCCCTCGAGCCCAGCCTCTCCATGAGTACGAGGAGATAGCCCGCCAGCTTCTCCGACGAGGGCGACATCACGATGGGCGCGGACAACTACCTCCATGACGAGATGGTCCGGCAGCCTGCCCCGGAAGAGAGATCGAAGCCCATAGCGGGCGCGAGCAAGCGTCGTCATCCTCGGCAATGCAGCGACGGCGAGGCGCCCGAACCGTCAACCCGCCCGCGCCAACCGGGGAGGATGCAGCGAGGGCGGCGGCGGCGGGCGGCGACGCCGCCCGGCAACGGCAGCGGCGGCGGCGACTACACGCGGTTCTACAGCCTCCTCGGCATGTAGAACTGCGAAGGCGGGCGGTGGGGAGCGGGGAGCAGCGAGGCAGACGGCGAGGAGCGGCGATGGAGACGGCGAGTGGCGGCCCCTAGTAGTTTTTTTTCTTTCTTTTTGTAAGATATGTTAAAGTTTAAACGAACTCGCCGAAGTTTGCAATGAATTTGCGCTGTATTTTTGCCGTCTTTAAATATTTTAAAATAACCTGAGCGCCGCGACTGGGGGGCATTATGCCCTCAACGCGCGGGTTAGCGTCAGTGTGTCTCAGGAGGCGATTTTTAGCCTCTCCTGAAAGCCAACGGCTGGAGATGCTCTTAGCTTACTTGCGTTGCATGCAAGATTGCTGGGATGCATTAATGTGTACGGTCCACCTTCCAACTACCACCGCTCCACGGGGTCCGAGTTGCCGACGACACCGCCCATGGAGACCCCAGCGTCAACTTGCTCACCTCACACTCACTGGGACTGCTCCTCCCTAGCTAGCCATCTTATCCAAGCCCTCCATTGGCCTCTCCCTCCTATAAATTGGCTTGCTCTGCATGCTAATCTATATCATCCATCACACTAGCCACTAGAAGCACTACAGAAGCAGAGGGTGTCAAGCATGGCGTCCAAGGGTCTTCTTGTGTTTGCTCTCCTGCTTGCTGCTGCTATCCTCGTCGCCTCAACTGAACAAACTCGTGAGCTAACACGCTACTCGGAGTACTTTCGAACTAGCAGGAATTAACTCATCGTCATTAGGATAGGAATCTTGCTTTGCTGCGTGCTGCTACTAATTTCAATGCACAATGCTTTTCTGTTCATGCAGAGGCCAAGAAGGAGGAGAAGAAAGCCAGCGTAGAGGGCTACGGCGGCGGCGGCGGCTACCCTGGAGGCGGCGGGGGAGGCTACCCAGGACACGGTGGAGGAGGAGGCGGCGGCTACCCAGGACACGGTGGAGGAGGAGGCGGCGGCTACCCAGGACACGGTGGAGGAGGAGGCGGCGGCTACCCAGGACACGGTGGAGGAGGCGGCGGCGGCTACCCAGGCCACGGTGGAGGAGGCGGCGGCGGCTACCCAGGCCACGGTGGAGGCGGCGGCGGCTACCCGGGCCACGGTGGAGGAGGAGGCGGCGGCGGCGGCTACCCCGGACACGGCGGTGGCAGCGGCGGTGGCTACCCCGGACACGGCGGAGGCGGAGGCGGCAGTGGATGTCAATGGGGCTGCTGCGGTCACGGGTACCATGGCTGCCGCTGCTGTGCGCGCGCGGACGAGGTCCCGGAGCCCATGTACCGCGCGGAGGTCCACAGCTGAGCACACGAGATGCAGCCATACGTACCTACGCGTGCGTGCAACTCTACGTGACGTTGCTCTGCGCACGTATAGTAAGTTGCTGGTCAATATGGTCTCTGATAAATAAAGTGCGTACGTATACGTACGAGAGCCCGGTTTGCACTTTGCACAGTGATCTTGGAGAACACACCCCTCTGTGTTCGTGTATGTGTTAATACCCCACTTTATATGTGTTCTCCATGTATGTATCAATTTCCATGTTTACAGTTATGGGAATATGTTGTTGTGGAATAAAATCACAGAGGAATATAGCCAAAGTTCTACACGTTGCACTTAATTCCTTCTGTATGCCGTATTTCAATGCTGCAAAGAAAATAGAGGAAAATAACTGACAAAGAAATAACGACTTGTTATAGAGATCTTTTATTCAAAGACTTCAACCAGGGGCGTGTCACGTAAGTGAACGAAGACCACTGATCAAGCGCACTTTAGGGACTTCTAAAGTATAACATAACTATTGCAAGAAAAAAATATAACATAAACTAGAGGCGTACTCCCTCCTTTTCGGTTTATAGCGGTTTATAGGGCTTAATACAAAAATCATATCAACCAAGAAAGATGATGAGCGGTGGAATATTTTTTGTAGTTTGTAAAAAAAAACAATTAATACTCTTATTTTTCTTAAAAAATTATGTTTACCAATGTATTAATTGCATGCATGCATGCAAAAAGTACATACATTGATCAATTTTCTCTTAATACTTGCATGCAATGATTTAATGCACCTTGAAATCTTAACATGTGATGGGAAACAACCAAATTAAGCCTTATAAAATGAAAAAACTAAAATTTTAAGATAAGCTTTATAAATCGGAAAGGATAGAGTATATTATTGATGCAGAGGCCTAGGATTTCAACCACTTTTTTCAAAGAAGAGGTGTGTAGTATTACTAGTTTGTCTTCATTGGGTCTCTCAAAGAAAATAAAAACGTTGTTGTTTGGCGGACACAAAAGGAATTCACCTACCCATGCACTTCTGCGGTACAGTCACCACTCTTCCATTGCGCAAAAACAGGTCACTCGGACTAAAATTCAAAATGGCAATGGAGGAAAACCCGATTGAGTAATGCCTCTTTTTTGTAAGTATCACCAAAGCACAAGCTCGTATGTCACCGTCATTGTCCTCGTCTTTGGTGGCGGAGAAATCTTTCATTTGGTAATATGGTGCTGAAAATGTAACATATTCAACTCAAGTAGAGAAGGAAAACGGAAAAGAATGAAACAAAGTTTTTTCATCTTTTCTTAGTGGAAACGCCTACAACTATATATGGAAATTAAGGAAGTAGATATTGCCGAAAACGAATACTAAGCTAATTATATGTTGCGAACAATAATACGAAAGTAAAAGGTTGCTTGAACGGTGTCATTCTTGGAGGTGTACACGGACTCGAGGGATCATTGTACTGCTTCTTTGATGGAGCGGTGCTTCATCTTACTCATTGATAGCGACGGATCTCAGCGGCGTGGCGCAGCGGAGACTTGGCGTCCAATGCGCGGAGATGGACTCCCGCAGGAGGAGGATGATGTCTGGCATCATGATGGCGTCGATGGCAGAGAGGCCTAGCAAGGTCGATGCGTTAGTTTCTGCTTTGAAGATGGATTGGTGGAAGATGGCCGCGACAACACATGAGAGTGCATCAGACCGGTTTGTACCCCAACCCTAGTATGTGGCTCGGTTGGGACCTCCGGCTTTAGATGTTAATTAGGCTTTGGTGTGATGTTTGTTTGGTATTTGCCTCGGACTATCGGCTCTCCTTCATTAAATGGATAGGAGTAATGATAATTATTGATAAGATGATGGCTTCAGACTACCTAATGTACAATTTTATAAGGTCCTTATAAATAATTAATAAAATGAATACATGCATCATTCAGATGCAGAGGCCAAGGCCGTCTTTAAAAAAATGGTTGCTTGAACCCAAAAACATCTAGAGCATACAGAAAAAACACAAACTTACCAACAAAATTGTGCAATTGCACAATGAAGAGAAGGTGCGCCCAATGAAGAGAAGGTGCGCCAGTGAGCATGTGTGTGGGATATATAGGGCTATGAGGCATGTAGTTGGAGGGGCGAGTATCACGACAGGACGAGGGATTGGGATTTAACTGGGTAGGATAACGCTGGACTAAAAGTGCAGTTGGCCAAGCAGGGTAGGCCATACAGACAAATGATCTCTAGTCGCATCACTTCCCAACAACACTATATTACGTCTGCGAGTGTCTTATAGATGACATTTCGCCCAATTGCAGCTAATTTGACCGGCTCATTTGATATGTGCATTAACACACTCAAATTAACACTTTTCCAAAATAATATATATTAACTTATTCAAATCAAATTTTAAGAAAATCTCAATCGAATCGGCTCTTATAAAACAACGTCATGCATTAACTCATCCAAATCAATCGGCACTTTCTCAAAATAACATCATGCATTAACTCATTCAAAACAAATCTTAAGAAAATCATAATTAAATCGGCACTTAATAAAAACAACGTCACACTACTAGGGAAAATCTTATACACAGAAACTTAATTACCAGTAGCGGGTGTCGAAAAGAAGCGCTACTACTATTTACCATTAACGCGGGGCAAACAAACGCGTTGCAGCTAAGTTTATAGCAGTAGCGCGTCTCAGGGAAGAAGCGCTACAACTACAACTCCCTTACAGTTCTCGCGAGGCTACCAATAGTAGTAGCGAGCTTAAGCAAAGCGCGTTGCTGCTAAAAATTTTGTAGCAACGTGTTTTACACCGAAAGCCCTACTGCTAATGAAAGGAAAAAATAAAATGAAAAACATATAGAAAAGTAAATGGAAATAAAAGAAATAGAAAAAGAGGAAGGAAAAAAAAGAAAATGTGAGGAAAATAAATGAAAAAAAAATAAAGGAGAAAGGTGTAGCAGCAGTGTGCTTTCAGGACAGGCGCTATAGCTAACTTAGCAGTAGCGCATTTTGTCAGCCCGCACTATAGCTAAGTTAGCTATAGCTAATGTAATAGTAGCGCTTTTCCTGGCCCGCGCTACTGCTATTTTTGACTTAACCGCGCGGTTCTTCTTCCGCACGGTCACTTCCCCCAAATCCAACTCATCTGCCGTCGCCGCCGTCGTCGCCCTACATTGCCGTCGACCGCCGCGCGCTCTCCCGCCGCCCTCCGCATGCCCTCGACACCGCCCCCGACCCCGACCTCGACACCACCCTACATCGCCGCCCTCCACCGCGCGCCCGAGCCCCTACCTCGACGCCGTGTGCCCCTTGATACGTCCATTTTGCATCATATTTTCTTACTGTTATTTATAATATTTGATCCATAATAATGCTTTTTGGAGTAATTCTAATGCCTTTTCTCTCATAATTTGCAAAGTACACACCAAGAGGGAGAATTCCGGCAGCTGAAAATCTGCACCTGAAAAAGCTACGTCAGGCTACCTATTCTGCACAACTCCAAATGAGCTGAAACTTCACATTTTTTATGGAATGTATAAGAATTATTGGAGCAAATAACTACCATAGGAGGGCCACCAGGTGGGCACAGCCCACCTACGCGCGCCAAGGCCATCTGGCGCGCCCTGGGGGGTTGTGGCCTCCTCGGCCCACCTCCGGTGCCCATCTTTTGGTATATAAGTCATTTTGACCTAGAAAAGATAAGAGGAGGACTTTCAGGACGAAGCGCCGTCGCCTCGAGGCGGAATTTTGGCAGGGGCACTTTTACCCTCCGACGGAGCGATTCCGCCGGGGGAACTTCCCTCCCAGACGGGGAAATCATCGTCCTCATCATCACCAACAACTCTCCCATCTTGGGGAGGGAAATCTCCATCAATATCTTCAATAGCACCATCTCATCTCAAACCCTAATTCATCTCTGGTGTTCAATCTTGTTGCCGGAGCCATAGATTGGTGCTTATGGGTGACTAGTAGTGTTGATTACATCTTGTAGTTGATTACCTCATATGGTTTATTTGGTGGAAGATTATATGTTCAGATCCAATATGCTATTTAATACTCCTCTCATCATGAGCATGTTTATCATTTGTGATTAGTCACTTTTGTTCTTGGGGTCACGGGAGAAATCATGTTGCAAGTAATCATGTGAACTTGATATGTGTTCGATATTTTGACAGTATGTATGTTGTGATTCCCTTAGTGGTGTCATGTGAACGTCAATTACATGACACTTCACCATATTTGGGCCTAAGGGAATGCATTGTGGAGTAGCAATTAGATGGTGGGTTGCGAGAGTGACAGAAACTTAAACCCTAGTTTATGCGCTATTCCGTAAGGGACCGATTGGATCCCAAAGTTTAATGCTATGGTTAGAATTTATTCTTAATACTTTTCTCGTAGTTGCGGATGCTTGCGGGAGGGTTAACCATAAGTAGGAGGTTTGTTCAAGTAAGAACAACACCTAAGCACCGGTCCACCCACATATCAAATTATCAAAGTAGCGAACACAAATCGAACCAACATGATGAAAGTGACTAGATGAAATTCTCATGTACCCTCAAGAACGCTTTGCTTATCATAAGAGACCGTTTTAGCCTGTCCTTTGCCTCAAAAGGATTGGGCTATCTTGCTGCACTTTTATTACTACTATCGTTACTTGCTTGTCACAAATTATCTTGCTATCAAACTACTCCGCTACTTACAATTTCAGCACTTGCAGACATTACCTTACTGAAAACTACTTGTCATTTCCTTCTGCTCCTCGTTGGGTTCGACACTCTTACTTATCGAAAAGAGCTACAATTGATCCCCTATACTTGTGGGTCATCAAGGCTATTTTCCGGCGCCCGCTGCCGGGAGTGAAGCGCCTTTGGTAAGTGGAATTTGGTAAGGAAAACTTTTATATAGTGTGCTGAAATTTATTGTCACTTGTTACTATGGAAAACAATCCTTTGAGGGGTTTGTTCGGGGTATCTTCACCTCGTCCGGAACCACAATTAGCTACCCCTCAACCTACTGCACCTACTGAAAATATTGAATATGAAATTACTTCGGGTATGATAGAACAACTGCTAGCTAATCCTTATGCAGGAGAGGGAACCGAACATCCTGATATGCACTTGATATATGTGGAACAAATTTGTGGATTGCTTAAGCTTGCAGGTGTACCCAGGAAAAGCATTGGCATGGTATAGGCTATGTGATGATATTGGTCATGGAATTGGAATCGTTTGAAATTGGAGTTCCACCAAAAATGTTATCCTATGCATCTAGTTCATCGTGATCGGAATTATATATATAATTTTTGGCCTCGTGAAGGAGAAAGTATCGCTCTAGCTTGGGGGAGGCTTAAGTCAATGTTATATTCATGCCCCAATCATGAGCTCTCAAGAGAAATTATTATCCAGAATTTTTATGCTCGGCTTTCTCGTAATGATCAAACCTTGCTTGATACTTCTTGTGTTGGTTCTTTTATGAAGAAGACTATTGAATTCCGGTGGGATCTTTTGGAAAGAATTAAACGCAACTCTGAAGATTGGGAACTCGATGAATGTAAAGAGTCGGGTATAAAAATTAAATATAATTGTGTTAAATCTTTTATGGATACCGATGCTTTTCAAAAGTTTAGCACTAAATATGGACTTGACTCTGAGATAGTAGCCTCCTTTTGTGAATCATTTGCTACTCATGTTGAACTCCCTAAAGAGAAGTGGTTTAAATCACCCAGCTATTAAAGAAGAAATTAAAGAACCGGTACCAGTTAAAGAAGAAACTATACTTTATAATGTTGATCCAGTTGTTCCTACTGCTTATATTGACAAACCACCTTTCCCTGTTAGGATAAAGGAACATGCTAAAGTTTCAACTGTGGTTAACAAAAGCTATATTAGAACACCTAAACCTGATGAACAAATTAAAGTAGAACCTAGCATTGCTATGGTTAAAGATCTCTTAGAAGAAGATATAGATGGGCATGTTATTTACTTCTGTGAAGAAGCTGCTAGAATTGCCAAACCTAATAAAAAGGATAAACATAGACCTATTGTTGGCATGCTTGTCATCTCAGTTAAAATAGGAGATCACTGTTATCATGGTTTATGTGACATTGGTGCTAGTGTGAGTGCTATTTGTTACACTTTATATCAAGAAATTATGAAATACATAGCCCCTGCAGAATTAGAAGACATAGATGTTACTATTAAACTTGCTAATAGAGACACCATATCACCATTCGGGATTATTAGAGATGTTGAAGTCTTGTGTGGGAAAAAAAATACCCTACTGATTTTATTGTTCTTGGTTCCCCACAAGATGACTTTTGTCCCATATTCTTTGGTAGACCTTTTGTTGAATGCAGTTAATGCTAAGATAGACTGTAAGAAACAAATTGTTGGTGTTAGCTTTGGTGATGAGTCTCATGAATTTAATTTTTCCAAGTTTAGTAGAAATCTTCATGAAAAATAATTGCCTAG
Source organism: Aegilops bicornis (assembly GCA_021605145.1). Classification (NCBI taxonomy): domain Eukaryota; kingdom Viridiplantae; phylum Streptophyta; class Magnoliopsida; order Poales; family Poaceae; genus Aegilops; species Aegilops bicornis. The sequence goes on from CM038670.1 coordinate 819,656,630, forward strand.
TAAGGATGAATTAATTGGTCTTGCTTCCGTTGCTGTTCCACCTACTGATCCTTTAGAACAATATTTGCTAGACCATGAAAATGATTTACATATGCATGAAAGAAATGAAATATACCAAATTTTCTTTGAACAACGTCCTCTGCTTAAACACAATTTGCCTATTGAAACTCTAGGAGGTGCTCCTCCACCTAAGGGTGATCATGTGTTTGAATTAAAACAATTGCCAGACACTTTGAAATATGCTTATCTTGATGAAAAGAAGATATATCATGTTACTATTAGTGCTAACCTTTCAGAACATGAAGAAGAAAGATTATTAAAAGTTCTAGGGAAGCATCGGGCTGCTATTGGATATACTCTTGATGATTTAAAGGGCATTGGTCCCGCTCTATGTCAGCACAAAATTAATATGGAACCTGATGCCAAACCCGTTGTTGATCACCAACGTCGGTTAAATCCAAAGATGAAGGAAGTGGTAAGAACAGAAATCTTAAAACTTCTGGAAGCAGGTATAATCTATCATATAGCTGATAGTAGATGCGTAAGTCCTGTTCATTGTGTTCCTAAGAAAGGAGGTATTACTGTTTTCCTAATGATAAGAATGAACTTATTCCACAAAGAATTGTTACAGGCGATAGAATGGTAATTGATTTTAGAAAATTAAATAAAGCAACTAGAAAAGGTCATTACCATTTGCCTTTTATTGATCAAATGCTTGAAAGATTATCTAAGCACACACACTTTTGCTTCCTTGATGGATATTCTGACTTTTCACAAATACCTGTTTCGCAACCTGATCAAGAAAAGACTACGTTCACTTGTCCCTTTGGAACCTATGCTTATAGACGTATGCCTTTTGGTTTATGTAATGCACCTGCTACCTTTCAAGGATGTATGACTGCTATATTCTCTGATTTTTGTGAAAAGATTGTTGAGGTTTTCATTGATAACTTTTTTGTTTATGCGAAGTCTTTTGATGATTGTTTAAGCAATCTTGTGCGAGTTTTGCAGAGATCTGAACAAACAAATCTTGTCTTGAATTGGGAGAAGTGCCACTTTATGGTTAATGAAGGCATTGTCTTGGGTCATAAAATTTTTGAAAGAGGTATTGAAGTGGACCAAGGTAAGGTTGATGCAATTGAGAAAATGCCATGTCCTAAAGATATAAAAGGTATTCGTAGTTTCCTAGGTCATGCTGGATTCTATAGGAGATTTATCAAGACTTTTCTAAAATTTCTAGGCCTCACACTATTCTCTTGCAAAAGAATATTCCCTTTGTTTTTTATGATGATTGTTTAGAAGCCTTTCAAACACTCAAGAAAGCCATAATTTCTGCACCTATTGTTCAACCACCTGATTGGAACTTGCCTTTTGAAATTATGTGTGATGCTAGTGATTATGTTGTTGGTGATGTTCTAGGACAAAGAGTTGATAAGAAATTGAGTGTTATTCATTATGCTAGTAAAACTCTAGACAGTTCTCAAAGAAATTATGTTATTACTGAAAAATAATTCTTAGCAGTGGTGTTTGCTTGTGATAAATTTAGACCTTATATTGTTGATTCAAAAGTAACTGTTCACACAGACCATGCTGCTATTAAATACCTTATGGAAAAGAAAGATGCTAAACCTAGACTTATTCGATGGGTTCTCTTATTACAAGAATTTGATTTACATATCATTGACAGAAAAGGAGCTGAGAACCCAAAGAGTCGATAATTTGTCTAGGCTTGAAAATGTGCTTGATGACCCACTACCTATTGATGATAGTTTTCCTGATGAGCAGTTAGCTGCAATAAATGTTTCTAATAGTACTCCTTGGTATGCTGATTATGCTAATTACATTGTTGCTAAATATTTACCACCTAGCTTTACATACCAACAAAAGAAAAAATCTTCTATAATTTAAGACATTACTACAATAACCCACATCTTTATAAAGAAGGAGTAGATGGTATTATTAGACGTTGTGTACCTGAGCATGAACAGGGACAAATTCTACAGAAATGTCACTCCGAAGCTTATGGAGGGCATCATGCTGGAGATAGAACTGCTCACAAGGTATTGTAGTCTGGATTTTATTGGCCTACTCTTTTCAAGGATGCCCGTAAGTTCGTCTCATCTTGTGATGAATGTCAAAGAATAGGTAATATCAGTAAGCGTCAAGAAATGTGTATGAATTATTCTCTTACTATTGAACCATTTGATGTTTGGAGATTTGATTACATGGGACCTTTTCCTTCCTCTGATGGGTATACACATATTTTGGTTGTTGTTGATTATGTTACTAAATGGGTAGAAGCTATTCCAACTAGTAGTGTTGATCACAACACCTCTGTTAAAATGCTTAAGGAAGTTATTTTCCCAAGGTTTGGAGTCCCTAGATATTTAATGACTGATGGTGGTTCACACTTTATGTTGGGAACGTAGTAATTTCAAAACAATTCCTACGCACACACAAGATCATGGTGATGCATAGCAATGAGAGGGGAGAGTGTCGTCCACGTACCCTCGTAGACCGTAAGAGGAAGCGTTATGAGAACGCGGTTGATGTAGTCGTACGTCTTCACGATCCGACCGATCCAAGTACTGAACGCACAGCACCTCCGAGTTCAGACATGTTCAGCTAGGTGACGTCCCACGAACTCCGATCCAGCAGAGCTTCGAGGGAGAGTTCTGTCAGCACGACGGCGTGATGACGGTGATGATGATGCTACCGACGTAGGGCTTTGCCTAAGCACCACTACGATATGACCGAGGTGGATTATGGTGGAGGGGGGCACCGCATACAGCTAAAAGATCAATTGATCAACTTGTGTGTCTATGGGGTGCCCCCATCCTCCGTATATCAAGGAGTGGAGGAGGGGGAGGGGCCGGCCCTCCTAGGCGCGCCCCAAGGGGAGTCCTACTCCCACCGGGAGTAGGACTCCAACCCTTCCAAGAGTAGGAGTAGGAGAGAGGGAAGGAGGAGAGAGGGGGAAGGAAAGGGGGGCGCGCGGCCTGCCCTGGCCGCCCCTCCTGTTCTCCACTAAGGCCCAATACGCCCATTACACTCCCCGGGGGGTTCCGGTAAGCCCCCGGTACTCCGGTATTTGTCCGAACTTGCCCGGAACTCTTCCGAAGTCCAAACATAGTCATCCAATATATCGATATTTATGTCTCGACCATTTTGAGACTCCTCGTCATGTCCGTGATCATATCCGGGACTCCGAACTACCGTCGGTACATCAAAACACATAAACTCATATTACCGGTCGTCACCGAACGTTAAGCGTGCGGACCCTACGGGTTCGAGAACTATGTAGACATGACCGAGACTCGTCTCTGGTCAATAACCAATAGCGGAACCTGGATGCTCATATTGGCTCCTACATATTCTACAAAGATCTTTATCGGTCAAACCGCATAACAACATACGTTGTTCCCTTTGTCATCGGTATGTTACTTGACCAAGATTCGATCGTCGGTATCTCAATACCTAGTTCAATCTCATTACCGGTAAGTCTCTTTATTCGTTCCGTAATACATCATCCCGAAACACTAACTCATTAGTTGCATTGCTTGCAAGGCTTATAGTGATGTGCATTACCGAGAGGGCCCAGAGATACCTCTCCGACAATCGGAGTGACAAATCCTAATCTCGATCTATGCCAACTCAACAAGTACCATCGGAGACACCTGTAGAGCAACTTTATAATCACCCAGTTACGTTGTGACGTTTGATAGCACACAAAGTGTTCCTCCCCTATTCGTGAGTTGCATAATCTCATAGTCATAGGAACATGTATAAGTCATGAAGAAAGCAATAGCAATATACTAAACGATCGTATGCTAAGCTAACGAAATGGGTCAAGTCAATCACATCATTCTCTAATGATGTGATCCCGTTAATCAAATGACAACTCATGTCTATGGCTAGGAAATTTAACCATCTTTGATTCAACGAGCTAGTCAAGTAGAGGCATACTAGTGACACTTAGTTTGTCTATGTATTCACACATGTACTAAGTTTCCGGTTAATACAATTCTAGCATGAATAATAAACATTTATCATGATATAAGGAAATATAAATAACAACGTTATTATTGCCTCTAGGGCATATTTCCTTCAGTCTCCCACTTGCACTGGAGTCAATAATCTAGATTACACACTAATGATTCTAATACCGATGGAGTCTTGGTGCTGATCATGTTTTGCTCGTGAGAGAGGCTTAGTCAACGAGCCTGCAACATTTAGATCCGTATGTATCTTGCAAATCTCTATGTCTCCCTCCTTGACTTGATCTTGGATGGAATTGAAGCATCTCTTGATGTGCTTGGTTCTCTTGTGAAATATGGATTCCTTTGCCAAGGCACTTGCACCAGTATTGTCACGAAATATTTTCGTTGGACCCGATGCACTAGGTATGACACCTAGATCGGATATGAACTCCTTCATCCAGACTCCTTCATTTGCTGCTTCCGAAGCAGCTATGTACTTCGCCTCACACGTATATCCCGCCACGACGCTTTGCTTAGAACTGCACCAACTGATAGGTCCACCGTTCAATATAAATACGTATCCGGTTTGTGACTTAGAGTCATCTGGATCAGTATCAAAGCTTGCATCGATGTAACCATTTACGACGATCTCTTTGTCACCTTCATAAACGAGAAACGTATCCTTAGTCCTTTTCAGGTATTTCAGGATGTTCTTGACCGTTGTCCAGTGATCCACTCCTGGATTACTTTGGTACCTCCCTGCTAAGCTAATAGCAAGGCACACATCAGGTCTGGTACACAACATTGCATACATGATAGAGCCTATGGCTGAAGCATAGGGAACATCTTTCATTTTCTCTCTATCTTCTGCAGTGGTCGGGCATTGAGTCTGACTCAACTTCACACCTTGTAACACAGGCAAGAACCCTTTCTTTGCTTGATCCATTTTGAACTTTTTCAAAACTTTATCAAGGTATGTGCTTTGTGAAAGTCCAATTAGGTGTCTTGATCTATCTCTATAGATATTGATGCCCAATATATAAGCAGCTTCACCGATATCTTTCATTGAGAAACTCTTATTCAAGTATCCTTTTATGATATCCAGAAATTCTATATCATTTCCAATCAACAATATGTCATCCACATATAATATTAGAAATGCTACAGAGCTCCCACTCACTTTCTTGTAAATACAAAGCTTCTCCAAAAGTCTCAGATAAAACCATATGCTTTGATCACACTATCAAAACGTTTATTCCAACTCCGAGATGCTTGCGCCAGTCCATAGATGGATCGCTGGAGCTTGCACACTTTGTTAGCATCCTTTGGATCGATAAAACCTTCAGGTTGCATTGTATACAACTCTTCTTCTAGAAATCCATTCAGGAACGCAGTCTTTACATCCATTTGCCAAATTTTATAATCATAAAATGTGGCAATTGCTAACATAATTCGGACGGACTTAAGCATCACTACGGGTGAGAAAGTCTCATCGTAGTCAACTCCTTTAACTTGTCGAAAACCTTTCGCAACAAGTCGAGCTTTGTAGACAGTAATATTACCGTCAGCGTCATTCTTCTTCTTGAAGATCCATTTATTCTCTATGGCTTGCCGATCATCGGGCAAGTCAACCAAAGTCCACAGTTTGTTCTCATACATGGATCCTATCTTAGATTTCATGGCCTCAAGCCATTTTGCGGAATCTAGGCTCATCATCGCTTCCTCATAGTTCGTAGGTTCGTCATGGCCAGTCAAGTAACATGACCTCCATAACAGGATTACCGTACCACTCTGGTGCGGATCTTACTCTGGTTGACCTACGAGGTTCAGTAGTAACTTGATCTGAAGTTAGATGATCATCATCATCAGCTTCCTCACTAATTGGTGTAGGAGTCACAGGAACAGATTTCTGTGATAAACTACTTTCCAATAAGGGAGCAGGTACAGTTACCTCATCAAGTTCTACTTTCCTCCCACTCACTTCTTTCGAGGGAAACTCCTTCTCTACAAAGGATCCATTCTTAGCAACGAATGCCTTGCCTTCAGATCTGTGATAGAAGGTGTAACCAACAGTCTCCTTTGGGTATCCTATGAAGACACATTTCTCTGATTTGGGTTCGAGCTTATCAGGTTGAAGCTTTTTCACATAAGCATCGCAGCCCCAAACTTTTAAGAAATGACAACTTTGGTTTCTTGCCAAACCACAGTTCATAAGGCGTCGTCTCAACAGATTTAGATGGTGCCCTATTTAACGTGAATGCAGCCGTCTCTCAAGCATAACCCCAAAACAATAGCGGTAAATCAGTAAGAGACATCATAGATCGCACCATATCTAGTAAAGTACGATTACGATGTTCGGACACACCATTATGCTGTGGTGTTCCGGGTGGCGTGAGTTGCGAAACTATTCCACATTGTTTCAAATGAAGACCAAACTCATAACTCAAATATTCTCCTCCACGATCAGATCATAAAAACTTTATTTTCTTGTTACGATGATTTTCCACTTCACTCTGAAATTCTTTGAACTTTTCAAATGTTTCAGACTTATGTTTCATCAAGTAGATATACCCATATCTACTCAAATCATCTGTGAAGGTGATAAAATAACGATACCCGCCGCGAGCCTCAACATTCATCGGACCACATACATCAGTATGTATGATTTCCAACAAATCTGTTGCTCTCTCCATAGTTCCGGAGAACGGTGTTTTAGTCATCTTGCCCATGAGGCATGGTTCGCAAGTACTAAGTGATTCATAATCAAGTGATTCCAAAAGTCCATCAGAATGGAGTTTCTTCATGCGCTTTACACCAATATGACCTAAACGGCAGTGCCACAAATAAGTTGCACTATCATTATTAACTCTGCATCTTTTAGCTTCAATATTATGAATATGTGTATCACTACTATCGAGATTCATCAAAAATAGACCACTGTTCAAGGGTGAATGACCATAAAAGATATTACTCATATAAATAGAACAACCATTATTCTCAGATTTAAATGAATAACCGTCTCTCATCAAACAAGATGCAGATATAATGTTCATGCTCAACGCTGGCACCAAATAACAATTATTCAGGTCTAAAACTAATCTCGAAGGTAGATGTAGAGGTAGCGTGCCGACCGCGATCACATCGACTTTGGAACCATTTCCCACGCATCGCCACCTCGTCCTTAGCCAATCTTCGCAATCCGTAGTCCCTGTTTTGAGTTGCAAATATTAGCAATGAACCAGTATCAAATACCAGTGCTCTGCGAGCATTAGTAAGGTACACATCAATAACATGTATATCACATATACCTTTGTTCACCTTGCAATCCTTCTTATCCGCCAAATACTTGGGGCGGTTCCGCTTCTAGTGACCAGTCCCTTTGCAGTAGAAGCACTCAGTCTCAGGCTTAGGTCCAGACTTGGGCTTCTTCACTTGAGCAACAACTTGCTTGCCGTTCTTCTTGAAGTTCCCCTTCTTCCCTTTACCCTTTTTCTTGAAACTGGTGGTCTTGTTGACCATCAACACTTGATGCTCCTTCTTGATTTCTACCTCCACAGCCTTTAGCATCGCGAAGAGCTCGGGAATTGTCTTATCCATCCCTAGCATATTATAGTTCATCACAAAGCTCTTGTAGCTTGGCGGCAGTGATTTGAGAATTCTGTCAATGACACTATCATCCGGAAGATTAACTCCTAGTTGAATCAAGTGATTGTTCTACCCAGACATTTTGAGTATATGCTCACTGACAGAACTATTCTCCCCTATCTTGCAGCTGTAGAACTTATTGGAGACTTCATATCTCTCAATCCGGACATTTGCTTGAAATATTAACTTCAACTCCTGGAACATCTCACATGCTCCATGACGTTCAAAACATCGTTGAAGTCCCGGTTCTAAGCCGTAAAGCATGACACAGTGAACTATCGAGTAGTCATTAGCTTTGCTCTGCCACACGTTCAAAACATCTGGCGTTTCTTAATACGTCTCCAATGTATCTATAATTTTTGATTGCTCCATGCTATATTATCTACTATTTTGGACCATATTGGGCTTTATTTTCCACTTTTATATTACTTTTGGGACTAACCTATTAACCGGAGGCCCAGCCTGATTTGCTGTTTTTTGCCTATTTGAGTTTCAAGAAACGGAATATCAAACGGAGTCCAAACGGAATGAAACCTTCGGGAACGTGATTTTCTCACGAACATGATCCAGAGACTTGGACCCTCGTCAAGCAATCAACAGGGAAGGCACGAGGTAGGGAACGCGCCTCCCCCAAAGCGGCGCCCTCGTGGGCCCCCTGTTGCTCCACTGACGTACTTCTTCCTCATATATATACCTACGTACCCCCGAACGATCAGATACGGAGCCAAAAACCTAATTCCACCGCCACAAATTTCTGTATCCACGAGATCCCATCTTGGGGCCTGTTCCGGAGCTCCGCCGAAAGGGGAATCCACCACGGAGGGCTTCTACATCATCAAAGCCTCTTCGATGAAGTGTGAGTAGTTTACTTCAGACCTTCGGGTCCATAGTTTAGCTAGATGGCTTCTTCTCTCTTTTTGGATCTCAATACAATGTTCTCCCCCTCTCTTGTGGAGATCTATTCGATGTAATCTTGTTTTTGCGGTGTGTTTGTTGAGATCGATGAATTGTGGGTTTATGATCAAGATTATCTATGAGCAATATTTGAATCTTCTCTGAATTCTTTTATGTATGATTGGTTATCTTTGCAAGTCTCTTCGAATTATCCGTTTGATTTGGCCAACTAGATTGGTAGTTCTTGCAATGGGAGAAGTGCTTAGCTTTGGGTTCAATCTTCCAGTGTCCTTTCCAAGTGACAATAGGGGCAGCAAGGCACGTATTGTATTGTTGCCATCGAGGATAACTGTAGCGACCAGACCCACCCGAATGGATCTAGTGCTCTGTGCTCAGTGTCATCCCTGGATCAGTAATGCTGACACCACACAGTACTTCGAAGGATATATAGCAGAGTAGCAATCACACACTTATTACATCGTTGTCCACAAGGGAACTTTATACAATAATATGGCTTAAGGCCATCTAATAATAACAGCGGAAGGCTTGGAAGACAAGTGAGTCCATCAACTCCATCGGCATCACTGAGTATAGAACCACGACCTAACACCTTACTCGTCGTTGCGAAAAGTCTCGCAACGTGAAAGTTGCAGCCAAAACGGGTCAAGACATGGAATATCTTTGGCAATGTAACATATAGAGAACAATGAAGCAACAAGCCTATACTACATGCATATATGGCTGGTGGTAAGGCTCTACGGTTACATTTTTGCATAAAGCTGGTTTTTCCCTACATCAAAGGAATAATTTTATTTAACTATCATGGTGGTTGTTAAACATTGAGAATGGTTAACAGCATCCTCAATCCCAATTAAAAGTACTCATTAAAAACCCAATAACATTTATTTGAAGTAACATGTTGAGATTCACATGATATTCAAGTACTAGATACTCAAGATGTCCATAACCGGGGACACGGCTAATCATGATTAGTTTTTACACTCTGCAGAGGTTTGCACTTTTCCCCACAAGACTCGATCGCCTCCGCTTTGGTTCTCGTGACTTCATGGTGTTTGAGAGACGGATGACCGAGACACAGCCTTTCGTAAGCGCTTAGCACCTTACTTGTGGGTAGACCGGTACACCTACTTTCCCCTACATCCGCTAGTCTACCCGTAAGAGTTCGCACAACTTAGTCAACTATGCCAGAGCCCATAATTGGCTTGTGGCTGCACACGGAAGTTTCTAGTTTGAATAATCTTATGATCCCTTAGAGCCTGGGTGGCGGTCCGAAGAAATATAGGCAAGTCCTCGATAGAAACCAGTGCCTCAATCCACCCAGATGTGTGTTTAAGTTGCCACCTTAGATAAACCATTAATTACAATCTCACATCTATCATGGATATTCACTCACCCAATCCACGTCTACTAGCATAGCATGGCATAATTAAGCAAACGTAGAAGTAACCCCCAAGGTTTCATAAGTAAAACAGGTAATAGGTACTACCTCAATCTACTTCCCATCCCACAATTTAATTAGATCCTAAACATGCAAGTGTTTGAGGGCTTGATCTAATGCAATAAAAGCTGGGTAGTAGAAAAGGTATGATCAAGTGTTACTTGCCTTGGCGATGATCCGCGAGACCTAGAGATTCAAGTAACAAGCGGCGCACTCCGGTGATCTAACGCAGACAAACAACAAGCATACAATAATTACTCATCTATTGAACGGGTAAATCTCCAATAAAAGATCTAACCAGACAGTTCAACTTAAGAACCCCGGTTGCAAAAGAATCGAATCAAATAAACCATCTAAAGACGAAAGTCGAGAGAGAACGACTCGGTTTAGCAAATCTGAAACTAAGTCAAAATTTTACAGTAGCAAAACTCTGTGTAAGTAGGTTAGTCGAACGGCGGTTTCAGAACGAAACTCCGGTGCTTGAATCACTGATTCCGATAAACGAGCAAGAAATAAAACAGATTTGAAAATCGGATCGTAAATCGAATCAAAAATAACGGATTAAATCCGATTAAAAGAAAACGAACGGATTAAATAACGGACGTTCGTTAACATCACTAATCCAACGAACACATTCATTGAAACGAACGGTTCGGTGAACGTTCTTTAATTAAGAAAACCGAAAATTAAAACCATCTAGGGTTTTGAAAAAAAAACCGAACATCTCGAAAAAAAACCGGATCGGGTTTTTCAAAAAAAAACCGGATCGGGCGGGGCGGCGGCGGCTACCTCCGGTGCCCAGCGGGCTCCAGTGCGGCGGGGGGGTCCGCGGGTCGGGCGGTCGGGCGGGTGGCGACGTCGGCGGCGGGCTCGGGTGAGGGCGGCTCGAGGTGAGGAGAGAGGGGGCTCGGTATAAATAGGTTGGGGAGGGGGCTCCGCGCCTTGGGGAAGGGGCCAGGCGGCGACGGCGTGTCCGACCCGGACACGTCTTGATGTGGTGGCGGCGGCTCACATGGTGACGTCTTGTGAGGAGAGAGAGGAGGCGGGCGGCACGGGCCGGGCCTGGCTGGGCAATTGGGCCTGGGCCTTAGCCCGAAGTAGTTTTTTAATTTAAAACAAAACAAAACGGATGAAAAAAAATACCAAACGCATTCGAATTTAATAAAATAAATTTTCCCGACTCCTAAAAATGGGTCGAACAAAATGAACTTTAAAACGGCAAACATGCATATTTTTTAAAATGCTCATTTTGCCTAAGCAAAACAAATCTTCCAAAACCAAATTTTGATTTATTTATAATATCTTTATTTTTCCTAAATATTGGGAAAGTCATATTATTCCCTCTCTTAAGTTTTTATAGGAAAACTTTATGAAGATAATTAAATAAATCCAATGATCCTATTTTCAAAATTTGAGAAATAAATCCCAAATATGAAAATAATGAAACTTCCAACTCTCTCCGAGGGTCCTTGAGTTGCGTGAAATTTTCTAGGATCGGAAAATGCGAGAAAAATATGATATGCATGATGACCTAATGTATAACATTCCAAATTGAAAGTTTGGGATGTTACAAACCTACCCCCTTAAGATGAATCTCGCCCTCGAGATTCGGGTTGGCTAGAAAATAGGTGAGGGTGGTCCTTGAGCAAAACTTCCTCTCTTTCCTGGTGGCTTCATCCTCGGTGTGGTGGCTCCACTAAACTTTGCAAAACTTGATAACCTTGCTGCGGGTAACTCTTTGGCATAATCGAGAATCTTAACCGGTTTTTCCTCATATGTCAAGTCATCCTTCAACTGAATTGCTTCGGTGGCACTGTGTCTCTTAACGGTACCTCTGCTATCTCGGGTGACATTTCTTCAATCGAGAAACATGGAATACATCATGAACTCCTCGACAGTCCTTCCGGTAATTCCAACTTATAAGCAACTTCTCCCATGCGTTGCAAAATCTTATACGGTCCAACGAAACGGGTGCTAACTTTCCTTTAACCCCAAAACGCTTAACTCCTCGAAGTGGGGATACTCGAGATATACTCTGTCTCCAACTTCATACTCAATCGCTGGCGCTTTGAATCGGCATAGCTCTTTTGTCCGGACTGGGCTACCTTGAGCTCTGTCTCGAATCAATTTAACTCTCTGCTCGCACTCCTTAATCAAATCTGGTCCAAACAATCGACGATCTCCAGTTTATTCCCCATAACAACGGTGTCCTGCACCTTCTTCCATACAGAGCCTCGAAAGGTGCCATCTTCAAGCTGGTTTGGTAACTGTTGTTTTAGGAAAATTCTGCATACGGCAAATTATCATCCCAGCTAGATCCATAATCTAGGGCACAAGCTCTCAAAGATGTCCTCCAAAATCTGATTGACTCTCTCGGCCCGTCCATCGGTCTCAGGGTGGAAAGTCGCATCAATTCCAATCGGGTTCCCAATGTTTTGTGCAACCGGTTCCAAAATTTCGAGGTAAACCGGGTTCCTCTATCTCGATACGATGCTCCTCGGAACTCCGTGTAAGCACACAATTCTGGTCATGTATATCTTTGCCAACTTAGCACCGCTATAGGTGGTCTTGACCGAATGAAATGAGCTACCTTTGTTAAACGGTCGACTATAACCCAAATCGAGTCATATCCTCGAACGAGTCTTTGGCAATCCTGTGATAAAATCCATGCCTAGTTTATCCCACTTCCATTCGGTATCGGCAATGGTTGTAACAATCCCGCTGGCTTCGATGTTACGCCTTTACTTTCGACATACATTGCAAACTGCTACATACTCCGCAATATCCTTCTTCATTCCGGTCCACCGAAAGTATTCTTCAAATCCAAGTACATCTTGGTATTTCCTGGTGAATCGAATAGGGTGAATCATGAGCTTCTTGTAAAATCAACTTCACGATCTCCGGGTCATTGGGCACATAAACACGGTCTTCAAACCATAGGGTATCGTGCTCATCCTCACGAAATCCTTTAGCTTTTCCTTTGCTCATTTTCTCCTTTATAGAGGCAACTTCCTTATCGCCTTTTGGGCTTCTCCGATTTTGTCCATCAGCGTTGGATCGAATCTCTAATGCTGCTACATAGCCTCTCGGAACTATTTCCAAACATAGTTCTCGAAGGTCCTCGGCTAACTCATTGGGTATTCCTCCCATCATTAGAGTATTGACGTGGCTCTTACGGCTCAATGCATCAGCTACGACATTAGCCTTTCCGGGTGATAATGCAATCTCATGTCATAATCCTTGATAAGCTCTAACCATCTCCTTTGTCCGAGATTCAATTCCTACGTGAAAATGTACTTCAAACTCTTGTGAGCCGTATATACTTCACAATGATTTCCAATGAGAAAATGTCTCCACGTCTTCAAGGCATGCACAACGGTTGCTAGCTCCAAATCATGAGTGGCATAATTCAACTCATGGGGCTTAAGTTGTCGTGAAGCATACGAAACAACTCTTCCTTCTTGCATAAGCATCGCTCCAAGTCCTCGACGTGAAGCGCCGTAATACACCTCATAATCCTTAGTCTGATCTGGCAATATCAAAACTGGTGAGGTGACCAATCTTTTCTTCAACTCCTGAAAACTTGCCTCGCAGTCCTCAGTCCATATAAATTTGTTTTCCTTTTTCAACAATTCTGTCATAGGCTTAGCAATCCTTGAGAAATTCTCAATGAACCTTCGGTAGTATCCTGCGAGTCCAAGGAAACTCCGAATCTCTCCAACTGTCGTTGGTGCTTCCCATTTGGTTACGGTCTCAACTTTTGTGGGGTCAATCGCTATCCCTTCTCCGGATATAACATGTCCGAGAAATCCAACTTCCTTTAGCCAAAACTCACATTTGCTGAACTTGGCATACAACTGGTGTTCCTCGGTTTCTCCAAAACCAATCGCAAATGTTCCTTGTGTTCCTCTTCATTCTTCGAGAAAATCAAAATGTCATCAATGAACACCACGATTTAACTTATCCAAAAGCTCCATAAACACTTTGTTCATCAGGTTCATGAAATAGGCTGGTGCGTTAGTCAGTCCAAATGACATAACGGTATACTCGTACAGTCCATATCTCGTGGTGAATGCTATCTTGGGTATGTCCTGCTCCCGAATCTTCAACTGATGGTACCCTGATCGCAAGTCGATCTTGGAAAACACCTTGGCTCCTTGCAAGCATCAAACAGATCATTTATCATAGGTAGTGGGTACTTGTTCTTGATTGTTACTTCATTCAATCCACGATAATCAACAACCATTCTTAACGATCCATCCTTCTTCTCCACTAGCAAAACGGGTGATCCCCAAGGTGAAGAACTTGGGCGTATAAAACCTTTATCCAATAGTTCCTTAATCTGCTTCTTGATTTCCGCCAAATCACATGCGGGCATCCTGCACGGTCGCTCGATATTGGGCCTGTTCTCGGCAAAAGTTCTATCAAAACTCAATGTCTCTATCCGGTGGCATTCCCGGCAACTCTTAGGAAATACATCAGGAAAATCCTTCACCATCGGTACTTCTTCCTGCACCACTCCCGATAGGCAATTAACTTGCGCTCTTCTCGGCTCGTGCTTGGTGATACATACTTAATCCTTCTTCCTTCCGGTGTTGTGAGAAAAATCGTCTTACTTGCGCAATCGATGTTTCCTCCATACATCGACAAATTACCCATACCGAGAATTACATCAAATCCTTGCGATTCTAGAATGATCAAATCCGTGGAATACATGCCTTCCTATACTTAATGGCACTTGAAAACATCCTTGTGCGGCCATATACTCCGCCTCTGGTGAGCTTACTAGCAAAGGGTTTTAAGAATCCGAGTAGGTAGGCTATACTTCTCTACAAATCCCCTTGATATGTATGAATGCGATGCACCGGTATCGAAAAGAACTAGTGCAGTAAATGACCTAACCAAAAACTTACCGACATCTTGCATCGGGCTGATCTTCAACCTCCTCCACTTCAATGTGGTTCACCGTCCCCTATTGAAAGGGTTAGGCTTCTTTCGAGCTTCCATTGCCATTTCCATTCGCCTTACGGGCAGTCATTGGCATAATGCCCGTCTTGCGGCACTTAAAGCAAGTAATATGACTCAGGTCTACTTTGGATGGTGTTGATGGGTTGGTGCGATTCTGTCCGTTGCTTCCTCCATTCCCTGCTCCCATTCTTGGTGCTGTTATGGTTATGCGAATTACCTCCTCCATGGGTATGCTGAAACTGAATTCCTGATTTAGGGGTATAACGAGGTTTCTTGAGCTCCAGAGTTATACTTCCCTTGCCCATACTTCCGCCACGGTTCTCAATTTGTCGCTGCTTTCCTTCAATCATGAGGGCTCGGTCTACTAACTCCTGGTAGTTATTGAAACCGGCTACCATCAACGGCATGTCAACTCATCATTCAGTCCTTCTAGGAACTTCTCTGTTTAGCTGCATCGGTAGCAACGTCATCCGGGGCATAACGTGCTAGTTTACTAAAGTCATCCACGCATCGCCAACAGTCCTTCCTCCTTGGCGTAAGTTGCGAAACTCACGCTTCTTCATGGCCATAGCTCCTGCTGAAACATGGGCAAGGCGGAAAGCTTGCTGAAATTGATCCCATGTGATGGTGTCTGAGGTAAGTGGCTGTGAAATTCTCCCACCATGCTGCCAAGGGTCCTTCAAGTCGATGTGCCGCAAACTTCACTCTTTCTCCATCTGTGCATCCTGCAGTTGGTCAGCTCCCTTCCTATCTTGCGGAGCCGGTCATCTGCTACAATCGGCTCGGTGCCTGGAATACACCGCGGGTTTAGTCTAAGGAAACGAGTCGATGATCCGCAGTGGTGGTGGTGGTGGGTTGTTGTTGTTGTTGTTGTTGCCCTGGTTCTGCACCAATGTTTGAATCAGGGTATTCTGCTGCTGGATCAGTTGGGTGATCTCTGGCGGGAAAACAAATCCGGGGTCGCGTCTCGGAGGCATCTGATGGATTTAGAAAAGATGAGAATTTAGAATAGAATGAGGTCTAAGGGGAGTCACTACCCAAATGCACATGAGCAAATACACACAAAATCACTTCACTCAATCAAACAAGGGCTTACAACGATCTAACTATCGCAAAAGTGCGTGTACTATAATGTTTACATGGGGGGGGGGGAAATACTACTAATATGTGGGGGACTTCTACTAATTTGAACCGGTGGAAGACTCCATAATGTCTGCTCCTGCTTCATCTTCAAAGTCGGGTTCACTTGGATCCGAATCGGTGTCGTCGATGTTGATGTAGTCGCTTGGGCAATCGACATACTGGTCTTCATTCCTGAGCGCCAACTTCTTCTTGAGTTCTTCAATCTCGTACTTAAGATCGTTATTGTGTCTTGCTAGAGCTACGAACTCGTCCATATAGTCCTTGCGAGTTGTCTTTAGTTCTTCTTCAAGTTCGATGATCCTTCTCTTTGTCTTCTGCAACTCCATCATATCATTGCACATCTGGTTCTCCTGGCGTCGAATGTGCTGGTTTAACTCCTGGATGAACGCTGCAATGGATCTATCCTTCTTGGTGCTGACAACGTCCCATTTGTTATCTCGGCGTCCGCAAATCTGGTAGATAGTGTCCTTGAGGTCTTCTTGATAAACTTCTCCAATGCGTCCTATGGTGATGTGAGCTGCCATGCTCTTTCCCAGACTCCAAGTTGGTGCAATCGAAAACACTATCTATAGGCTTGGTGATTGGGGCGAATGTCCTTCCCGAACGTGAGCTTGAATCTTCAAACTCCTCTTCGTGCAAGAGTGGCGTTGAAAGTCCGGTGAAGCTTGGTAGTCCAATGTTCAGTACTTGGTAACTTCCTTCAAGTGAAATCCAAAAGGTGTGCCTTCATCCGGTTGGGTGTACTTGATCTTCAAGGCCCTTCATCCTAAAGAGAGTAGAAAAGATGAGGAGTTAGAAAATGGGAAGAGAATAGTGATCTATGGCTTTATCTTAGTGGTCGTGTCCTACGGTCGGTGTGCTCGATACCATTCTCTCAGCGACTGCACCGAATGGATCTAGTGCTCGTGCTCAGTGTCATCCCCGGATCAAGAATGCTGACACCACACAGTACTTCGAAGGATTTATAGCAGAGTAGCAATCACACACTTATTACATCGTTGTCCACAAGGGAACTTTATACAATAATATGGCTTAAGGCCATCTAATAATAACAGCGGAAGGCTTGGAAGACAAGTGAGTCCATCAACTCCATCGGCATCACTGAGTATAGAACCACGACCTAACACCTTACTCGTCGTTCGAAAAGTCTCGCAGAACGTGAAAGTTGCAGCCCGAAAACGGGTCAGCACATGGAATATGCTGGCAATGTAACATATAGAGAACAATGAAGCAACAAGCCTATACTACATGCATATATGGCTGGTGGTAAGGCTCTACGGTTACATTTTTGCATAAAGCTGGTTTTTCCCTACATCAAAGGAATAATTTTATTTAACTATCATGGTGGTTGTTAAACATTGAGAATGGTTGACAGCATCCTCAATCCCAATTAAAAGTACTCATTAAAAACCCAATAACATTTATTTGAAGTAACATGTTGAGATTCACATGACATTCAAGTACTAGATACTCAAGATGTCCATAACCGGGGACACGGCTAATCATGATTAGTTTTACACTCTGCAGAGGTTTGCGACTTTTCCCCACAAGACTCGATCGCCTCCGCTTGGTTCTCGCACTTCATGGTGTTTGAGAGGCGGATGACCGAGACACAGTCTTTCGTAAGCGCTTAGCACCTTACTTGTGGGTAGACCGCACACCTACTTTCCCCTACATCTGCTAGTCTACCCGTAAGAGTTCACACAACTTAGTCAACTATGCCAGAGCCCATAATTGGCTTGTGGCTGCACACGGAAGTTTCTAGTTTGAATAATCTTATGATCCCTTAGAGCCTGGGTGGCGGTCCGAAGAAATACAGGCAAGTCCTGATAGAAACCAGGTGCCTCAATCCACCCAGATGTGTGTTTAAGTTGCCACCTTAGATAAACCATTAATTACAATCTCACATCTATCATGGATATTCACTCACCCAATCCACGTCTACTAGCATAGCATGGCATAATTAAGCAAACGTAGAAGTAACCCCAAGGTTTCATAAGTAAAGCAGTAATAGGTACTACCTCAATCTACTTCCCATCCCACAATTTAATTAGATCCTAAACATGCAAGTGTTTGAGGGCTTGATCTAATGCAATAAACCGGGTAGTAGAAAAGGTATGATCAAGTGTTACTTGCCTTGTCGATGATCCGCGAGACCTAGAGATTCAAGTAACAAGCGGCGCACTCGGTGATCTAACGCAGACAAACAACAAGCATACAATAAGTACTCATCTAATGCACGGGAAATCTCGAATAAAAGATCTAACCAGATAGTTCAACTTAAGAACCACGGTTGCAAAAGAATCGAATCAAATAAAGCATCGAAAGTCGGAACTCGAGAGAGAACGACTCGGTTTAGCAAATCTGAAACTAAGTCAAAATTTTACAGTAGCAAAACTCTGTGTAAGTAGGTTAGTCGAACGGCGGTTTCAGAATGAAACTCCGAGCGCTTGAATCACCCGATTCCGATAAACGAGCAAGAAATAAAACAGATTTGAAAATCGGATCGAAATCGAATCAGAAAAATAACGGATTAAATCCGATTAAAAGAAAACGACGAACGGATTAAATAACGGACGTTCGTTAACAGAACTAATCCAACGAACACATTCATTGAAACGAACGGTTCGGTGAACGTTCTTTAATTAAGAAAACCGAAAATTAAAACCATCTAGGGTTTTGGAAAAAAAACCGAACATCTCGAAAAAAACCGGATCGGGTTTTTCTAGAAAAACCGGATCGGGCGGGGCGGCGGCGGCTACCTCCGTGCAGCCACGGTGGGGCCCGGTCGGCGAAGGGGGGGTCCGCGGGTCGGGTCGGGCGGGTGGCGGCCGGGCGGCGGCGCGGCGTCCTTGGCGGGCGGCGGCTCGGTGAGGGCGGCGGCGGCTCGAGGTGAGGAGAGGGGGGGCTCCGGTATAAATAGGTTGGGGGGCTCGCGCCTTGGGGAAGGGGCCAGGGCGGCGGCGACGGCGTGTCCGACCCGGACACGGGCGGCGCGGCAAGGCGGCGGGCTCACAGGCGGCGCGTAAGGCGAGGGGAGAGAGGGCGGGCGGGCGCTGGCCGGGCGCGGGCTTGGGCCGGGCTGGGCTTTGGCCCAGGGGGGGCGCAGTTTTTTTTTAATTTAAAACAAAACAAAACGGATGAAAAAAAAAATACCAAACGAACTCCGAATTTAATAAAATAAATTTTCCCCGACTCCTAAAAATGGGTCGAACAAAATGAACTTTAAAAACGGCAAACATGCATATTTTTTTAAAATGCTCATTTTTGCCTAAGCAAAACAAATCTTCCAAAACCAAATTTTGATTTATTTATAATATCTTCATTTTTCCTAAATATTGGGAAAGTCATATTATTCCCTCTCTTAAGTTTTTATAGGAAAACTTTATGAAGATAATTAAATAAATCCAATGATCCTATTTTCAAAATTTGAGAAATAAATCCCAAATATGAAAATAATGAAACTTCCAACTCTCTCTGAGGGTCCTTGAGTTGCGTGAAATTTTCTAGGATCGGAAAATGCGAGAAAAATATGATATGCATGATGACCTAATGTATAACATTCCAAATTGAAAATTTGGGATGTTACAATAACAAGATGGGGTTTTTATCATATTGCATGAATTTATCCCTCTACATCATGTCATCTTGCTTAAGGCGTTACTCTGTTTTCATTAACTTAATACTCTAGATGCATGATGGATAGCGGTAGATGAGTGGAGTAATAGTAGTAGATGCAGGCAGGAGTCGGTCTACTTGTCTCGGACGTCGTGCCTATATACATGATCATACCTAGATACTCTCATAACTATGCTCAATTCTGTCAATTGCTCAACAGTAATTCGTTCACCCACCGTGAAATACTTATGCTCTTGAGAGAAGCCACTAGTGAAATCTATGGCCCCCGGGTCTATTCTCTATCTATCTTCCATCACTTTATTATTGCTTTGCTTTTTACTTTCCTTTTTTACTTTGATTTTCATTTTACTTTGCTCTTTATACCAAAAATACCAAAAATATTATCTATCATCTCTATCAGATCTCACTCTCGTAAGTGACCGTGAAGGGATTGACAACCCCTAATCGCGTTGGTTGCGTTGAGATATTTGTTTTGTGTAGGTACGAGGGACTTGCGCGTGGCCTCCTACTGGATTGATACCTTGGTTCTCAAAAACTGAGGGAAATACTTATGCTACTCTGCCGCATTATCCTCTCCTCTTCGGGGAAATCCAACGCAAGCTCGAGAGGTAGCAAGAAGGATTTTTGGCGCTGTTGTCGGGGGGTCTACGCAAAAGTCAACATACCAAGTGCCCATCACAATCCCTTATCTCTCGCATTACATTATTTGCCATTTGCCTCTCGTTTTCCTCTCCCCCACTTCACCCTTGCCGTTTTATTCGCCCTCTCTTTTCCGTTTGCCTTTTTCTCGCTTGCTTGTCGTTATGGCTAGTCTTATATCTTCTCCGTTGTCTCCCAAGAATGAAGTTCTAAATTTTAAGCAAAGGGAGGGAGAAAATCTAAAAGGCGCTTGGTATAGAATTTGCAGTGCTCAAAATAGATCTACCAGGAAGCAATCTACCTCAGTTCTTCTCCGCAATTTTTATGTAGGTACTAATCCTTGGTATAGATATATTCTTGATACCACTACCGGAGGGAATTTCTTAGGTAGCCATACCTTTGATTCTTATAATGCTATGATAGATTTATTCGGCTCACCACCACTTTTGGTTAATGGAACTATGTTAACTTTAGAGCATTTAATGCAAAGACGTGAAATTATTGAAAATAAAGTTGCTACCGTTGAGTTAATTGAAAATTTAGATAAAAAGATCCACAATCAAATTACTCAATATGGATCTAAGGTAGGAGTAACTTTGAAAAATATTAAGGAGAAGGAACCCATAGTTAATGAGAAAATAAATCAAGATTCCTCTAGAATCGATAAAACTTGAGGGTATCATTACCAACTTGGGAACCGCTTTTTCTTCTGTAAAAAATACTCCAAGTCCACCTACTAAAATTTCTAAGCTCATGTATGTTCCTAAAAATAAGGGTGAATCCTCTAGTAAGGAAACCGTGGATCTTAAATCTATAAGTATTCATCCCAATCTTTTTGCTATCATTAAGGAGCCATTTGCTACGAATGAATTTTTTGATCTTTTGCCTAAAATTTTGATAATTAATAGAAAGAAAGAAATTTCTAAGGAAGGTAGATGCCTCGTTGAAGAATTGCCTACCAAAGATGGAAATACCTAGATATATCCTTGCTTTTATGCCTAGCTAGGGGCGTTAAACGATAGCGCTTGTTGGGAGGCAACCCAATTTTATTTTTAGTTTTTTGTTTTTTTCTGTTTAGGAATAAATAATCCATATACCCTCTGTTTAGATGTGGTTTTATGTTTTAATTAGTGTTTGTGCCAAGTTAAACCTATAGGATCTTCTTGGATAATAGTTATTTGATCTTGCTGTAATTTCCAGAAACTTTCAGTTCACGAAAACAATTGTTAATAATCACCAGAACGTGATAAAATAGTGATTCCAATTGCTTCTGATCAATAAAAAATTGCCTAGGCCGTCCTATTTTGGCTGAATTTTTTGAGTTCCAGAAGTTTGCCTTAGTTACAGATTACTACAGACTGTTCTGTTTTTGACAGATTCTGTTTTTCGTGTGCTGTTTGCTTATTTTGATGAATCTATGGCTAGTAAAATAGTTTATAATCCATACAGAAGTTGGAATACAGTAGGTTTAACACCAATAAAAATAAATAATGAGTTCATTACAATACCTTGAAGTGGTCTTTTGTCTTCTTTCGCTAACGGAGCTCACGAGATTTCTGTTGAGTTTTGTGTTGTGAAGTTTTCAAGTTTTGGGTGAATTTTTTTGATGGATTATGGAACAAGGAGTGGCAAGAGCCTAAGCTTGGGGATGCCCATGGCACCCCCAAGATAATCCAAGGACACCAAAAATTCAAAGCTTGGGGTTGCCCCCGGAAGGCATCCCCTCTTTCGTCCACTTCCATCGGTAACTTTACTTGGAGCTATATTTTTATTCAGCACATAATATGTGTTTTGCTTGGAGCGTCTTATATGATTTGAGTCTTTGCTTTTTAGTTTAACACAATCATCCTTGCTGTACACACCTTTTGAGAGAGCCATACATGAATTGGAATTTGATAGAATACTCTATGTGCTTCACTTATATCTTTTGAGCTATATAGTTTTGCTCTAGTGCTTCACTTATATCTTTTAGAGCACGGTGGTGGATTTGTTTTAAAGAAACCATTGATCTCTCATGCTTCACTTAGATTATTTTGAGAGTCTTAAATATCATGGTAATTTGCTTAATAATAATAATATGCTTGGTATTCAAGATTTGTAAAACTTTCTTTTGAGTGTGTTGAATACTAAGAAAAGTTTGATGCTTGATAATTGTTTTGAGATATGGAGGTAGTAATATTAGAGTCATGCTAGTTGAGTAGTTGTAAATTTGAGAAATACTTGTGTTAAAGTTTGTGATTCCCGTAGCATGCACGTATGGTGAACCGTTATGTGATGAAGTCGGAGCATGATTTATTTATTGATTGTCTTCCTTATGAGTGGCGGTCGGGGATGAGCGATTGTCATTTCCTACCAATCTATCCCCCTAGGAGCATGCGCGTAATACTTTGCTTTGATAACTTGTAGATTTTTGCAATAAGTATATGAGTTCTTTATGACTAATGTCGAGTCCATGGATTATACGCACTTTTCTCACCCTTCCACCATTGCTAGCCTTTCTAATATCGCGCACTTTTCGCTGGTATCATATACCCACCATATACCTTCCTTAAAACAGCCACCATACCTACCTATTATGGAATTTTCATAGCCATTCCGAGATATATTGCCATGCAACTTTCCACCGTTCCGTTTATTATGACACGCTCCATCATTGTCATATTGCTTAGCATGATCATGTAGTTGACATCGTATCTGTGGCAAAGCCACCATTCATAATTCTTTCATACATGTCACTCATGAATCATTGCATATCCTGCACATCACGGAGGCATACACATAGAGTCATATTTTGTTCTAAGTATCGAGTTGTAATTGTTGAGTTGTAAGTAAATAAAAGTGTGATGATCATCATTTTTAGAGCATTGTCCCAAGTGAGGAAAGGATGATGGAGACTATGATTCCCCCATAAGTCGGGATGAGACACCGGACGGAAAATAAAAAAAAGAGAAAAGAGGCCATAAAAAAAGAGAAAAGGCCCAAACAAAAAAATGAGAGAAAAAGAGTGAAGGGACAATGTTAATATCCTTTTACCACACTTGTGCTTCAAAGTAGCACCATGATCTTCATAATAGAGAGTCTCCCATTTTGTCACCTTCATATACTAGTGGGAATTTTTCATTATAGAACTTGGCTTGTATATTCCAATGATGGGCTTCCTTAAATTGCCCTAGGTCTTCGTGAGCAAGCGAATTGGATGCACACCCACTTAGTTTCTTTTGTTGAGCTTTCATATACTTATAGCTCTAGTGCATCTGTTGCATGACAATCCCTACTCACTCACATTGATATCTATTGATGGGCATCTCCATAGCCCGTTGATACGCCTAGTTGATGTGAGACTATCTTCTCCCTTTTTGTCTTCTCCACAACCACCATCCTATTCCACATATAGTGCTATCTCCATGGCTCACGCTCATGTATTGTGTGAAGATCGAAAAAGCTTTGAGAATGTCAAAAGTATGAAACAATTGCTTGGCTTGTCATCGGGGTTGTGCATGATTTAAATACTTTGTGTGGTGAAGATAGTGAAGGAAATATGCCCTAGATGCAATAATAAAGTTATTATTTATTACCTTATTTCATGATTAATGTTTATTATTCATGCTAGAATTGTATTAACCGGAAACATAATACATGTGTGAATACATAGACAAACATAGTGTCACTAGTATGCCTCTACTTGACTAGCTCGTTAATCAAAGATGGTTAAGTTTCCTAACCATAGACATGAGTTGTCATTTGCTTAATGGGATCACATCATTAGGAGAATGATGTGATTGACTTGAACCATTCCGTTATCTTAGCACTTGATCATTTAGTATGTTGCTATTGCTTTCTTCATGACTTATACATGTTCCTATGACTATGAGATTATGCAACTCCCGTTTATCGGAGGAACACTTTGTGTGCTACCAAACGTCACAACATAACTGGGTGATTATAAAGGTGCTCTACAGGTGTCTCCGAAGGTACTTGTTGGGTTGGCGTATTTTGAGATTAGGATTTGTCACTCCGATTGTCAGAGAGGTATCTCTGGGCCCACTCGGTAATGCACATCACTTAAGCCTTGCAAGTATTGCAACTAATGAGTTAGTTGCGGAATGATGTATTACGGAACGAGTAAAGAGACTTGCCGGTAACGAGATTGAACTAGGTATTGAGATACCGACGATCGAATCTCGGGCAAGTAACATACCGATGACAAAGGGAACAACGTATGTTGTTATGCGGTCTGACCGATAAAGATCTTCGTAGAATATGTAGGAGCCAATATGGGCATCCAGGTCCCACTATTGGTTATTGACAAGAGAGGTGTCTTGGTCATGTCTACATAGTTCTCGAACCCGTAGGGTCCGCACGCTTAACGTTCGTTGACGAGATAGTATTATATGAGTTATGTTTGTTGGTGACCGAATGTTGTTCGGAGTCCCGGATGAGATCACGGACATGACGAGGAGCTCCGGAACGGCATGGAGGTAAAGATTCATATATTGGATGATATGGTTAGGCCAAGGGGTCAGCCCAGGGCTATAAGTTGGTGCAAAAGGAGTTTTATGGAGGCTGGGGCCAAACGCCGGAGACCTTCGGCGTCGCCCCGGGCCGGCCGAGGCCCATGGCGTTCGGGCGACGCCAAGGATTGTGGCGTTTGGTCCTGGAGTCTGAGTGGAACTCTTGCCTTTCGTGCAAAACCGACTTTGAGGAGGCTTTTGCTCCAAGTTTCGACCTCAGGGCTCAACATATAAATAGAGGGGCAGTGCTAGCACCAAAGACACATCAAGAAACACCAAGCCGTGTGCCGGCAACCCCGTCCCCTCCAGTTTATCCTATGTCATAGTTTTCGTAGTTCTTAGGCGAAGCCCTGCGAAGATTTTTCTTCACCAATACTGTCACCACGCCGTCGTGCTGCCGGAACTCATCTACTACTTCGCCTCTCTTGCTGGATCGAGAAGGCGAGGACGTTACCGAGACGAAGGTGTGCAGAACTCGGAGGTGCCGTGCTTTCGGTACTTGGATCGGTCGGATCGTGAAGACGTACGACTACATCAACCGCGTTGATATAACGCTTCCACTTACGGTCTACGAGGGTACGTAGACAACACTCTCCCCTCTCGTTGCTATGCATCACCATTATCTTGCGTGTGCGTAGGAATTTTTTTGAAATTACTACATTCCCCAACAGTGGTATTAGAGCCTGGTTTCATGCGTAGATGTCATATGCACGAGTAGAACACAAGTGAGTTGTGGGCGATATAATTCATACTGCTTACCAGCATGTCATACTTTGGTTCGGCGGTATTGTTGGACGAAGAGGCCCGGACCGACATTACGCGTAAGCTTACGCGAGACCGGTTCTCCCGACGTGCTTTGCACAAAGGTAGCTAGCGGGTGTCAGTTTCTCCAACTTTAGTTGAATCGAGTGTGGCTATGCCCGGTCCTTGCGAAAGTTAAAACAGCACCAACTTGACAAACTATCGTTGTGGTTTTGATGCGTAGGTAAGAACTGTTCTTGCTAAGCCCATAGCAGCCACGTAAAATTTGCAACAACAAAGTAGAAGACGTCTAACTTGTTTTTGGAGGGCATGTTGTGATGTGATATGGTCAAGATGTGATGCTATATTTTATTGTATGAGATGATCATGTTTTGTAACCGAGTTATCGGCAACTGGCAGGAGCCATATGGTTGTCGCTTTATTGTATGCAATGCAATTGTTCCTGTAATGCTTTACTTTATCACTAAGCGGTAGCGATAGTCGTAGAAGCATAAGATTGGCGAGACGACAACGATGCTACGATGGAGATCAAGGTGTCGCGCCGGCGACGATGGTGATCATGGAGGTGCTTCGGAGATGGAGATCACAACCACAAGATGATGATGGCCATATCATATCACTTATATTGATTGCATGTGATGTTTATCTTTTATGCATCTTATCTTGCTTTGATTGACGGTAGCATTATAAGATGATCTCTCACTAAATTATCAAAGTATAAGTGTTCTCCCTGAGTATGCACCATTGCGAAAGTTCTTCGTCTTTGAGACACCACGTGATGATCGGGTGTGATAGGCTCTACGTTCAAATACAACGGGTGCAAAACAGTTGCACACGCGGAATACTCAGGTTAAACTTGACGAGCCTAGCATATAACAGATATGGCCTCGGAACACGGAGACCGAAAGGTCGTGCGTGAATCATATAGTAGATATGATCAACATAGTGATTTTCACCATTGAAACTACTCCATCTCACGTGATGATCGGACATGGTTTAGTTGATATGGATCACGTGATCACTTAGAAGATTAGAGGGATGTCTATCTAAGTGGGAGTTCTTAAGTAATATGATTAATTGAACTTAAATTTATCATGAACTTAGTCCTGGTAGTATTAGCATATCTATGTTGTAGATCAATAGCTCGCGTTTTGCTCCCCTGTTTATTTTGATATGTTCCTAGAGAAAACTAAGTTGAAAGATGTTAGTAGCAATGATGCGGACTTGGTCCGTGATCTGAGGATTAACCTCATTGCTGCACAGAAGAATTATGTCCTTGATGCACCACTAGGTGACAGGCCTATTAAGGGAGCAGATGCAGATGTTATGAACGTTTGGCTAGCTCAATATGATGACTACTTGATAGTTTAGTGCACCATGCTTAACGGCTTAGAATCGGGACTTCAAAGACATTTTTGAACGTCATGGACCATATGAGATGTTCCAGGAGTTGAAGTTAATATTTCAAGCAAATACCCGAGTTGAGAGATATGAAGTCTCCAACAAGTTCTATAGCTAAAAGATGGAGGAGAATAGCTCAAGCAGTGAGCATGTGCTCAGATTGTCTGGGTACTACAATCGCTTGAATCAAGTGGGAGTTAATCTTCCAGATAAAATATTGATTGACATAATTCTCTAGTTACCATCACCAAGTTAGTAGAACTTTGTGATGAATTATAATATGCAAGGGATGACGAAAGTAATTCCCAAGCTCTTCGTGATGCTGAAATCGACGAAGGTAGAAATCAAGAAAAACATCAAGTGTTGATGGTTGACAAGACCACTAGTTTCAAGAAAAGGGCAAAGGGAAGAAGGGGAACTTCAAGAAGAACGGCAAGCAAGTTGTTTGCTCAAGTGAAGAAGCCCAAGTCTGGACCTAAGCACGAGACTGAGTGCTTCTACCGCAAAGGGACTGGTCACTGGAAGCGGAACTACCCTAGATATTTGGTGGATAAGAAGGATGGCAAAGTGAACAAAGCTATATTTGATATACATGTTACTGATGTGTACTTTACTAGTGTTTATAGCAACCCCTGGATATTTGATACTGGTTCAGTTGCTAAGAGTCGTAACTCGAAACGGGAGTTGCAGAATGAACCTAAACTAGTTAAGGGCGAGGTGACGATGTGTGTTGGAAGTAGTTCCAAGATTGATATGATCATCATCGCACACTCCCTATACTTTCGGGATTAGTGTTGAACCTAAATAAGTGTTATTTGGTGTTTGTGTTGAGCATGAATATGATTTGATCATGTTTATTGCAATACGGTTATTCATTAAAGTTAGGGAATAATTGTTGTTCTGTTTACATGAATAAAACCTTCTATGGTCATACACCCAACAAAAATAGTTTGTTGGATCTCGATCGTAGTGATACACACATTCATAATGTTGAAGCCAAAAGATGCAAAGTTAATAATGATAGTGCAACTTATTTGTGGCACTGCCGTTTAGGTCATATTGGTGTAAAGAGCATGAAGAAACTCCATGCTGATGGAATTTTGGAATCACTTGATTATGAATCACTTGATGCTTGCGAACCATGCCTTATGGGCAAGATGACTAAAACTCCGTTCTCCGGAACAATGGAGCAAGCAGCTGACTTATTTGAAATAATACATACTGATGTATGCAATCCGATGAGTGTTGAGGCTCGCGGCGGGTATCATTATTTTCTGACCTTCACAGATGATTTGAGCAGATATGGGTATATCTACTTGATGAAACATATGTCTGAAACATTTGAAAAGTTCAAAGAATTTTGGAGTGAAGTGGAAAATCATCGTGACAAGAACATAAGGTTTCTACGATCTGATCGCGGAGACAAATATTTGAGTTACGAGTTTGGTCTTCAATTAAAACAATGTGGAATAGTTTCACAAATTCGTGCCACCTGGAACACCACAGCGTAATGGTGTGTCCAAACGTTGTAACCGCACTTTATTGGATATAGTGCGATCTATGATGTATCTTACCGATTTACCACTATCGTTTTGGGGTTATGCATTAGAGACAGCTGCATTCACATTAGATAGGGCACCATCTAAATCCGTTGAAATGACACCATATGAACTATGGTTTGTTAAGAAACCAAAGTTGTCGTTTCTTAAAGTTTGGGGTTGCGATGCTTATGTGAAAAAGTTTCATCCTGATAAGCTCAAACCCAAATTGGAAAAATGTGTCTTCATACGATACCCAAAGGAAACTGTTGGGTACACCTTCTATCACAGATCCGAATGCAAGATATTCGTTGCTAAGAATGGATCATTTCTAGGTAAGGAGATTCTCGCGAAAGAAGTGAGTAGGAGAAAAGTAGAACTTGATGAGGTAACTATACCTGCTCCCTTATTGGAAAGTAGTTCATCACAGAAATTTGTTCCTATGAATCCTACACCAATTAGTGAGGAAGCTAATGATGATGATCATATAACTTCATATCAAGTTACTACCGAACCTCGTAGGTTAACCAGAGTGAGATCCGCACCAGAGTGGTACGGTAATCCTGTTCTGGAGGTCATGTTACTTGACCATGAAGAACCTACGAACTATGAGGAAGCGATGATGAGCCCAGATTCCACGAAATGACTTGAGGCCATGAAATATGAGATGGGATCCATGTATGAGAAGAAAGTATGGACTTTGATTGACTTGCCCAAATGATCGGCGAGCCATTGAGATTAAATGGATCTTCAAGAGGAAGACGAACGCTGATAGTAGTGTTACTATCTACAAAGCTAGAATTGTCACAAAAGGTTTTCGACAAGTTCAAGGTGTTGACTACGATGAGAGTTTCTCACTCGTATCTATGCTTAAGTCTGTCCGAATCATGTTAGCAATTGCCACATTTTATGAAATCTGGCAAATGGATAAACAAAACTGCATTCCTTAATGGATTTATTAAAGAAGAGTTGTATATGATGCAACCAGAAGGTTTTTGTCGATCCTAAAGGTGTTAACAAAATGTGCAAGCTCCAGCGATCCATTTATGGACTGGTGCAAGCATCTCGGAGTTGGAATATACACTTTGATGAGTTGATCAAAGCATATAGTTTTATACAGACTTGCGGTGAAGCCTGTATTTACAAGAAAGTGAGTGGGAGCACTACAACATTTCTGATAAGTATATGTGAATGACATATTGTTGATCGGAAATAATGTGGAATTATTCTGCAAAGCATAAAGGAGTGTTTGAAATGAGTTTTTTTTAAGAAAGACCTCGGTAAAGCTGCTTACATATTAAGCATCAAGATCTATAGAGATAGATCAAAACGCTTGATAAGTTTTTTCAATGAGTACATACCTTGACAAGATTTTGAAGTACTTCAAAATGGAGCAGTCAAAGAAAGAGTTCTTTCCTGTGTTACAAGGTGTGAAATTGAGTAAGACTCAAAGCCCAACCACGGCAGAAGATAGAAAGAAAATGAAAGTCATTCCCTATGCCTTAGCCATAGGTTCTATAAAGTATGCCATGTTGTGTATCAGATCTATTGTATACCCTACACTGATTTTGGCAAGGGAGTACAATAGTGATCTAGGAGTAGATCACTGGACAACGGTTAAAATTATCCTTAGTGGAATAAGGATATGTTTCTCGATTATGGATGTGACAAAAAGGTTCGTCGTAAAGGGTTACGTCGATGGAAGTTTTGACACTGATCCAGATGACTCTAAGTCTCAATCTGGATACATATTGAAAGTGGGAGCAATTAGCTAGAGTAGCTCCATACAGAGCATTGTTGACATAGAAATTTTCAAAATACATACGGATCTGAATGTGGCGGACCCGTTGACTAAACTTCTCTCACAAGCAAAACATGATCACACCTTAGTACTCTTTGGGTGTTAATCACATAGCGATGTGAACTAGATTACTGACTCTAGTAAACCCTTTGGGTGTTGGTCACATATCGATGTGAACTATAGGTGTTAACCACATAAAGATATGAACTATTGATGTTAAATCACATGGCGATGTGAACTAGATTATTGACTCTAGTGCAAGTGGGAGACTGAAGGAAATATGCCCTAGAGGCAATAATAAAGTTATTATTTATTACCTTATTTCATGATAAATGTTTATTATTCATGTTAGAATTGTATTAACCGGAAACATAATACATGTGTGAATACATAGACAAACATAGTGTCACTAGTATGCCTCTACTTGACTAGCTCGTTAATCAAAGATGGTTAAGTTTCCTAACCATAGACATGAGTTGTCACTTGATTAACGGGATCACATCATTAGGAGAATGATGTGATTGACTTGACCCATTCCGTTATCTTAGCACTTGATCGTTTAGTATGTTGCTATTGCTTTCTTCATAACTTATACATGTTCCTATGACTATGAGATTATGCAACTCCCGTTTACCGGAGGAACACTTTGTGTGCTACCAAACGTCACAACGTACCTGGGTGATTATAAAGGTGCTCTACAGGTATCTCCGAAGGTACTTGTTGGGTTGGCTTTTTTTGAGATTAGGATTTGTCACTCCGATTGTCGGAGAGGTATCTCTGAGCTCACTCGGTAATGCACATCACTTAAGCCTTTCAAGCATTGCAACTAATGAGTTAGTTGCGGAATGATGTATTACGGAACGAGTAAAGAGACTTGCCGGTAACGAGATCGAACTAGGTATTGAGATACCGACGATCGAATCTCGGGCAAGTAACATACCGATGACAAAGGGAACAACGTATGTTGTTATGCGGTCTGACCGATAAAGATCTTCGTAGAATATGTAGGAGCCAATATGGGCATCCAGGTCCCGCTATTGGTTATTTACAAGAGAGGTGTCTCGGTCATGTCTACATAGTTCTCGAACCCGTAGGGTCCGCACGCTTAACGTTTGTTGACGAGATAGTATTATATGAGTTATGTATATTGGTGACCTAATGTTGTTTGGAGTCCCGGATGAGATCACAGACATGACGAGGAGCTCCGGAACGGTCCAGAGGTAAAGATTGATATATTGGATGATATGGTTAGGCCAAGGGGTCAGGCCCACATGGCTATAAGTTGGTGCAAAAGGAGTTTTGCGGAGGCCAGGGGGCCAAACGCCGGAGACCCTGGCGTCTGGCCCTGGGCCAGAAGCCGAGGCCCATGGTGTCTAGGCCAGACGCCAAGGATTGTGGCATTTGGTCCTGGAGTCCGAGTGGGACTCTTGCCTTTCGGGCAAAACCGACTTTGAGGCGGCTTTTGCTCCAAGTTTCGACCCAGGGCTCAACATATAAATAGAGGGGCAGGGCTAGCACCAAAGACACATCAAGAAACACCAAGCCGTGTGTCGGCAACCCCATCCCCTCTGGTTTATCCTCCATCATAGTTTTCGTAGTTCTTAGGCGAATCCCTGCGAAGGTTGTTCTTCACCAATACCGTCACCACGCCGTCGTGCTGCCGGAACTCATCTACTACTTCGCCCCTCTTGCTGGATCGAGAAGGCGAGGACGTCACCGAGCCGAACGTGTGTAGAACTCGGAGGTGCCGTGCTTTCGGTACTTGGATCGATCGGATCGTGAAGACGTACGACTACATCAACCGCGTTGATATAACGCTTCCGCTTACGGTCTACGAGGGTACGTAGACAACACTCTCCCCTCTCGTTGCTATGCATCACCATGATCTTGTGTGTGCGTAGGAATTTTTTTGAAATTACTACGTTCCCCAATAGATAGAGCATAGCCAGACTATATGATTTTGTAGGGATAACTTTCTTTGGCCATGTTATTTTGAGAAGACATGATTGCTTTGTTAGTATGCTTGAAGTATTATTATTTTTATGTCAATATTAAAATTTTGTCTTGAATCTTTCGAATCTGAATATTAATACCACAATTAAGAAGAATTACATTGAAATTATGCCAAGTAGCACTCCGCATCAAAAATTATCTTTTTATCATTTACCTACTCGAGGACGAGCAGTAATTAAGCTTGGGGATGCCTGATACGTTTCCAACGTATCTATATTTTTTGATTGCTCCATGCTATATTATCTACTGTTTTGGACCATATTGGGCTTTATTTTCCACTTTTATATTA
Source organism: Aegilops bicornis (assembly GCA_021605145.1). Classification (NCBI taxonomy): domain Eukaryota; kingdom Viridiplantae; phylum Streptophyta; class Magnoliopsida; order Poales; family Poaceae; genus Aegilops; species Aegilops bicornis. The sequence continues at coordinate 819,689,312 of CM038670.1, forward strand.
CTTTTGGGACTAACCTGTTAACCGGAGGCCCAGCCCAGATTTGTTGTTTTTTGCCTATTTCAGAGTTTCGAAGGAATGGAATATCAAACGGAGTCGAAACAGAATGAAACCTTCGGGAACGTGATTTTCTCACCGAACATGATCCAGGAGACTTGGACCCTACGTCAAGCAACCAACAGGGAAGGCACGAGGTAGGGGGGCGCGCCCTCCCCCCCCCCCAGGCGCGCCCTCCACCCTCGTGGGCCCCCTGTTGCTCCACCGACGTACTTCTTCCTCCTATATATACCTCATTACCCCGAATGATCGACACGGAGCCAAAACCTAATTCCACCGCCGCAACTTCCTGTATCCACGAGATCCCATCTTGGGGCCTGTTCTGGAGCTCCGCCGGAAGGGGAATCCACCACGGAGGGCTTCTACATCATCATAGCCTCTTCGATGATGTGTGAGTAGTTTACTTCAGACCTTCGGGTCCATAGTTAGTAGCTAGATGGCTTCTTCTATCTTTTTGGATCTCAATACAATGTTTTCCCCCTCTCTCTCGTGGAGATCTATTCGATGTAATCTTCTTTTTGCGGTGTGTTTGTTGAGATCGATGAATTGTGGGTTTATGATCAAGATTATCTATGAGCAATATTTGAATCTTCTCTGAATTCTTTTATGTATGATTGGTTATCTTTGCAAGTCTATTAGAATTATCCGTTTGGTTTGTCCAACAAGATTTGTAGTTCTTTCAATGGGAGAAGTGCTTAGCTTTGGGTTCAATCTTGCGGTGTCCTTTCCCAAAGGATGAGGGGCAGCAAGGCACGTATTTATTGTTGCCATCGAGGATAACAAGATGGGGGTTTTATCATATTGCATGAATTTATCCCTTACATCATGTCATCTTGCTTAAGGCATTACTCTGTTTTCATTAACTTAATACTCTAGATGCATGCTGGATAGCGGTCGATGAGTGGAGTAATAGTATTAGATGCAGGCAGGAGTCGGTCTACTTGTCTCGGACGTGATGCCTATATACATGATCATACCTAGATACTCTCATAACTATGCTCAATTTTGTCAATTGCTCAATAGTAATTCGTTCACCCACCGTGAAATACTTATGCTCTTGAGAGAAGCCACTAGTGAAATCTATGGTCCCTGGGTCTATTCTCTATCATATCAATCTTCCATCACTTTATTATTGCTTTGCTTTTTACTTTGCTTTTTATTTTACTTTGCATCTTTATACCAAAAATACCAAAATTATTATCTATCATCTCTATCAGATCTCACTCTCGTAAGTGATCGTGAAGGGATTGACAACCCCTAATCGCGTTGGTTGCGTTGAGCTATTTGTTTTGTGTAGGTACGAGGGACTTGCGCGTGGCCTCCCTCTTTGGATTGATACCTTGGTTCTCAAAAACTAAGGGAAATACTTACGCTACTCTGCTGCATTATCCTCTCCTCTTCGGGGAAATCCAACGCAAGCTCAAGAGGTAGCATTGCTCCTGCAGCGGGTTTGGCACCTAGCGGTGCTTCCAGGACAAAATTCTTCTGTGCAACAATGAGGATAATCCTCAAGTTACGGACCCAGTCTGTGTAATTTCTACTATCATCTTTCAACTTTGCTTTCTCAAGGAACGCAGTAGAATTCAATGGAACAACAGCACGGGCCATCTATCTACAACAACATAGACATGCGAAATATTACCAGGCACTAAGTTCGTGATAAATTAAAGTTCAATTAATCAAATTACTTAAGAACTCCCACTTAGATAGACATTCCTCTTATCATCTAAGTGATCACGCGATCCATATCAACTAAACCATGTCTGATCATCACGTGAGATGGAGTAGTTTTCAATGGTGGACATCACTATGTTCATCACATCTACTATATGATTCACGCTCAACCTTTCGGTCTCAGTGTTCCGAGGCCATATCTGCATATGCTAGGCTCGTCAAGTTTAACCCGAGTATTCTGCGTGTGCAAAACTGGCTTGCACCCGTTGTATGTGAACGTAGAGCTTATCACACCCGATCATCACATGGTGTCTCGGCATGACGAACTTTCGCAACGGTGCACACTCAGGGAGAACACTTATACCTTGAAATTTAGTGAGAGATCATCTTATAATGCTACCGTCGATCTAAGGAAAATAAGATGCATAAAAGATAAACATCACATGCAATCAATATAAGTGATATGATATGGCCATCATCATCTTGTGCCTTTGATCTCCATCTCCAAAGCACCGTCATGATCACCATCATCATCGGCGCGATGCTACCTCTTGAGCACTGCGTTGGTTTTCCCTTCAAGAGGAAAGGGTGATGCAGCAAAGTATCGTAAGTATTTCCCTTAGTTTTTGAGAACCAAGGTATCAATCCAGTACGAGGCTACGCGCGAGTCCCTCGCACCTACACAAAAAAATAAATCCTCGCAACCAACGGGATAAGGGGTTGTCAATCCCTACACGGTCACTTACGAGAGTGAGATCTGATAGATATGATAGGATAATATTTTTGGTATTTTTGTAACAAAGATGCAAAGTAAAATAAAAGCAAAATAAAAAGCAACGGAAATAACTAAGTGTTGGAAGATTAATATGATGGAAGATAGACCCGGGGGCCATAGGTTTCACTAGTGGCTTCTCTCAAGAGCATAAGTATTTTACGGTGGGTGAACAAATTACTGTTGAGCAATTGATGTAATTGAGCATAGTTATGGGAATATCTAGGTATTATCATGTATATAGGCATCACGTCCGAGACAAGTAGACCGACTCTGCCTGCATCTACTACTATTACTCCACACATCGACCGCTATCCAAAGCATGCATCTAGAGTATTAAGTTCATAAGAACAGAGTAACGCCTTTAAGCAAGATGACATGATGTAGAGGGATAAATTCATGCAATATGATAAAACCCCATATTGTTATCCTTGATGGCAACAATACAATACGTGCCTTTTGCTGCCCCCATCACACCGGGAAAGGACACCGGAAGATTTAACCAAAAGCTAAGCACTTCTCCCATTGCAAGAAAGATCAATCTAGTAGGCCAAACCAAACTGATAATTCGAAGAGACTTGCAAAGATAACCAATCATACATAAAAGAATTCAGAAGATTCAAATATTTCTCATAGATAAACTTGATCATAAACCCACAATTCATCGGTCTCAACAAACACACCGCAAAAGAAGATTACATCGAATAGATCTCCACAAGAGAGGGGGAGAACATTGTATTGAGATCCGAAAAGAGAGAAGAAGCCATCTAGCTAATAACTATGGACCCGAAGGTCTGAGGTAAACTACTCACACTTCATCGGAGAGGCTATGGCGTTGATGTAGAAGCCCTCCATGATCGATGCCCTTTCCGGCGGAGCTCCGGAACAGGCCCAAAGATGGGATCTCGTGGGTACAGAAGGTTGCGGTGGTGGAATTAGGTTTTTGGCTCCGTGATTCCATCGCTTTGAATGCGAGGTATATATAGGAGGAAGGAGTACGTCGGTGGAGCAACATGGGACCCACGAGGGTGGAGGGCGCGCCTGGGGGGGTAGGCACGCCCTGATGTCTACTACGCAACCTTCTCCTTGTAGACGTTGTTGGGCCTCCAAGTGCAGAGGTTTGTAGGACAGTAGCAAATTTCCCTCAAGTGGATGACCTAAGGTTTATCAATCCGTGGGAGGTGTAGGATGAAGATGGTCCCTCTCAAACAACCCTGCAACCAAATAACAAAGAGTCTCTTGTGTCCCCAACACACCCAATACAATGGTAAATTGTATAGGTGCACTAGTTTGGCGAAGAGATGGTGATACAAGTGCAATATGGATGGTAGATATAGGTTTTTTCTAATCTGAAAATATAAAAACAGCAAGGTAACTAATGATAAAAGTGAGCACAAACGGTATTGCAATGCTAGGAAACAAGGCCTAGGGTTCATACTTTCACTAGTGGAATTTCTCTCAACAATAATAACATAGTTGGATCATATAACTATCCCTCAACATGCAACAAAGAGTCACTCCAAAGTCACTAATGGCGGAGAACAAACGAGGAGATTATGGTAGGGTACAAAACCACCTCAAAGTTATTCTTTCCAATCAATCTGTTGGGCTATTCCTATAAGTATGACAAACAGCCCTAGAGTTTGTACTAGAATAACACCTTAAGACACAAATCAACCAAAACCCTAATGTCACCTAGATACTCCAATGTCACCTCAAGTATCCGTGGGTATGATTATACGATATGCATCACACAATCTCAGATTCATCTATTCAACCAACACATAGAACCTCAAAGAGTGCCCCAAAGTTTCTACCGGAGAATCAAGACGAAAACGTGTGCCACCCCCTATGCATAGGTTCATGGGCGGAACCCACAAGTTGATCACCAAAACATACATCAAGTGAATCACGTGATATCCCGTTGTCACCACAGATCCGCACGGCAAGACATACATCAAGTGTTCTCAAATCATTAAAGACTCAATCCGATAAGATTACTTCAAAGGGAAAACTCAATCCGTTACAAGAGAGTAGAGGGGGGAGAAGCAACATAAGATCCAACTATAATTGCAAAGCTCGCGATACATCAAGATCGTGCCAAATCAAGAACACGAGAGAGAGAGAGAGAGAGAGAGAGAGAGAGAGAGAGAGATCAAACACATAGCTACCGGGTACATACCCTCAGCCCCGGGGTGAACTACTCCCTCCTCGTCATGGAGATCGCCGGATGATGAAGATGGCCACGGTGAAGGATCCCCTCCACAGGTGCCTAACAGGGTCTCAATTGGTTTTGGTGGCTACAGAGGCTTGCGGCGGTGGAACTCCCGATCTATTCTGCTCCCCGATCGCTTTAGGGTATATGGGAATATATAGGTGAAAGAAGCACGTCAGGGAGCCACTAGGGGCCCACGAGGGTGGAGGGCGCCCTAGGGGTGGGCGCCTGCACTCGTGGCTCCCTCGCTTCTTTCCCGACGTGCACTCCAAGTCTATCGGGTAGCTTTCCTTCCAAAAGTAACTTCTCCAGAAGGTTTCATTCCGTTTCGACTCCGTTTGATATTCCTTTTCTTCGAAACACTGAAACAAGGGAAAAAACAGGAACTGGCACTGGGCTCTGGGTCAATAGGTTAGTCCCAAAAGAATATAAAAGTGCATATTAAAGCCCATAAAACATCCAAGATGGATAATATATTAGCATGAATATTTCATAAATTATAGATACGTTGGAGACGTATCAGCATCCCCAAGCTTAATTCCTGCTCGTCCTCGAGTAGGTAAATGATAAAAGAAATAATTTATGAAGTGTGAATGCTAGCAGGTGCATAAGTGTGATCAATGATAATTTCAGTCACCTTTTCTAGCATCATTATATGTCATAACAGTAGCTCAACTCATAGAACTTTGCATGATCAAGTAACAAACTATTCACATGTTAAAGCGTAGATCATAAACTTTCTTGAAAACTAACAAACCGTGTTATTAATCATCAAACAATTACAATTCATCTTATTTTCAGGAAGAGTCTATGTCAGAGCTTTGATTCAGCAAACTTCAGATACTCAACTATCTTTTAGTCTTCCATGATTGCTACCACTCAAATCATATTTTTAGAACAAATAGTATTCATCGAACACAGAGAAAGATAGGGGCTTAATATTTCGCCTGCCAACCTTTTACCTCAAGGGTAATGTCAACAATAATAATTCATGCTCACACATATTTGAATGGCCATATATGCCTAGATCTTTCCATCACACGATGCTTGCCAACTAAAGACTAGGTTGGAATGAGAAGGAATACTACCGACTCTTGCATAAAAGTAAAAGATAGGCCCTTCGCAGAGGGAAGCAGGGATTTGCAGAGGTGCCAGAGCTCGAAGCTAAAACAGAGATGAAAATAATTTTGAGAGGTATGCTTTCATTGTCAACATAACGACCAAGAGTTCCCAATATCTTCCATACTACATACATTATAGGCGGTCCCAAACAGAAAGGTAAATATTTTTACTCCCCCTCCACCAACAACCATAAATCCATGGCTTGCCTGAAACAACGGGTGCCTCCAACTAACATCAATCCTGGGGGAGTTTTGTTTGCAATTATTTTTTATTTGATTTTGATCTTTTGATCATGGGACTGGGCATCCCATTTACCAGCCATTTTCTCGTGAATGATGAGCGGAGTCCACTCATCGTGAGAATAACCCACCTAGCATGGAAGATACTGCTAACCCGTAGTCGCTACATGATCGATTCGGGCATACAAAACTGTAACATCCCAAAATTCTAAATTTTGGAATGTTATAATAAATAGATAGATTTGATTGATGTTTGATTGATTGTGTGAAGTTGAGTGACATTTGAAACCTTTTTTTTGAAAGTTAAATGAGAGGGAATAAAAGGACTTTCCCAAACTTTTCATTTTTGTTTTTATGATCTCCGTGAATTCAAATTATTTTCACCACAAAACCCTGGAGAGAAGATGACATGACTTCTTCCATTTATTTAAATGACAAGGGGTGTTGAAAATATTTGAATTTCATTTGGAAAATATTTCCAACCCAGGAACTTTATGCAACTCAATGATTTTCACGAGTGAAGATAAAATGACTTCTTCAAAACATATGAAATATGAGTTGGGAGTTTCAAAGAATTAAATTCAAAGTTCTTTTGAATTTATTTTCAATTTGGAGTTATTGAGTTTTATTCAAATTATTTTTCTCTAAAAATAAAATATATGGAAAATAGGGTAACATGATTCCCTACATCAGAAAATTGGAGAGAAATCAATTTGAATTAATTTTGGTATTTTTAAAATGATTTTTATTGGATTTTATTAGACCAGTAGCATCTTTGAATTATCTGAATTTGTGTGTATTTTATTTGACTCTCCAAAAATGTTCAACTTGTAGGAAATCTTTTTCTGCAAATTTTGATATCTAATATGCCTATATAAAGTTTTAGTTTCATTTTCGTTTTTCAGTTTACAGCTTTCTGTTTAAAAAAAATATCAAAAACTGCGCGCGCGCCTGAAACTAACTGTCGCCACATGCGTAGCATAGCAGCAGGCCGGCCCTTTTTTTTGTTTTCTTTTATCTTTTATTTTATTTTATTTTCGTTAATGTTTAGTTTTTTTTTGAAACAAATTTCAAAAAAAAAGACTTCGGAAAAAAAATGCAGCTACGCGCGCGGCCGGGCCGAACTTTTAGCCCATGATCCTTTTCAAATTTCATCTGCGTACGTATATGTTTAGTCCCACATTGCCTAGCCTTTGACCTTTAAGCCTCTTTTCCACCAATAAATATAGACCCATAGAGCCTTCAAAAATCATCCGATTCAGGTTAAATCAATATTTTGGTTTGACTAGATTCCTTAAAGAAAAATATTTTTTTCCTCTCTCGCGCGACTTTTGGAAATTGTCTTCTCTTTCCGAAGTTGTCTTTTCTCTGCCTTAAAAAGGTATCTTTCTTTGTTTTTTTCTTCTTATACTTCCATAGTTTATTATTTTTAGACTAATACGATAAAATAATTAGATTATCAATTAGTCTACGTATTTATACATTAGACCTTAACTGTAGATATTTTTTTTTCTGTAAAACAGCTTGGCCCTGATTTTTCAAATAGCCATAACTTTTTACTCGTTCATCCAAATTAGATGAAACCAGCGCCTATAATTTCGTCTTGTTCTCACCTATCCAGTTAACCCGTCACGTCAACTTTTTGAAATTTTCAAATTCCGAAATTTGTTCAGATTCATATTCAAACTTCTTTTGTTCATAACTTAAGTTCCGTAACTCCGTTTGAGTTGATTCTTTTTGCAAATCGAAGCTCTTGACCTAAACTTTCTGTGTAACATCCCAAAATTCTAAATTTTGGAATGTTATAAACAAATAGATAGTTTTGGTTGATTGTTTGATCGGTTGACTGAAAATGAGTGAATTCGGAACTTTTTGAAAGTTAAATGAGAGGGAATAAAAGGACTTTCCCAAACTTTCATTTTGCTTTTATGATCTTCGGAATTCAAATTCTTTTCATCACAAAACCCTGGAGAGAAGATGACATGACTTCTTCCATTTATTTAAATGACAAGGGTGTTGAAAATATTTGAATTTCATTTGAGAATATTTCCAATTCTGAAACTTTATGCAACTCAATGATTTTCACGAGCCAAGATAAAATGACTTCTTCAAAATATATGAAATATGAGTTGGGAGTTTCAAAGAATTAAAATTCAAAGTTCTTTGAATTTATTTTCAATTTGGAGTTATTTGAGTTTTATTCAAATTATTTTTCTCCAAAAATAAAATATATGGAAAATAGGGTAACATGATTCCCTACATCAGAAAATTGGAGAGAAATTAATTTGAAGTCATTTTGGTATTTTAAAATGATTTTTATTGGATTTTATTAGACCAGTAGCACTCTTTGAATTATCTAATTTTGTGTGGATTTTATTTGGTATTATAAAAATGTCCATGTTGTAGAAAATCTTTTTCTGAAAATTTTGATATATAATATGCCTATATTATATTTCTGTTTTATTTCTTTTCTTTTTTCTTTAACTGTCTGTTTATTTTTTTTCAAAAAAAATTTCTTCAGTGCCAGTCAAGCCCAAGATCATTGCCTCTCCTCTCTTTCCTCGCTGACTGGGCTGCCCAAAGACTCGAGCCAGGCCGCAGGCTCAGCCCACCTCCGCGCCCTCGAAGCTCTCATGGACTCCGCCGGCCAGGTGTCCTCCCGGACTCGCCTCGCGCCTCTCCACCGCCTTCTCCACGCCACCTCGCCACTCTCCTATAAAGAGCGCCTCGGGCCCTCTCTCTCCTCTCCCGCATCTCACGGAACCGCTGCCGCATCTCACCACCGCCGGAAGCCGCAGCCGCCGCCACTCTCGCCGTGCCGTCGCCCTCGCCGACCACTTGTAGCCGCTTAACGCCGCTTCTCCGTGCTCTCGCCGTCTCTGCGATCACGGAAACGCCGCCCATCTCATGCCGGAGTTCGCGCCCTCGCGGAGTTAACGCCGCCGCCGCGGTTTAATCTCTGAACGGTATAAACCTCCCCGGTCCGGTTTATTTCTTTAGTTTTCCTCGGTTTTCTTTTAAAAGTCGGTTTTATATTTAGTTAGGTTAGTTAGTGGACGCTTCGCTAGTTATGATCTGTAGTTAACGGTTTTTCATCGCATATGCTCAGAAGTAGCGCTCGCTCGATAGGTTTTTTTTTCTTTTCTTTTTGATTTCGCCAGGACCCTTCCGTGATTAAAAGTTCTGATTAGTCCCTGTACTTCAAACGACCACATCTTTTTACTCGTTAGTCCAAATCCAACGAAACCAACGCCCACTTCTTTGTTATGATCCCCTCTATCCAGTAATCCAACTCAAACATGTTTTTGAAAGTTTAAAATTTGAATTAGAACAGATTTGTATTCAAACTTCGTTTGATCATAACTTGAGTTTCGTAACTCCGATTTAGTTGATTCTTTTTGCAAATTAAAGCTCTTGACATAAACTTTCTGATAAGGCCAAATTCACATAATTTTGGTACTGTTAGAAATTGTTTTATGTTGCGAGAGCTATTTGCTTGGTTTTGATGTTTTCCGAATCATTTTCTTCGTTCCTTCCGATCTTTTGAGTGATTGCTTATGTGTGGCTACTGTTGATTGCTTACGATAGATTGACCGGAGTGTGACGAGTAGATCTATCAAGAGTTTTGAGTGCGAATCATCTTCATCAACTTTGCAGGCAAGTAACACTTGATCATATTCTTTTTATACCCAGTTTTTATGCATTAGTTTCACCCTCAAACATTGCACGAGTAGGATTAATAACATGTGGGTATTGGGAAGTAGTTGTTGAGGTAGAACCTATTGCCCTGTTACTATCAAACCCTTGGGAGTTACTTCTACGCGATGCTTATATTGTCATGCTATGCTAGTAGACGTGGATTGGGTGAGTGAATCCATGACAGATGTGAGATTGTTATTTAATGGTTTATTTAAGGTGGCAACTTAAACACACATCTGGGTGGATTGAGGCACCTAGTTTCTATTAGGACTTGCCTGTATTTCTTCGGACCGCCACCCAGGCTCAAAGGGATCATGAGATTATTCAAAGTAGAAACTTCCGGTTAATGCAGCCACAAGCCATTATGGGCTCGCATAGTTGACTAAGTCGTGTGAACTCTTACAGTGGTAGACTAGCAGATGTAGGGGTTGTAGGTGGTACGGTCTACCCATCGTAAGGTGCAAACCCTTCTGAAAGACTATGTCTCGGTCATCCGTTTCTCAAACACCCTGTAGTACGAGAAATCAAACGGAGGCGATCGAGTCTTGTGGGGAAAAGTGCGCAAACCTCTGCAGAGTGTATAAACTAATCATGATTAGCCGTGTCCCCGGTTATGGACAATTTTGAGTAACTAGTTCTTGGATTATCCTGTTGATCTCATCAATGCTACTTAATATAATTTGTTTGGGTTTAATGAGTACTTTTAATTGGGATTGAGAATGTCATCAACCATTCTCAATGTTTAACAACCACCATGATAGTTAAGTAAATTTATTCCTTTGCAAGAGGGAAAAATTGGCTTTTCGCAAAAAACTGTAATCATAGAGCTTTCCACCAGCCATATATGCATGTAGTATAGCCTATTCTTTCATTACTCTCTATGTGTTGCATTGCCAAAGATATTCCATGTGTCAATTGCTTTTGGCTGCAACGCTTCATGTTGCGTACTTTTCGCATTTACGAGTAAGTGATACGTTAGGGTTACGATTTCCTATACTCAACTTTGCCGTTGGTGTTGATGGGAATCCACAACCTTGTTGCTTCCGCTATATATTTGGATTGAGGTAATAGTATTTACGTTATTTATACATGTGATTTACCTCTGTTATAAATCCTTCGAGTACTGTGTGTGTCAGCATACCGATCCGTGGATGACACCTAAGCACGTAGACTTGATCCATTCGGTCGGGTCGCTACAAGATGGTATCGAGCACATGTTGATCAGAGGACGTGACCCTAGAAACTGACAAGCCCATAGGAAATATTTTTCTCTACAACTTTCTTTTCAAAAGAATCTTTTACCTCTCTTCTCTTCTGATCTTATTCAAATATTCCCTTTTAGAGAGACCATACCCCTTTTCCCTTTTGTCCGCTTCAAGATTCGGTGATGAGACCACTCCAAGGAGACAAGATATCGGACAACTAAGACCATTTGGAATGAAGAGGATTTTCTTGTGTAAATGGAAACTACAACTGTTGAAGACTCCGAAGACTAGGAGAATTTGAAGGCTCTGAAGAATTCCTAGATCAAGGTGTATCAGAGAAAGATCGGAATATGGAGCCTTAGAACTCAAAGTTTGGTCAGGAAAACCCTAAGGCAGGAGATATCAACTATGGAGAGATAGCCCATGGAAATGAAAAGAGCAAAAACACGGCTATCCATGATGTTATCGCCCGCTTATGCTATTGTCACCGTGCTGAGTTAAGCATGCATATGCATGGAATGATTGGATCGTAGAAGGCTGATGGAGCACCTATCAGCAAAAGATGCAGTTTTAACCTTAGCTGATGTAACACCGGGATCTGGAGCATTACATCAAGAAGTTTAGGGTGGACCTTTAGGAAGTCATATTTGACAAGGAGGCAGTTCGTGAAGAACTTAGGACCCAGAAGCTGAAAGTAGCCAAGCTAGAGGAGCCAAACCTCGAGATACCGGAGATATGTCAGGAACTGAAGGACAGTAGGATCATGGTTCATGTCGAGGTTGATGAAATCCAGAAGTTGGAACGTAACTCCAGAAATATTGAAGGACGCCACGAGAGACCTTGCGACAACAGAGATGATCTGGAAAAAGAACTTGAGTAGGACAAGCATGATCAGAAGAAGCCATCGAAGACATGGACACGACTTGAAGAGTTTGATGACTTTGAAGATTTATTGACCTTTAGAAGACCCAACCCCTGTTATACCTACGTTAGATGCGACGTTTGTGAGCTGTCATTTGTTTGTTGTTTTTCCGACAACCACAATAAAATCTATCTTTCAAAACTTCTGTTTGTATTGGGTGTATCCCTCTCTATCTCTCTTATCCCACCCCAAAACCCATGGACCCCATAGAGGATGAATGGAGATGAGCTTGTATTTTTCTGGACCGATGAGTCAATTGGAGATGTAATCGATGGATTCGTAACATGGAGGATCATATGGAGAACAACTCTATAGTCGAAAGGATATGGCCCAAAGATGCTCTTCCGTTCTTTGAAAGAGGTGCTTGCTATCCGGTGGAGGATGTACCAAACCATCAATGTGGCCGGGAGTAACCACTTGGGAGGAATTTAAGTTGACCTTGCCAAAGTCTCGGTTTGTGTCCCAGAAATTGGAGCCTTATGGAAAGGATGTGAAGAAACCTTGTGCATACAAGCCTTATGGAGAAATAGGATATAACCATAAATAAAACAAGGACGAATACCGTCATAATCGGAGGATTATCAAAGGAGTTAGCCGAGGATTTTCAGGGAACTTCGATTGGAGATTGTTCCCAAAGGTTTTGTTGCAGCAATGGAAGTTCAGTCTACATTGCTGGGAAAGATTCGTGAAGCTCAGAAGGATGAAAAAGATATTGCTCAGGTAAAAGAGAGGATGAGTAAAGGAAAGGCCAACGGTTTTCGTAAGGATGAGCACGACACCTTATGGTTCGAGGACCGTGTATATGTGCCTAATAATGCAAAGATCAGGAAGTTAATACTTCAGGAGGCTCATGACTCACCATACTCGATTCGCCTTGGAAACACCAAGATGTATTTGGATTTGAAGGAGTGTTTACGGTGGACTGGTATGAAGAAGGATATTATGGAGTATGTAGTCGTAAGTGATGTATGCCAGAGAAAGTAAAAAGCAGAGCATCAGAAGCCAGCAGGATTACTACAGCCTATGCCGATACCCGAATGGAAGAGGGATACGCTTGGCATGAATTTCATTACCAGATTTCCCAGAACCCGATTGGGATATGATTCTATCTGGGTAGTAGTTGATTCGCTTGACCAAAGTGGCTCACTTTATCCCAGAGAAAACCACCTATACAAGTGCGAAGTTTGCCAAGATATATATTTGAGAAAGGATCGTATGTCTGCATGGAGTTCGGAGGATCATCATAGAGGAACACAATTTACCTCAAAGTTTTGGAATCAGCTGCACCAGACTTTGGTTACTAGGCTAGAGTTCAAGATCTGACAAGATTTCATTCGCAGCATGATGGACAAACCGAGAGAGTCAATCAGATTACGGAGGACATGTTGAGAGCGTGTGCGCTAGATTATGGATCTAGTAGGGATGATAAATCTACCTTACGCGGAGTTCTCATACAACAACAGTTACCCAGCCAGTTTGAAGATGGCCCCTTTTGAAGCTTTGTATGGGAGAAGGAGCCAAACACCATTGATATGGGATGAAGTTGGAGACCGTCAGTTGTTTGGACCAAATGTGATCAAGGATGTGAGAAGAGAATGTTAAGTTGATTCGAGATAGAATGAAGGTAGCTCAGTCCAGGCAGAATAGTTATGCATACTCAATAACGCAAGGAGGTAGTCTATGAAATCGGAGACAGAGCATATCTTTGTGTGCCACCTCTGCGAGGAGTTAAATGATTTGGAATTAAGGAAAGTTAGCCCGAGATTTGTAGGACCATACGGAGTTTTGGAGCGTATGGGAGAAGTGGCTAACAAGTTGGAGTCACCGAAGGACTGCTGGAGTTCATGATGTGTTTCGCGTTTTCCAGTTGAAGAAGTGCCATGCAGAGATGGCCAATATTTCCTTGTAAGGACGCTTGACCTCGAAAGGAAAATGATGTTCCAAGTGGAGTATGGACTTCATAAGTATAAGTTTTTTATCTCGGTATGTGGGACATCCCACGAGGATGAAGAGATGAATTACTATTGGATACAAGGAGGTATAATGTTGGTAATATGGAGCAAGTGTGACTCCATGATGAGTCTGAGTAACCACGTCTTAGTTTGGTACAAATATAAGGAAAAGAGACAGTACATTTGGATGGATTTTAAGTATGCCAGGAAGTTGGATGTTGGGATAATGATCAGTTGCCCAGATGATGAGTTCAAGATTTGCAAGTGATGAGATGGGCCATAACCCACAGGCCCCAGGACCTGCCAAGAAGCAAGCACACACTTGCTGAAGGAGAAACTCTGGAAGAAGAGGATATGCCTTTATCAACCGACGATTCTATAGGAGTTTACGCAAAACCTGAGTGTTGTGAAGAAACGATAGATGTTTGTTTGGCTTGCAGAAATCAATGGATTTTCCGAACTTGGTTCGTCGACAAGAGAAATTTTGCAATGCTTGTGAGGATGACCGAGTGTTAGAATGCGAGATTCGCTAAACCATGTACAAGGTAATGATTTGGGTGCGGGATGGGTTGATCACCATACCGACTTACTCTTATTATTCGCGTTGCTATATGGGATGGTAAATCTGAGTGACCTACCTATAGTAGAGTGACGACGATATTAAACCTTGTTGAACCTTAGAATGGTATACACATTTTCCCCCTTGTACAAGGCAGCTTTTGCCAACCGTAGGTTATACGGTGAGGCTCAACCCAGACCCATTTCCGACAGGACAAACCATAAATTGATGACCACCATGATATATCGATAGTTGATTAGTATTGGCGCCAGACCTATCAGCTATGAAGACCCAATCTCGGAATAACCTTACCAAGATGAAAGGACGGAAGAATTGAGGAAAAAGTTATGCTGCTACGGAAGGGTCAAGAAGGAATTTTCTCGAGATCCGAGAAGACCGACATTGTTAAGAATAAGGATGGAGCATATGAGTTTTGGTGGAACCTTAACAATGCTTCTAAGGGTGGTAGCACCCGAGACCCCGGAGACGATCGATGGATTTTGAGAAGACCCCAAACCCTAACCTATTTCTTTCTAGCCTCTCCGAATCTCGAGGACGAGATTCATTTTAAGGGTGGTAGTTTGTAACATCCCAAAATTCTAAATTTTGGAATGTTATAAACAAATAGATAGTTTTGGTTGATTGTTTGATTGATTGACTGAAAGTGAGTGAATTCGGAACTTTTGAAAGTTAAATGAGAGGGAATAAAAGGACTTTCCCAAACTTTCATTTTGCTTTTATGATCTACGGAATTCAAATTCTTTTCATCACAAAACCTGGAGAGAAGATGACATGACTTCTTCCATTTATTTAAATGACAAGGGTGTTGAAAATATTTGAATTTCATTTGAGAATATTTCCAATTCTGAAACTTTATGCAACTCAATGATTTTCACGAGCGAAGATAAAATGACTTCTTCAAAATATATGAAATATGAGTTGGGAGTTTCAAAGAATTAAAATTCAAAGTTCTTTGAATTTATTTTCAATTTGGAGTTATTTGAGTTTTAATCAAATTATTTTTCTCCAAAAATAAAATATATGGAAAATAGGGTAACATGATTCCCTACATCAGAAAATTGGAGAGAAATTAATTTGAAGTCATTTTGGTATTTTTAAAATGATTTTTATTGGATTTTATTAGACCAGTAGCACTCTTTGAATTATCTAATTTTGTGTGGATTTTATTTGGCATTATAAAAATGTCCATGTTGTAGAAAATCTTTTTCTGAAAATTTTGATATATAATATGCCTATATTATATTTCTGTTTTATTTCTTTTCTTTTTTCTTTGACTGTCTGTTTATTTAAAAAACTCTTGAGCGATGCAGTCAAGCCCAAAGATCGCTCTCTCTCCCTCTCTTTCCTCGCCGACTGGGCGGCCCAAAGACTGAGCCAGCCGCTGGCCCAGCCCACCTCCGCGCCCTTCCCCGAGCTCCCGCGGGACTCTGCTGCAGCCATGACAGCGCCGCCGCCGCCGTGTCCCTCCCGGACTCCGCCGCTCCGCGCCGCCTCTCCATCGCCCCCTTCTCCATGCCACCTCGCCCCTCCTCTCCTATAAAGAGCGCCTCCCCGGGCCCCTCTCTCTCCCTCTCCCGCATCTCGCCGGAACCGCCGCCGCCGCATCTCACCACCGCCGGGAAGCCGCAGCCGCCGCCACTCTCGTCGCCGTCGCCCTCCGCCGACACCGCCATCACCGCCGCCCTAACGCCGCCCCCGTGCTCTCCGTCCTCTGCGACTGGGCAGCCGCCAAGATCTCGCCGGAGTTCGCCGCCCTCGCCGGAGTTAACCACCGCCGCTGGTTTAATCTAACGAAACGGTATAAACCTCCCCCGGTCCGGTTTATTTCTTTAGTTTTCCTCCGGTTTTTCTTTTAAAAGTCGGTTTTATATTTAGTTAGGTTAGTTAGTGGACGTTCGCTAGTTATGATCTGTAGCGAACGGTTTTTCATCGCATATGCTTCTGTAGCGAGCGTTCGCTCGATAGGTTTTTTTTTCTTTTTCTTTTTGATTTCTGCCAGGGACCCTTCTGTGATTAAAAGTTTTACAGATTAGTCCCTGTACTTCAAACGACCACATCTTTTTACTCGTTAGTCCAAATCCAACGAAACCAACGCCCACTTCTTTGTTATGATCCCTCTATCCAGTAATCCAACTCAAACATGTTTTGAAAGTTTAAAATTTGAATTAGAACAGATTTGTATTCAAACTTCGTTTGATCATAACTTGAGTTTCAGAATCTCGATTTAGTTGATTCTTTTTGCAAATTAAAGCTCTTGACATAAACTTTCTGATAAGGCCAAATTCACATAATTTTGGTACTGTTAGAAATTGTTTTATGTTGCGAGAGCTATTTGCTTGGTTTTGATGTTTTCCGAATCATTTTCTTCGTTCCTTCCGATCTTTTGAGTGATTGCTTATGTGTGGCTACTGTTGATTGCTTACGATAGATTGAGGAAGTGTGACGAGTAGATCTATCAAGAGTTTTGAGTGCGAATCATCTTCATCAACTTTGCGTGCAAGTAACACTTGATCATATTCTTTTATACCCAGTTTTTATGCATTAGTTTCACCCTCAAACATTGCACGAGTAGGATTAATAACATGTGGGTATTGGGAAGTAGTTGTTGAGGTAGAACCTATTGCCCTGTTACTATCAAACCCTTGGGAGTTACTTCTACGCGATGCTTATATTGCCATGCTGTGCTAGTAGACGTGGATTGGGTGAGTGAATCCATGACAGATGTGAGATTGTTATTTAATGGTTTATTTAAGGTGGCAACTTAAACACACATCTGGGTGGATTGAGGCACCTAGTTTCTATTAGGACTTGCTCAGATTTCTTCGGACCGCCACCCGTGCTCAAAGGGATCATGAGATTATTCAAAGTAGAAACTTCCGTGTGCAGCCACAAGCCATTATGGGCTCTGGCATAGTTGACTAAGTCGTGTGAACTCTTACAGTGGTAGACTAGCAGATGTAGGGGTTGTAGGTGGTACGGTCTACCCACAAGTAAGGTGCAAACCCTTCTGAAAGACTATGTCTCGGTCATCCGTTTCTCAAACACCCTGTAGTACGAGAAATCAAACGGAGGCGATCGAGTCTTGTGGGGAAAAGTGCGCAAAACTCTGCAGAGTGTATAAACTAATCATGATTAGCCGTGTCCCGGTTATGGACAATTTTGAGTAACTAGTTCTTGGATTATCCTGTTGATCTCATCACGTTACTTAATATAATTTGTTTGGGTTTAATGAGTACTTTTAATTGGGATTGAGAATGTTGTCAACCATTCTCAATGTTTAACAACCACCATGATAGTTAAATAAATTTATTCCTTTGCAGTAGGGAAAAATTGGCTTTTCGCAAAAACTGTAATCATAGAGCTTTCCACCAGCCATATATGCATGTAGTATAGCCTATTCTTTCATTACTCTCTATGTGTTGCATTGCCATCATATTCCACGTGCTGACCCGTTTTCGGGCTGCAACGTTTCATGTTGCAGACTTTTCGCATTTACGAGTAAGTGATACGTTAGGGTTACGATTTCCAATACTCAACTTTGCCGTTGGTGTTGATGGGAATCCACAACCTTGTTGCTTTCGCTATATATTTGGATTGACGTAATAGTATTTACGTTATTTATACATGTGATTTACCTCTGTTATAAATCCTTCGAGTATTGTGTGTGTCAGCATACCGATCCAGGGATGACACCTAAGCACAGAGACTTGATCCATTCGGGTCGGGTCGCTACATTCTGATAAGGCCAAATTCACATAATTTTGGTACTGTTAGAAATTGTTTTATGTTGCAAGAGTTATTTGATTGGTTTTCATGTTTTCCGAATTGTTTTCTTCGATCTTTCCGCTCTTTTGAGTGATTGCTTATGTGTGGTTACCATTGATTGCTTACGATAGATTGACCGGAGTGTGACGAGTAGAACTATCAAGAGTTTTGAGTGCGAACCATCTTCATCAACTTTGCAGGCAAGTAACACTTTGATCATACCTTTTCTCATACCCAGTTTTTTATGTATTAGATCAATCCTCAAACATTGCATGATTAGGATCTAATTAAATTGTGGGTTTTGGGAAGTAGTTGAGGTAGTACCTATTACTGCTTATTTTCAAACCCTTGGGAGTTACTTCTCACGTTTGCTTATTATGCCATGCTATGCTAGTAGACGTGGATTGGGTGAGTGAATCCATGACAGATGTGAGATTGTTATTTAATGGTTTATTTAAGGTGGCAACTTAAACACACATCCGGGTGGATTGAGGCACCTGGTTTCTATCGAGGACTTGCCTGTATTTCTTGGACCGCCACCCAGGCTCAAAGGGATCATGAGATTATTCAAACTAGAAACTTCGTGTGCAGCCACAAGCCATTTGGGCTCGCATAGTTGATTAAGTTGTGCGAACTCTTACGGGTAGACTAGCAGATGTAGGGGTTGTAGGTTGGTACGGTCTACCCACAAGTAAGGTGCTAGCGCTTCTGAAAGACTATGTCTCGGTCATCCGTTTCTCAAACACCCTGCAAAGACGAGAAACCAAACGGAGGCGATCGAGTCTTGTGGGGAAAAGTGCGCAAACCTCTGCAGAGTGTATAAACTAATCATGATTAGCCATGTCCCCGGTTATGGACATTTTGAGTATCTAGTACTTGAATATCATGTTGATCTCATCATGTTACTCTAATTAATATTGTTGGGTTAATGAGTACTTTTAATTGGGATTGAGAATGCTGTCAACCATTCTCAATGTTTAACAACCACCGTGATAGTTAAATAAATTTATTCCTTTGTAGTAGGGAAAAATTGGCTTTTCGCAAAACCTTATAACCATAGAGCTTTTCCACCAGCCATATATGCATGTAGTATAGGCTTATTCTTTCATTACTCTCTATGTGTTACATTGCCAGCATATTCCATGTGCTGACCCGTTTTCGGGCTGCAACTTTTCATGTTGCAGACTTTTCAGATGACGAGTAAGTGATACGTTAGGGTTACGATTTCCTATACTCAACTTTGCCGTTGGTGTTGATGGGAATCCACAACCTTGTTGCTTCCGCTATATTTTGGATCGAGGTAATAGTATTTACGTTATTTCATACATGTGATTTACCTCTGTTATAAATCCTTCGAGTACTGTGTGTGTCAGCATACCGATCCAGGGATGACACGAAAGCACAGAGACTTGATCCATTCGGGTCGGGTCGCTACAAGATGGTATCAGAGCACATGTTGTCTTTTGGACGTGACCCTAGAAACTGAAAAGCACATATGAAAGATTTTTCTCTACAAATTCATTTTCAAAAAGATCTTTTACCTCTCTTCTCTCGAGCTTATTCAAATATCCCTTTTAGTGAGACCATACCCTTTTCCCTTTTGACCACTCAAGATTCGGCCGATGAGACCACTCCAAGGAGACAAGATATCGGACAACTAAGACCATTTGGAATGAAGAGGATTTTTCCATGTAAATGGAAACTACAACTGTTGAAGACTCCGAAGACTAGGAGATTTTTGAAGACTTCAAAGAAGTTCCAGATTTATTATGACAAAGGAAGGCTACCCTTATGGAACTTGGTAGAATATGGAAGTCGCCAATACACGAGATCAAGGTGTATTGGAGTAAGACCGAACATGGAGCATCGTAACTCAAAGTTTTGTCAAGGAAAACCCTAAGGCGAGGAGATATCAACTATGGGGAGATAGCTCATGGAAATGACAAGAGCGTAAACACGGCTATCCATGATGTTATCACCGCTTATGCTATTGTCGCCGTGCTGAGTTAAGCATGCATATGCATGGAAGGATTGGATGGTAGAATGTTGATGGAGCACCTATCAGCAAGATGAAGTTTTAACCTTAGCTGGTGTATCACCAGGGTCTGGAGTGTTACATCAAGAAGTGAATTGGACCTACAAGAAGCGTATTTGATAAGGAAGCGTTCGTGAAGAACCCAGTCCCGGAAGATTAAAATAGCCAAGCCGGAGGAGCAAAACCTTGAGACATCAAAGATTCGTCAGATCAAGGATGAGGACCATGGTTCATGTCAAGGAAGTTGAAACCGAAGTTTGGAATGCAACTCCAGAAATATTAAAGGATGTCGCGAGAGACTTCAAGGCCAACAGAGGTGATCTGGCAAAAGGACAAGCATGATCGGAAGAAGCCATCGGAGACATGACCAAGACTTGAAGAGTTTGACGACATTGACCTTTAGAAGACCAAACCCCTGTTATACCCTTACGTTAGATGCGATGATTGTGAGCTGTCATTTGTTTGATGTTTTTCCGACAGCCACAATAAAATCTATTTTTTTTTCAAAACTTTTGTTTGTATTGTGTGCATCCCTCTCTATCTCTCTTATCCCACCCCAAACCCATGGACCCAATAGAGGATGAATGGAGATGAGCTTGTATTTTTCTGGACCGATGAGTCAATTGGAGACAGACTGATGGATTCAGAACATGGAGGATCATATGGAGAACAACCCTATAGTCAGAAAGGATATGGCCCAGCATGCTCTTCCGTTCTTTGAAAGAGGTGATGCTATCTGGTGGAGGATGTAACAAACCATCAATGTGGCCAGGAGTAACCACTTTGGAGGAATTTAAGTTGACCTTGCCAAAGTCTCGGTTTGTGTCCCAGAAATTGGAGCCTTATGGAAAGGATGTGAAGAAACCTTGTGCATACAAGCCTTGTGGAGAAATAGGATATAACCATAAATAAAACAAGGACGAATACCCTCATAATCGGAGGATTATCAAAGGAGTTAGCCGAGGATTTTCAGGGAACTTCGATTGGAGATTGTTCCGAAAGGTTTTGTTGCAGCAATGGAAGTTCAGCCTACATTGCTGGGAAAGATTCGTGAAGCTCAGAAGGATGAAAAATATATTGCTAAGGTAAAAGAGAGGATGAGTAAAGGAAAGGCCAACGGTTTTCGTAAGGATGAGCACGACACCTTATGGTTCGAGGACCGTGTATATGTGCCTAATAATGCAAAGATCAGGAAGTTAATACTTCAGGAGGCTCATGACTCACCATACTTGATTCGCCTTGGAAACACCAAGATGTATTTGGATTTGAAGGAGTGTTTCTGGTGGTGGTATGAAGAAGGATATTATGGAGTATGTAGTCGTAAGTGATGTATGCCGGAGAAAGTAAAAGCAGAGCATCAGAAGCCAGCAGGATTATTGCAGCCTATGCCGCTACCCGAATGGAAGTAGGATAAGCTTGGCATGGATTTCATTTCCGGATTTCCCAGAACCCGATTGGGATATGATTCTATCTGGGTAGTAGTTGATTCGCTTGACCAAAGTGGCTCACTTTATCCAAGAGAAAACCACCTATACAAGTGCGAAGTTGGCCAAGATATATATTTGAGAAAGGATCGTATGTCTGCATGGAGTTCCGAGGACCATCGTAGAGGAACACAGTTTACCTCAAAGTTTTGGAATCGGCTGCACCAGACTTTGGGTACTAGGCTAGATTAGTGATGATAATCTACCTTACGCGGAGTTCTCATACAACAACAGTTACCAAGCCAGTTTAAAGATGGCCCCTTTTTAAGCTTCGTATGGGAGAAGGAGCCAGACACCATTGATATCGGATGGAGTTGGAGACCGTCAAATTTGTTTGGACCAAATGAGATCAAGGAGTCAAGAGAATGTTAAGTTGATTCGAGATAAGGTGAAGGTAGCTCAGTCCAGGAAGAATAATCATGCGTACTCAAAAAAGCGCAAGGAGGTAGTCTATGAAATTGGAGACAGAGCATGTCTTCGGTGTCCCCTCTGCAAGGAGTTAAACGAATTGGAGTTAAGGGAAAGTTAGCCCCGAGATTTGTAGGAGTTAAACGATTTGGATTTGAAGAAGTGCCATGCAGAGATGGCCAATATTCCCCTGTAAGGACGCTTGACCCTGGAAAGGATAATGATGTTCCACGAAGTGGAGTATGGACTTCATAAGTATAAGTTTTTATCTCGGTAGGTGGGATATCCCACGAGGATCAAGAGATGAATTACTATGGGATATAAAGGAGGTATGATGTTGGAAATATGGATCAATGGATATTCCATGATGAGTCTGAGTAATCATGTCCTAGTTTGGTGCCAATAGAAGGAAGAAAGACATTATAATTGGATGGATTTTAAGTATGCTAGGAAGATGGAAGTTGAATGTTGGAATAACGATCAGTTTACGAGAGGATGAGTTCAAGGTTTACAAGTGATGAGATGGGCCATAACCCATAGGCCCCAGGACCTGCCAAGAAGCAAGCACACCCTTGCTGAAGGAAAAACCCTGGAAGAGATTACGACCTTGCCCACAGACGATTTTATAGGAGTAACGCAAAACCTGAGAGTTGTGAAGGAACGATAGATGGTTGTTTGGCTTGCAGAATCAATGGATTTATCCGAACCTGGTTCGTTGACAAGAGAAATTCTGCAATGCTTGTGAGGATGACCGAGTGTTAGAATGCGAGATTCACTAAACCGTATACAAGGTAATGATTTGGGTGCGGGATGGATTGATCACCATACCAACTTACTCTTATTATTCGCCTTACTATGTGGGATGGTAAATCTGAGTGACTTACCTATAGTAGAGAGATGATGATCAAAACCTTGTTTGAACCTTAGAATGGTATAAGTATTTCTCCCTTGTACACGGTAGCTGTTGCCAATCGTAGGATATACGGTAAGGATCAACCAGACCCATTTCCTGCAGGAGAAACCATAAATTGTTGACCACCATGAGATATCGATATTTGTTTAGTATTGACGCCAGACCTATCAGCTAAGAAGACCCAGTCTCGGAATAACCGTACCAAGATGAAAGGGCAGAAGTATTGAGGAAAAGTTATGCCACTACCGGAAGAGCCCAGAGAAGGAATTTTCCGAGATCTCGAGAAGACCGACCTTTGTCGGGAATAAGGATGGAGTATATGAGTTTTGATGGAACCGTAACAATGTTTCTAAGGGTGGTAGCACCCGAGACCCCGGAGACGATCGATGGATTTTTGAGAACACCCCAAACCTAACCTATTTCTTTCTGGCCTCTCCGAATCTCGAGGACGAGATTCATTTTAAGGGTGGTAGATTCGTAACATCCCAAAATTCTAAATTTTGGAATGTTATAATAAATAGATAGATTTGATTGATGTTTGATTGATTGTGTGAAGTTGAGTGACATTTGAAACTTTTTTTTGAAAGTTAAATGAGAGGGAATAAAAGGACTTTCCCAAACTTTTCATTTTTGTTTTTATGATCTCCGTGAATTCAAATTCTTTTCACCACAAAACCCTGGAGAGAAGATGACATGACTTCTTCCATTTATTTAAATGACAAGGGGTGTTGAAAATATTTGAATTTCATTTGGAAAATATTTCCAACCCAGGAACTTTATGCAACTCAATGATTTTCACGAGTGAAGATAAAATGACTTCTTCAAAACATATGAAATATGAGTTGGGAGTTTCAAAGAATTAAATTCAAAGTTCTTTTGAATTTATTTTCAATTTGGAGTTATTGAGTTTTATTCAAATTATTTTTCTCTAAAAATAAAATATATGGAAAATAGGGTAACATGATTCCCTACATCAGAAAATTGGAGAGAAGTCAATTTGAATTAATTTTGGTATTTTTAAAATGATTTTTATTGGATTTTATTAGACCAGTAGCATCTTTGAATTATCTGAATTTGTGTGTATATTATTTGACTCTGCAAAAATGTTCAACTTGTAGGAAATCTTTTTCTGCAAATTTTGATATCTAATATGCCTATATAAAGTTTCACTTTCATTTTCGTTTTTCAGTTTATAGCTTTCTGTTTAAAAAAAATAACAAAAACTGCGCGCGCGCCTGAAACTAACTGTCGCCCACACGCGTAGCATAGCAGCAGGCCGGCCCTTTTTTTTGTTTTCTTTTATCTTTTATTTTATTTTATTTTCGTTAATGTTTAGTTTTTCTTTGAAACAAATTTCAAAAAAAAAAGACTTCGGAAAAAAAATGCAGCTACGCCCGCGGCCGGGCCGAACTTTTAGTCCATGATCATTTTCAAATTTCATCTGCGTACGTATATGTTTAGTCCCACATTGTCTAGCCTTTGACCTTTAACCCTTTTTTCCACCAATAAATATAGACCCATAGAGCCTTCAAAAATCATCCGATTCAGGTTAAATCAATATTTTGGTTTGACTAGATTCCTTGAAGAAAAATATTTTTTTTCCTCTCTGGCGCGACTTTTGGAAATTGTCTTTTTTCTCCGAAGTTGTCTTTTCTCTGCCTTAAAAAGGTATCTTTCTTTGTTTTTTTTTCTTCTTATACTTTCATAGTTTATTATTTTTAGACTAATACAATAAAATAATTAGATTATCAATCAGTCTACGTATTTATACATTAGACCTTAACCGTAGATATTTTTTCTTCTGTAAAACAGCTTGGCCCTGATTTTTCAAATAGCCATAACTTTTTACTCGTTCATCCAAATTAGATGAAACCAGCGCCTATAATTTCGTCTTGTTCTCACCTATCCAGTTAACCCGTCACGTCAACTTTTTGAAATTTTCAAATTTCGAAATTTGTTCAGATTCATATTCAAACTTCTTTTGTTCACAACTTAAGTTCTGTAACAACGTTTGAGTTGATTCTTTTTGCAAATCGAAGCTCTTGACATAAACTTTCTGATAAGGCCAAATTCACATAATTTTGGTACTGTTAGAAATTGTTTTATGTTGCAAGAGTTATTTGATTGGTTTTGTTGTTTTCCGAATTGTTTTCTTCGATCTTTCCGCTCTTTTGAGTGATTGCTTATGTGTGGTTACCATTGATTGCTTACGATAGATTGACCGGAGTGTGACGAGTAGAACTATCAAGAGTTTTGAGTGCGAACCATCTTCATCAACTTTGCAGGCAAGTAACACTTTGATCATACCTTTTCTCATACCTAGTTTTTTATGTATTAGATCAATCCTCAAACATTGCATGATTAGGATCTAATTAAATTGTGGGTTTTGGGAAGTAGTTGAGGTAGTACCTATTACCTGTTTATTTTCAAACCCTTGGGAGTTACTTCTACGTTTGCTTATTATGCCATGCTATGCTAGTAGACGTGGATTGGGTGAGTGAATCCATGACAGATGTGAGATTGTTATTTAATGATTTATTTAAGGTGGCAACTTAAACACACATCTGGATGGATTGAGGCACCTGGTTTCTATCAGGACTTGCCTGTATTTCTTCGAACCGCCACCTGTGCTCAAAGGGATCATGAGATTATTCAAACTAGAAACTTCCGTGTGCAGCCACAAGCCATTATGGGCTCGCATAGTTGATTAAGTTGTGCGAACTCTTACGGGTAGACTAGCAGATGTAGGGGTTGTAGGTTGGTACGGTCTACCCACAAGTAAGGTGCTAGCGCTTCTGAAAGACTATGTCTCGGTCATCCGTTTCTCAAACACCCTGCAGTACGAGAAACCAAACGGAGGCGATCGAGTCTTGTGGGGAAAAGTACGCAAACCTATGCAGAGTGTATAAACTAATCATGATTAGTCGTGTCCCCGGTTATGGACATTTTGAGTATCTAGTACTTGAATATCATGTTGATCTCATCATGTTACTCTAATTAATATTGTTGAGTTAATGAGTACTTTTAATTGGGATTGAGAATGCTGTCAACCATTCTCAATGTTTAACAACCACCATGATAGTTAAATAAATTTATTCCTTTGTAGTAGGGAAAAATTGGCTTTTCGCAAAACCTTATAACCATAGAGATTTTCCACCAGCCATATATGCATGTAGTATAGGCTTATTCTTTCATTACTCTCTATGTGTTACATTGCCAAAGATATTCCATGTGCTGACCCGTTTCGGGCTGCAACTTTTCATGTTGCAGACTTTTTCGCATTTACAGTAAGTGATACGTTAGGGTTACGATTTCCTATACTCAACTTTGCCGTTGGTGTTGATGGGAATCCACAACCTTGTTAAGCTTCCGCTATATTTTGGATCGAGGTAATAGTATTTACGTTATTTCATACATGTGATTTACCTCTGTTATAAATCCTTCGAGTACTGTGTGTGTCAGCATACCGATCCAGGGATGACACGAAAGCACAGAGACTTGATCCATTCGGGTCGGGTCGCTATAAAAACAGATTATTATTTGAAGGTTTAGAGTTTGGCACATGCAAATTTACTTGGAACGGCAGGTAAATACCGAATATAGGTAGATATGGTGGACACTCATGGAAGAAACTTGGTTCAAGGAATTTGGATGCACAAGCAGTATTCCCGATTAGTACAGATATTTTGGCTAGCAAAGGATTCTAAATAGCAAGCACCACATGTTAGAGGATATAAAACAATATAACTTATACAAATATACCCAAGCATAACTCATTATGTTTTCTTCCTTGTCCAACTTCAACTAATTTGCTCAGGTTTGAAAATAATTAATGGGGATCACAATCATAGAAGATGTCCAATATAGTATATTTATAAGTGAAATCTCTCTTCCTTCAATATTCTTTCATGAATTGTTCAAGTGACCAATACAATGTTTGCTAACCTTCAAAAAATTTACCACCTCTACTTCTTATATGTGAAGGCATTACTCCCCATGGGAAAGGCATATGAAACTATATAATTTCAGATTTATGACATTAAAATCATTCAACCATTTACTCATAGGATATAAGTGAAGCACACGAGTAAATGTCAAACTACTCCAAAAAGATATGAGTGAAGATCAATGAGTAGTTAAATAATTATGTAGCTTATGTGAAGACTCTCTCTCATTTAAGAATTTCAGATCTTGGTATTTTATTCAAACAACAAGAAAAAAAAACGATATTTCAAGGATAGCACTCATCATGTGAAGACGCAAAAACTTAGGCTCAACCGATACTAACCGATAATTGTTGAAGAAGAAAGGTGGGATGCCTACCGGGGCATCCCCAAGCTTAGATGCTTGAGACTTTTTGAAATATTATCTTGGGGTGCCTTGGGCATCCCCAATCTTGAGCTTTTGTGTCTCCTTAATTCCTCTCATATCACGGTTTCCCTAAATTTCAAAAACTTCATCCACACCAAACTCAACAAGAACTCGTGAGATAAGTTAGTATAAACCAATGCAAAAACCTTATCATTTTCTACTGTAGAAAATCACTAAAATTATTATTCAACATTGCATACTAAATTCCTCTGCATATTTAATACTCCTATCCTCAAATATAATCATTAAACAAGCAAACATATGCAAACAATGCAAACATAACAGCAATCTGCCAAAACAGTACAGTCTGTAAAGAATGCAAGATTCATCCTACTTCCCTAACTCCAAAAATTATGAAAGAAAATTTCCACTGTAGTAAATTTATCAGAGCTTAATATGCAAAAGGTTTCAACATTTTATCACATTCTGAATTTTCTAGGGAATTTTTGCAACAGCGGTAAACTTTCTGTTTTGAAACAGCAACATGTATACTTGCAAAATAAGCATGGTAAAAGCTATCCTTGACATTATTATTGAAAATAGAGATGCAAAACATTATTCTAAATAACAGCAAGAAAATACTAACAAAATAAATGACTCTCCAAGAAAAACACATATCATGTGGTGAATAGAAATATAGCTCCAAGTAAAGTTACCGATGAACGAAGACGAAAGAGGGGATGCCCTCCGGGGAATCCCCAAGCTTAGGCTCTTGGTTGTCCTTGAATATTACGTTGGGGTGCCTTGGGCATCCCCAAGCTTAGGCTCTGGCCACTCCTTATTCCATAGTCCATCGAATCCTTACCCAAAACTTGAAAACTTCACAACACAAAACTCAACAGAAAACTCGTAAGCTCCGTTAGCGAAAGAAAACAAAACACCACTTCAAGGTACTGTAATGAACTCATTCTTTATTTATATTGGCGTTAAAACTACTGTATTACAACTTCTCTATGGTTTATAAACTATTTTACTAGCCATAGATTCATCAAAATAAGCAAACAACACACGAAAAACATAATCTGTCAAAAACAGAACAGTCTGTAGTAATCTGTAACTAACGCAAACTTATGGAACTCCAAAAATTCTAAAATAAATTGGTGGGCCTGAGGAATTTGTCTAGTAATCACCTGCAACAAGAATCAACTAAATAGCACTCTTCAGTAAAAAGTTTTGGCTAATCTCGTGAGCGCTAAAGTTTCTGTTTTTTACAGCATGATCATAAGGACTTCACCCAAGTCTTCCCAAAGGTTCTACTTGGCACAAACAGTAATAAAAACACAAAACTACATCTAAACAGAAGCTAGATGGATTATTTATTCCTAAACAGAACCAAAAAGCAAGAAACTAAAATAAAATTGGGTTGCCTCCCAACAAGCGCTAACGTTTAACGCCCCTAGCTAGGCATGATGATTTCAATGATGCTCACAAAAAGATAAGAATTGAAACATAAAAAGAGAATCATGAAGAATATGACTAGCACATTTAAGTCTAACCCACTTCCTATGCATAGGGATTTTGTGAGCAAACAACTTATGGGAACAATAATCAACTAGCATAGGAAGGTAAAACAAGCATAACTTCAAAACTTTAAGCACATAGAGAGGAAACTTGATATTATTGCAATCCCTACAAGTATATATTACTCCCTCATAATAATTTTCAGTAGCATCATGAATGAATTAAACAATATAACCAGCACCTAAAGCATTCTTTCCATGATCTACAAGCATAGAAATTTTATTACTATCCACATAAGCAAATTTCTTCTCATGAATAAAAGTGGGAGCAAAGTCAACAAAATAACTATCATGTGATTGAAAATTAAGATCGAGATGACAAGTTTCATGGTTATCATTATTCTTTATGGCATACGTGTCATCACAATAATCATCATAGATAGGAGGCATGCTTTCATCATAGTAAATTTGCTCATCAAAACTTGGGGGTATAAAAATATCATCTTCATAAAACATAGCATCCCCAAGCTTGTGGCTTTGCATATCATTAGCACCATGGGTATTCAAAGAATTCATACTAACAACATTGAAAACATGCTCATCATTCAAATATTTAGTGCCAAACATTCTAACGCATTCTTCTTCTAGCACTTGAGCACAATTGTCGGAATCCTTATTTTCACGAAAGACATTAAAAAGATGAAGCATATGAGGCATCCTCAATTCCATTTTTTTGTAAACGTTGTTGGGCCTCCAAGTGCAGAGGTTTGTAGGACAGTAGCAAATTTCCCTCAAGTGGATGACCTAAGGTTTATCAATCTGTGGGAGGCGTAGGATGAAGATGGTCTCTCTCAAACAATCCTGCAACCAAATAACAAAGATTCTATTGTGTCCCCAACACACCCAATACAATGGTAAATTGTATAGGTGCACTAGTTACCGATGAACGAAGACGAAAGAGGGGATGCCCTCCGGGGAATCCCCAAGCTTAGGCTCTTGGTTGTCCTTGAATATTACGTTGGGGTGCCTTGGCAATCACCAAGCTTAGCTCTTTCCACTCCTTGTTCCATAATCCATCAAATCTTTCACCCAAAACTTGAAAACTTCACAACACAAAACTTAACAGAAAATCTCGTGAGCTCCGTTAGCGAAAGAAAACAAAAGACCGCTTCAAGGTACTGTAATGAACTCATTATTTATTTATATTGGTATTAAACCTACTGTATTCCAACTTCTTTATGGTTTATAAACTATTT
The DNA here is from genome assembly GCA_021605145.1 of Aegilops bicornis. NCBI lineage: Eukaryota > Viridiplantae > Streptophyta > Magnoliopsida > Poales > Poaceae > Aegilops > Aegilops bicornis. The sequence goes on from CM038670.1 coordinate 819,719,438, forward strand.
TACTAGCCATAGATTCATCAAAATAAGCAAACAACACACGAAAAACAGAATCTGTCAAAAACAGAACAGTCTGTAGTAATCTGTAACTAACGCAAACTTCTGGAACTCCAAAAAATCAGAAAAAATAGGACGACCTAGAAAATTTGTTTATTTATCAGCATCAATTAGAATCAATATTTTATCACGTTCTGGTGATTTTTAACAATTGTTTTCGTGAACAGAAAGTTTCTGGAATTTTCTGCAAGATCAAATAACTATCATCCAAGAAGATCCTATAGGTTTAACTTGGCACAAACACTAATTAAAACATAAAAACACATCTAACTAGAGGCTAGATCAAATATTTATTTAATAACAGCAAGGAAAAATATTGGGTTGTCTCCCAACAAACGCTTTTCTTTAAAGCCTTTTATCTAGGCATTGATAATTTTAATGATGCTCACATGAAAGACAAGAATTGAAGCACAAAGAGAGCATCATAAAACACGTGACAAACACATCTAAGTCTAACATACTTCCTATGAATATGCATATTATATAAAAACAAATTATAATATTAAGCAAAAACTAGCATATGCAAGGAAGCGGAAAGGAACAATAGCAATCTTAACATAACGAGAGGTAATTTAGTAACATGAAAATTTATATAACCGTATTTTCCTCTCTCATAATAATTACATGTAGGCTCATAAGAAAATTCAACAATATAGCTATCACATAACATATTCTCAACACGATCCACATGCATGCGAAGTTGACACTCTTCCAAAATAGTGGGATTATCATTAACTAAAGTCATGATTTCTCCAAGCCCAATTTATCAAAAATTTCATAAGATTGAATATTATCCAAATATGTGGGATCTAAAGTTGACACTCTTCCAAACCCACTTTCAATATTATTGCAAACACTATTATCAATCTTATATTTATCATGGGGCTTAAATAAATTTTCAAGATCATAAGAAGAATCTCCCCAATCATGATTATTGCAACAAGTAGTGGCCATAGCAAAACTAGCATCCCCAAGCTTAGGGTTTTGCATATTATTAGCATAATTTACATCAATAGAATTTATAATAAAATCATTGCAATCATGCTTTTTATTCAAAGATCTATCGTGAACCACTTCATAAAGCACTTCATCACAATTTTCAGATTCACGGATTTCAAAGATAATCTAGTGCATCCAAATCACTAGGAATTGGTTCATCATAATTGGATCTCTTAAAAAATTGGCAAGCGGATGAGGATCCATAGATATTAGCTTCTCTGTTTAGGAATAAATACTCAACTATTTCAACCAAACGAGCAAACGAGCCAAGTAAGACATCAAGGCAAACGAAAAGACGAATGAAAAAAGGGCGAATAAAACGGCAAGGGTGAAGTGGGGGAGAGGAAAACGAGAGGAAAATGGCAAATAATGTAATGCGGGAGATAAGGGTTTGTGATGGGTACTTGTTATGTTGACTTTCGTGTAGACCTCCGCGGCAACGGCGCCAGAAATCCTTCTTGCCACCTCTTGAGCACTGCGTTGATTTTCCCTTGAAGAGGAAAGGGTGATGCAGCAAAGTAGCGTAAGTATTTCCCTCAGTTTTTGAGAACCAAGGTATCAATCCAGTAGGAGGCTACGCGCGAGTCCCTCGTACCTGCACAAAACAAATAGCTCAACGCAACCAACACGATTAGGGGTTGTCAATCCCTTCACGGTCACTTACGGGAGTGAGATCTGATAGATAATATTTGTGCTATTTTTGATATAAAGATGCAAAGTAAAATAAAAAGTAAAGTAAAAAGCAAAGCAATAATAGAGTGATGAAAGATTGATATGATGAGAAAAGACCCAGGGGGCCATAGATTTCACTAGTGGCTTCTCTCAAGAGCATAAGTATTCTACGGTGGGTGAAAATTACTGTTGAGCAATTGACAGAATTGAGCATAGTTATGAGAATATCTAGGTATTATCATGTATATAGGCATCACGTCCGAGACAAGTAGACCGACTCCTGCCTGCATCTACTACTATTACTCCACTCATTGACCGCTATCCAGCATGCATCTAGAGTATTAAGTTCATGAAAACAGAGTAACGCCTTAAGCAAGATGACATGATGTAGAGGGATAGATTCATGCAATATGATAAAAACCCCATCTTGTTATCCTCGATGGCAACAATACAATACATGCCTTGCTGCCCCTACTGTCACCGGGAAAGGACACCGCAAGATTGAACCCAAAGCTAAGCACTTCTCCCATTGCAAGAAGAACCAATCTAGTTGGCCAAACCAAACTGATAATTCGAAGAGACTTGCAAAGATAACCAATCATACATAAAAGAATTTAGAGAAGATTCAAATATTGTTCATAGATAGTCTTGATCATAAACCCACAATTCATCGATCTCAACAAACACACCGCAAAAACAAGATTACATCGAATAGATCTCCACGAGAGAGGAGGAGAACTTTGTATTGAGATCCAAAAAGAGAGAAGAAGCCATCTAGCTACTAACTATGGACCCGAAGGTCTGAGGTAAACTACTCACACTTCATCGGAGAGGCTATGATGATGATGTAGAAGCCCTCCGTGGTGGATTCCCCTTCCGGCGGAGCTCCGGAACAGGCCCCAAGATGGGATCTCGTGTTGGAAGATTAATATGATGGAAGATAGACCCGGGGGCCATAGGTTTCACTAGTGGCTTCTCTCAAGAGCATAAGTATTTTACGGTGGGTGAACAAATTACTGTTGAGCAATTGACAGAATTGAGCATAGTTATGAGAATATCTAGGTATGATCATGTATATAGCCATCACGTCCGAGACAAGTAGACCGACTCCTGCCTGCATCTACTACTATTACTCCACACATCGACCGCTATCCAGCATGCATCTAGAGTATTAAGTTCATAAGAACATAGTAACGCCTTAAGCAAGATGACATGATGTAGAGGGATAAATTCATGCAATATGATAAAAACCCCATCTTGTTATCCTCGATGGCAACAATACAATACGTGCCTTGCTGCCTCAACTGTCACTGGGAAAGGACACCGGAAGATTGAACCCAAAGCTATGCACTTCTCCCATTGCAAGAAAGATCAATCTAGTAGGCCAAACCAAACTGATAATTCGAAGAGACTTGCAAACATAACCAATCATACATAAAAGAATTCAGACAAGATTCAAATATTTTTCATAGATAAACTTGATCTTAAACCCATAATTCATCTGTCTCAACAAACACACCGCAAAAGAAGATTACATCGAATAGATCTCCATGAGAGAGGGGGAGAACATTGTATTGAGATCCAAAAAGAGAGAAGAAGCCATCTAGCTAATAACTATGGACCCGAAGGTCTGAGGTAAACTACTCACACTTCATCGGAGAGGCTATGGTGTTGATGTAGAAGCCCTCCGTGATCGATGCCCTTTCCGTGAGCTCGAACAGGCCCCAAGATGGGATCTCGTGGAGTGCAGAAGGTTGCGGCAGTGGAATTAGGTTTTTGGCTCCGTATTTGATCGTTTGGGGGTACGTAGGTATATATAGGAGGAAGGAGTACGTCGGTGGAGCAACGTGGGGCCCACGAGGGTGGAGGGCGCTTGGGGGGGTAGGCGCGCCCCCCTACCTCGTGGCTTCCTGGAAGCTTCCTTGACGTAGGGTCCAAGTCTCCTGGATCATGTTCGTTCCGAAAATCACAATCCCGAAGGTTTCATTCCTTTTGGACTCCGTTTGATATTCTTTTTCTGCGAAACACTAAAATAGGCAAAAAAACAACAATTCTAGGGTGGACCTCCGGTTAATAGGTTAGTCCCAAAAATAATATAAAAGTGAATAATAAAGCCCAATAATGTCCAAAACAAAAGATAATATAGCATGGAGCAATCAAACATTATAGATACGTTGGAGACGTATCATGCGACACCTTGATCTCCATCGTAGCATCGTTGTCGTCTCGCCAACTATTGCTTCTACAACTATCGCTACCGCTTAGTGATAAAGTAAAGCAATTACATGGTGATTGCATTTCATACAATAAAGCGACAACCATATGGCTCTCGCCATTGCCGATAAATCTGTTACAAAACATGATCATCTCATACAATAAAATTTAGCATCATGTCTTGACCATATCACATCACAACATGCCCTGCAAAAACAAGTTAGACGTCTTCTACTTTGTTGTTGCAAGTTTTACGTGGCTGCTACGGGCTGAGCAAGAACCGTGCTTACCTACGCATCAAAACCACAACGATATTTCGTCAAGTATGTGTTGTTTTAACCTTCACAAGGACCGGGCGTATACACTCGATTCAACTAAACCTGGAGAACCGACACCGCTAGCCACACGGTAATGCGAAACGCGTCGGTAGAACCAGGTCTCGCGTAAAGCGTCTGGCGTAATGTCGGTCCGGGCCGCTTCATCCAACAATACCGCCGAATCAAAGTATGCCATGCTGGTAAGCAGTATGTCTTCTATCGCCCACAACTCACTTGTGTTCTACTCGTGCATATAACATCTACGCATAAACCTGGCTCGGATGCCATGTTGGGAACGTAGTAATTTCAAAAAAATCCTACGCACACGCAAGATCATGGTGATGCATAGCAACGAGAGGGGAGAGTGTCGTCCACGTACCCTCGTAGACCGTAAGCGGAAGCGTTTTGAGAACGCAGTTGATGTAGTCGTACGTCTTCACGATCCGACCGATCTAAGTACCGAACGCACGGCACCTCCGAGTTCAGCACACGTTCAGCTCGGTGACGTCCCACGAACTCCGATCTAGTAGAGCTTCGAGGGAGAGTTCTGTCAGCACGACGGCGTGATGATGGTGATGATGATGCTACCGATGCATGGCTTCGCTAAGCACCACTACGATATGACCGAGGTGGATTATGGTGGAGGGGGGCACCGCACACGGCTAAAAGATCAACTGATCAACTTGTGTGTCTATGGGGTGCCCCCCCTCCTCCGTATATAAAGGATTGGAGGAGGGGGAGGGGCCGGCCCTCCTAGGCGCGCCCCAAGGGGAGTCCTACTCCCACCAGGAGTAGGACTCCAACCCTTCCAAGAGTAGGAGTAGGAGAGAGGGAAGGAGGAGAGAGGGGGAAGGAAAGGGGGCGCCGCCCCCCCTCCTTGTCCAATTCGTACTAGAGGGGGTGGGGGCACGCGGCCTGCCCTGGCCTCCCCTCCTCTTCTCCACTAAGGACCAATAGGCCCATTACACTACCCAGGGGGTTCCGCTAACCCCCTGGTACTCCGGTATTTGTCCGAACTTGCCCAGAACTCTTCCGAAGTCCAAACATAGTCATCCAATATATCGATCTTTATGTCTCGGCCATTTCGAGACTCCTCGTCATGTCCGTGATCATATCTGGGACTCCGAACTACCTTCGGTACATCAAAACACATAAACTCATATTACCGATCGTCACCGAACGTTAAGCGTGCGGACCCTGCGGGTTCGAGAACTATGTAGACATCACCGCGACTCGTCTCCGGTCAATAACCAATAGCGGAACCTGGATGCTCATATTGGCTCCTACATATTCTACGAAGATCTTTATCGGTCAAACCGCATATCAACATACGTTGTTCCCTTTGTCATCGGTATGTTACTTGCCTGAGATTCGATCGTCGGTATCTCAATACCTAGTTCAATCTCGTTACCGGTAAGTCTCTTTACTTGTTTCGTAATACATCATCCCGCAACTAACTCATTAGTTGCATTTCTTGCAAGGCTTATAGTGATGTGCATTACTGAGAGGGCCCAGAGATACCTCTCCGACAATCGGAGTGACAAATCCTAATCTCGATCTATGCCAACTCAACAAGTACCATCGGAGACTCTCAGAGAGCACCTTTATGATCACCCAGTTACGTTGTGATGTTTGGTAGCACACAAAGTGTTCCTCCGGTATTCGGGAGTTGCATAATCTCATGGTCATAGGAACATGTATAAGTCATGAAGAAAGCAATAGCAATATACTAAATGATCGTATGCTAAGCTAACGGAATGGGTCAAGTCAATCACATCATTCTCTAATGATGTGATCCCGTTAATCAAATGACAACTCATGTCTACGGCTAGGAAACTTAACTATCTTTCATTCAACGAGCTAGTCAAGTAAGGCATACTAGTGACACTTTGTTTGTCTATGTATTCGCACATGTACTAAGTTTCCGGTTAATACAATTCTAGCATGAATAATAAAAATTTATCATGATATAGGGAAATATAAATAAAACTTTGTTATTGCCTCTAAGGCATATTTCCTTCACTTTATTCATGGTGCTTTCCGTAAAATGCTTGCCAAGTATGTTGTTTACCATAGAATTGCATCACCCTATCATCCTCAGTCCAGTGGTCAAGTTGAACTTAGCAATAGAGAAATAAAATTATTTTGCAAAAGACTATTAATAGGTCCAGGAAGAATTGGTCTAAGAAATCAGATGATGCACTTTGGGCTTATAGAACAGCATATACAAATCCTATGGGTATGTTTCCATAGAAAATGGTTTATGGAAAAGCTTGTCATTTGCCTCTTGAGTTAGAACATAAAGCATTTTGGGCAGTCAAAGAGCTCAATTATGATTTCAAACTTGCTGGAGAAAAGAGGTTATTTGATATTAGCTATTTAGATGAATGGAGAACCCAAGCTTATGAAAATGCAAAATTATTTAAAGAAAACGTTAAAAGATGGCATGACAAAAGAATTCAAAAGCGTGAGTTCAAAGTTGGAGAATATGTTCTTTTGTACAACTCTCGTTTTAGATTCTTTGCAGGAAAACTCCTCTCAAAATGGGATGGCCCATATGTCATTGAGGAGGTTTACCGGTCTGGAGCCATCAAAATAAATAATTCCGAAGGTACTAACCCGAAGGTTGTCAATGGGCAACGAATAAAGCATTATATCTCAGGTACGCCCATTAATGTTGAAAGTAATATTATCCAAACTTTGACACCAGAAGAGCATATAAAAGAGTCCTTCCGGAACACTCCAGAATCGTGAAAATAAGGAGGAACGTGATATGGTAAGTAAACAGACTCCGAAAAATCTGCAAAAATATTTTTTATCAGTTTTGGAATATTTAAAAACTTTGGGAATAAAGAAACTTCCAGGAAGCGTCCCCTGGTGGGCACAACACACCAGGGCGCGCCAGGCTTGCCTGGCACGCCCAGGTAAGTTGTGCCCACCCGGGGCACCTTCCATACTCCATTTTTCTTCTATATGCTTGTCCTCCATGATAAAAAAAATCTATATGTACTTCCCGAACCTGTTGGTCACCGTATCATGAAGAAATCCTCTGTTCCCTTTTTTTGCTATTTCCGATCAGAGTTATCAAGCCAGGCATCATGTGTTCTTGCTCCTCCAACAACATGGGAGAAGATGCTTGGCTGATGAACATCAAGACGAATGGGGAGGAGCCTACGGACGCCATCAAGGGAGACAAGGGCAAGAAAGCTACCTTACATCCATCCCTGGTGGTAGCACAGGAGCTGCTGGCCGAGGAGGAGGAAAAGGATATCCTTAAGCCCTACCTTACTCATCTTACTCCTGCTAAGATTGAAGCTTTTCGCTTCATTGAAATAGTTCGCATACAGAATAAGTATCTTACTCGTGAAAATATTCTGCATCAAGAGCATATCATCCATCTCCGAAGCGTCATCCGTCGGTTGGAGAACCTCTTGATCCTTAAGGATAGGATCGTTTCATCACCACCATCATCTTATTCACCACCAAGAGAGAACTAAGTATTGGGTATGGGCACTCCCCTTGGCTTCCGCCAAGCTTGGCGAAGGTGCCCCGATATCGTATCATCCCACTATCTTATTAATTTTTCTTATTTTAGTTCGATCTTTTGCATTAGATGAATAAAAGTTTAGTTCGATCCTTTCTTCCTTAAGAGTTTGCTTAGTGATCTATCCTTGTAATCATGTGCAAGTTATATAATAAAGTTTAGTTTGAGTTTTTGTTTTCTTTACTTTCATGTTGCAAATAAAAGAAAAGAAATAAAGAAAGAAAAAGAGAAAATAAATAAATAAGAGAAAGGAAATAAATCAATAATATTATATACTAATCCTATGGTAGGTGGTGGCACCACATAAGGAAAAGTATAAGTAGAAAATTTTATTAGAGCTTGACAAACATAGCATTAGTCAATGATGCAACTCATGAAAGAATTAATAAGGGAAGATAAGATTCGCATATAAATATACTATCCTAGAAATCTTTTGTGATTGTGAGCCCTCATCAAAATATTATATGCCAAAATTGTTGACGTTGGACAAGGAAGACAACTTAATGGCTTATGTTTGTTTATATTCACATAGAAGTCATATTGTCATAGATCCTTTAACATGTGATGCTTGCCCCCTATCTTTGCTACCCAAAAATTCCGCACTAAGTAGAGATACTACTTGTGCATACAAAAACCCTTAAACCCAAATCTTATTTTCAAGTGTCCACCATACCTACTTAGGGATTGAGCAAGATCCCTCAAGTAAGTTGTCATCGGTGCAAAAAGGCAATAAAAATTGCTTCTAAAAGTGTGAGATCATTTAGTGTAAGATAAAATTGAGCATTGTACGAACTTGGATGACAAAGAATAAAAGCGACAGACTGCATAATAAAAGTTGTCATCTTAAGGGGCAATACAACGTGACGTTCTCTTGCACTAAGGGATTGAGCATACAAACAAATAAGCGCATGGCAACCTCTGCTTCTTTCTGCGAAGGTCCTATCTTTTACTTTTATGTATTTAATTTTATGCAAAGAGTCAAAGTTTTCCTTCTATTCCTTTTATTTTCTCCTTTGGCAAACATCATGTGGTGAGGAAAGATCTAGGCACATATGTCCAGTTGAATATAGATAGCATGAGTTATTGTTGTTGACATCACCCTTGAGGTGAATATGTTGGGAGGCGAAACTACAAGCCCCTATCTTTCTATGTGTCCGGTTAAACACTTTGCTCATGGGTACGAGGTGAGTGTTAGCAATCATAGAAGACTATATGATGGTTGAGTATGTGGACTTGCCTAAAGGCTCTGACACGTGACCCTTCCTGAAAATATGATGAATTGTAGTTGCAAAGTTGACTGAGAACATAGTTTGTTGGTTTCTAATAGAGTTTTTGCTTTATACTTCGATTGTGTGATGAACTATTACTTATTCATGAGAAGTATATGATAAAAGTCCTATGTTTCATTTTGTTGTTGTTATAATAATCAACATGATGCTTCTATGTCCGTATTTCGTTTTTATCGACACCTCTCTCTCAAAGCATGTGGACATGTTTGTCGATTTTGGTTTTTGCTTGAGGACAAGCGAGGTCTAAGCTTGGGGGAGTTGATACGTCCATTTTGCGTCATGTTTTCTTACTGTCATTTATAATGTTTTTACCCATAATAATGCTTTTTGGAGTAATTCTAATGCCTTTTCTCTCATAATTTGCAAGGTATACACCAAGAGGGAGAATTCCGGCAGCTGGAAATCTGGACCTGAAAAAGCTACGTTAGGCTACCTATTCTGCACAACTCCAAATGAGCTGAAACTTCACGGAGATTTCTTATGGAATATATAAGAATTATTGGAGCAAATAACTACCAGAGAAGGGCCACCAGGTGGGCACAACCCACCTGGGCGCGCTAGGGAGCCCTGGCGCGCCCTGAGGGGTTGTGGCCTCCTCGGCCCACATCAGGTGCCCATCTTCTGGTATATAAGTCATTTTGACCTAGAAAAAATAAGAGCAGGACTTTCGGGACGAAACGCCACCGCCTCGAGGCGGAACTTGGGTAGGAGCACTTTTTGTTGGGGAACGTAGTAATTTCAAAAAAATTCCTATGCACACGCAAGATCATGGTGATGTATAGCAACGAGAGGGGAGAGTGTGTCCACGCACTCGTGAGACCGAAAGCGAAGGCGTTATGACAACGCGGTTGATGTAGTCGTACGTCTTCACGATCCGACCGATCCAAGCACCGAACGTACGGCACCTCCGTGTTCTGCACATGGTCAGCTCGATGACGATCCCCAGACTCCGATCCAGCAGGGTGTCGGGGATGAGTTCCGTCAGCACGACAGCGTGGTGACGATGATGATGCTCTACCGACGCAGGGCTTCGCCTAAACTCTGCGACGATATGACCGAGGTGAAATATGGTGGAGGGGGCACCGCTGCGGCTAAGGAACGATCCGTAGATCAACTTGTGTGTCATGGGGTGCCCCTGCCCCGTATATAAAGGAGCAAGGGAGGAGGAGGCCGGCCCTAGGAGGGGCGCGCCAAGTGTGGAGTCCTACTAGGACTCCCTAGTCCTAGTAGGATTCCACCTCCCTTGTTGGAGTTGGAGAAGGGGAAAGAGGGGGAGAGGAAGAAGGAAAGGGGGGCTGCGCCCCTTGTCCAATTCGGACCAGAGGGGTGGCGCAGGCCTCCTTCCTTTTGGCCTCTCTCCTCTATTCCCGTATGGCCCAATAAGGCCCATATACTCCCCGGCGAATTCCCGTAACTCTCCGGTACTCCAAAAAATACCCGAATCACTCGGAACCTTTTCGAACTCCGAATATAGTCGTCCAATATATCGATCTTTATGTCTCGACCATTTCGAGACTCCTCGTCATGTCCCCGATCTCATCCGGGACTCCGAACTCCTTCGGTACATCAAAACTCATAAACTCATAATATAACTGTCATCGTAACGTTAAGCGTGCGGACCCTACGGGTTCGAGAACTATGTAGACATGATCTAGAACTGTTTCCGATCAATAACCAATAGTGGAACCTGGATGTTCATATTGGCTCCTACATATTCTACAAAGATCTTTATCGGTCAAACCGCATAACAACATACGTTGTTCCCTTTGTCATCGGTATGTTACTTGCCTGTGATTCGATCGTCGGTATCCAATACCTAGTTCAATCTCGTTACCGGCAAGTCTCTTTACTCATTCCGTAATACATCATTCCGTAACTAACTCATTGGTTACATTGCTTGCAAGGCTTAAGTGATGTGTATTACCGAGAGGGCCCAGAGATACCTCTCCGACAATCGGAGTGACAAAACCTAATCTCGAATTACGCCAACCCAACATGTACCTTTGGAGACACTTGTAGACAACCTTTATAATCACCCAGTTACGTTGTGACGTTTCGTAGCACACAAAGTGTTTCTCCGGTAAACGGGAGTTGCATAATCTCATAGTTGTAGGAACTTTGTATAAGTCATGAAGAAAGCAATAGCAACATACTAAACGATCAAGTGCTAGGCTAACGGAACGGGTCAAGTCAATCACATCATTCTCCTAATGATGTGATCCCGTTAATCAAATGACAACACATGTCTATGGTTAGGAAACATAACCATCTTTGATTAATGAGCTAGTCAAGTAGAGGCATACTAGTGACACTCTGTTTGTCTATGTATTCACACATGTATTATGTTTCCGGTTAATACAATTCTAGCATGAATAATAAACATTTATCATGAAATAAGGAAATCAATAATAACTTTATTATTGCCTCTAGGGCATATTTCCTTCAGTCTCCCACTTGCACTAGAGTCAATAATCCACATCGCCATGTGATTCAATACTAATAGTTCACATCACCATGTGATTAACACCTATAGTTCACATCGTCATGTGACCTACACCCAAAGAGTTTACTAGAGTCAGTAATCTAGTTCACATCGCTTATGTGATTAACACCCAAAGAGTACTACGGTGTGATCATGTTTTGCTTGTGAGATAATTCTAGTCAACGGGTCTGTCACATACAGATCCGTATGTATTTTGCAATTTTCTATGTCAACAATACTCTGCTCGGAGCTACTCTAGCTAATTGCTCCCACTTTCAATATGTATCTAGATTGAGACTTAGAGTCATCTAGATTAGTGTCAAAACTTGCATCGACGTAACCCTTTACGCATTTAACCTTTTGTCACCTCCATAATCGAGAAACATATCCTTATTCCACTAAGGATAATTTTGACCGCTGTCCAGTGATCTACTCCTAGATCACTATTGTACTCCCTTGCTAAACACAGTGTAGGGTATACAATAGATCTGGTATAAAACATGGCATACTTTATAGAACCTATGACTGAAGCATAGGGAATGACTTTCATTCTCTTTTTATCTTCTGCCTTGGTCGGGCTTTGAGTCTTACTCAATTTCACACCTTGTAACACAGGCAAGAACTCTTTCTTTGACTGTTCCATTTTGAACTATTTCAAAATCTTGTCAAGGTATGTACTCATTGAAACAACTTATCAAGCGTCTTGATTTATCTCTATAAATATTGATGCTCAATATGTAAGCAGCTTCACCGAGGTCTTTCTTTGAAAAACTCCTTTCAAACACTCCTTTATGCTTTGCAGAATAATTCTACATTATTTCTGATCAACAATATGTCATATACTTATCAGAAATGTTGTAGTGCTCCCACTCACTTTCTTGTAAATACAGGCTTCACCGCAAGTCTGTATAAAACAATATGCTTTGATCAACTTATCAAAGCGTGTATTCCAACTCAGAGATGCTTGCACCAGTCCATAGATGGATCGCTGGAGCTTGCATATTTTGTTAACACCTTTGGGATCGACAAAACCTTCTGGTTGCATCATATACAACTCTTCTTTAAGAAATCCATTAAGGATTGCAGTTTTGTTATCCATTTTCCAGATTTCATAAAATGCGGCAATTGCTAACATGATTCGGACAGACTTTAAGCATCGATACGAGTGAGAAAATCTCATCGTAGTCAACACCTTGAACTTTGTCAAAACCTTTTTCGACAAGTCTAGCTTTGTAGATAGTAACACTACTATCAGCGTCCGTCTTCCTCTTGAAGATCCATCTATTTTCTATGGCTTGCCGATCATCGGGCAAATCCATCAAAGTCCATACTTTGTTCTCATACATGGATCATATCTCAGATTTCATGGCCTCAAACCATTTCGCGGAATCTGGGCTCACCATCGCTTCTTCATAGTTCGTAGGTTCATCATGATCTAGTAGCATGATTTTCAGAACAGGATTACCGTACCACTCTGGTGCGGATCTTACTCTGGTTGATCTACGAGGTTCAGTAGTAACTTGTTCTGAAGCTTCATGATCATTATCATTAGCTTCCTCACTAATTGGTGTAGGTGTCACAGGAACAGATTTCTGTGATGAACTACTTTCCAATTCGGGAGTAGGTACAGTTACCTCATCAAGTTCTACTTTCCTCCCACTCACTTCTTCCGAGAGAAACTCCTTCTCTAGAAAGGATCCATTCTTAGCAACGATTTTGCCTTCGGATCTGTGATAGAAGGTGTACCCAACAGTCTCCTTTGGGTATCCTATGAAGACGCATTTCTCCGATTTGGGTTCGAGCTTATCAGGATGAAACTTTTTCACATAAGCATCGCAACTCCAAACTTTAAGAAACAACAACTTTGGTTTCTTGCCAAACCACAGTTCATACGGTGTCGTCTCAACGGATTTAGATGGTGCCCTTTTAACGTGAATGCAGCTGTCTCTAATGCATAACCCCAAAACTATAGTGGTAAATCGGTAAGAAACATCATAGTTGCACTATATCCAATAAAGTACGGTTATGATGTTCGGACACACCATTATGCTGTGGTGTTCCAGGTGGCATGAATTTGTGAAACTATTTCATATTGTTTTAATTAAAGACCAAACTCGTAACTCAAATATTTTACCTCTGCGGTCATATCGTAGAAACTTTTATTTTCTTGTTACGATGATTCTCCACTTCACTCTGAAATTCTTTGAGCTTTTCAAATGTTTCAGACTTATGTTTCATCAAGTAGATATACCCATATCTGCTCAAAACATCTGTGAAGATCAGAAAATAATGATACTTGTCGCGAGCCTTAATATTCATCGGACCACATACATCAGTATGTATGATTTCCAACAAATCTGTTGCTCGCTCCATTGTTCCGGAGAACGGAGTTTTAGTCATCTTGCCCATGAGGCATGGTTCGCAAGCATCTAGTGATTCATAATCAAGTGATTCCAAAATCCCATCAGTATGGAGTTTCTTTATGCGCTTTACACCAATATGACCTAAACGGCAGTGCCACAAATAAGTTGCACTATCATTATTAACTTTGCATCTTTTGGTTTCAATATTATGAATATGTGTATCACTACTATCGAGATCCAACAAATCATTTTTGTTGGTGTGTAACCATATAAGGTTTTATTCATGTAAACTGAACAACAATTTATTCTCTTACTTAAATGAATAACCGTATTGCAATAAACATGATCAAATCATATTCATGCTCAACACCAAATAACACTTATTTAGGTTCCACACTAATCCCGAAAGTATAGGGAGTGTGCGATGATGATCATATCAATCTTGGAACCACTTCCAACTCTCATCGTCACTTCACCCTTAACTAGTCACTGTTCGTTCTGCAACTCCCGTTCCGAGTTACTAATCTTAGCAACTGAACAAGTATCAAATACTCAGGGACTATCATAAACACTAGTAAGGCACACATCAATAACCTGTATATCAAATATACCCTTGTTCACTTTGCCATCCTTCTTATCCACCAAATATTCAGGGTATTTCTGCTTCCAGTGACCATTTCCTTTGCAGTGTAAGCACTTAGTTTCAGGCTTTGGTCCAGCTTTGGGCTTCTTCGCGGGAGTGACAACTTGCTTGTCATTCTACTTGAAGTTCCCCTTCTTTCCCTTTGCCCTTTTTCTTGAAACTAGTGGTCTTGTCAACTATCAACACTTGATGTTTTTCTTGATTTCTACCTTCGTCGATTTCAGCATCACGAAGAGCTTGGGAAACGTTTTCGTTATCCCTTGCATATTATAGTTCATCACGAAGTTCTACTAACTTGGTGATGGTGACTAGAGAATTTTGTCAATCACTATCTTATCTGGAAGATTAACTCCCACTTGATTCAAGCGATTGTAGTTCCGAGACAATCTGAGCTCTTGCTCACTGCTTGTGCTATTCTCCTCCATCTTTTAGCTATAGATCTTGTTTGAGACTTCATATCTCTCAACTCGTGTATTTGCTTGAAATATTAACTTCAACTCCTGGAACATCTCATATGGTCCATGACGTTCAAAACGTCTTTGAAGTCCCGATTCTAAGCCGTTAAGCATGGTGCACTAAACTATCAAGTAGTCATCATATTGATCGAGATAAACGTTCATAACATCTGCATCTGCTCCTGCAATAGGTCTGTCACCTAGCGGTGCATCAAGGACATAATTCTTCTGTGCAGCAATGAGGATAAACCTCAGATCACGGATCTAATCCGCATCATTGCTACTAACATTTTTCAACATAATTTTTCTCTAGGAACATAGCAAAATAAACATATGAAAGCAACAACGCGAACAATTGATCTACAACATAATTTGTAAAATACTACCAGGACTAAGTTCATGATAAATTTAAGTTCAATTAATCATATTAATTAAGAACTCCCACTTAGACAGACATCTCTCTAGTCATCTAAGTGATCACGTGATCCAAATCAACTAAACCATAACCGATCATCACGTGATATGGAGTAGTTTTCAATGGTGAACATCACTATGTTGATCATATGTACTATATGATTCACGCTCGACCTTTCGGTCTCCGTGTTCCGAGGCCATATCTGCATATGCTAGGCTCGTCAAGTTTAACCTGAGTATTCCGCGTGCAAAACTGGCTTGCACCCGTTGTAGATGGACGAGAGCTTATCACACCCGATCATCACGTGGTGTCCGGGCACGACGAACTTTGGCAACGTGCATACTCGTGGAGAACACTTGTTGATAATTTTTAGTGAGAGATCATCTTAAAATGCTACCGTCAATCAAAGCAAGATAATATGCATAAAGGATAAACATCACATGCAATCAATATAAGTGATATGATATGGCCATCATCATCTTGTGCTTGTGATCTCTATCTCAAGCACCGTCGGGATCACCATCGTCCCCGGCGCGACACCTAGATCGCCATCATAGCATCGTTGGCCTCACTCCACCTATCGCTTCTACGACTATCGCTACCGCTTAGTGATAAAGTAAAGTAAAGCAATTACAGGCGCTTGCATTTCATACAATAAGCGACAACCATATGGCTCCCGCCGATTGCCGATAACCGGTTACAAAACATGATCATCTCATACAATAAAATATAGCATCACGTCTTGACCATATCACATCACAACATGCCTGCAAAAACAAGTTAGACGTCCTCTATTTTGTTGTTGCAAGTTTTACGTGGCTGCTACGGGCTGAGCAAGAACCGTTCTTACCTACGCATTAAAACCACAACGATAGTTCGTCAAGTTAGTGCTGTTTTAACCTTCGCAAGGACCGGGCATAGCCACACTCGGTTCAACTAAAGTGAGAGAGACAGACACCCGCCCGGTCACCTTTAAGCAACGAGTGCTCGCATGGCGGTGAAACCAGTCTCGCGTAAGCTACGCGTAATGTCGGTCCGGCCGCTTCATCTCACAATACCGCCAACCAAAGTATGACATGCTGGTAAGAAGTATGACTTGTATCGCCCACAACTCACTTGTGTTCTACTCGTGCATATAACATCAACGCATAAAACCAGGCTCGGATGCCACTGTTGGGGAACATAGTAATTTTAAAAAATTTCCTACGCACACGCAAGATCATGGTGATGTATAGCAACGAGAGGAGAGTGTGTCCACGCACTCGTGAGACCGAAGCGGAAGCATTATGACAACACGGTTGATGTAGTAAATGCGTCTTCACGATCCGACCGATCCAAGCACCGAACGTACAGCACCTCCGTGTTCTGCACGCGTTCAGCTCGATGACGATCCCGGACTCGATCCAGCAGGTGTCGGGATGAGTTCCACAAGACGACGGCGTGATGACGATGATGATGCTCTACCGGCGCAGGACTTCGCCTAAACTCCGCGACGATATGACCGAGGTGGAATATGGTGGAGGGGGGCACGCACACGGCTAAGGAACGATCCGTAGATCAACTTGTGTGTCATGGGGTGCCCCCTGCCCCCGTATATAAAGGAGCAAGGGGAGGAGGCCGGCCCTAGGAGGCGCGCCAAGTGTGGAGTCCTACTAGGACTCCCTAGTCCTAGTAGGATTCCACCTCCCTTGTTGGAGTAGGAGAAGGGGAAAGAGGGGGAGAGGAAGAAGGAAAGGGGGGTTGCGACCCTTGTCCAATTCGGACCAGAGGGGTGGCGCAGGCCTCCTTCCTTTTGGCCTCTCTCCTCTATTCCCGTATGGCCCAATAAGGCCCATATACTCCCCGGCGAATTCCCGTAACTCTCCGGTACTTCAAAAATACCGAATCACTCGGAACCTTTCCGAACTCGAATATAGTCGTCCAATATATCTATCTTTACGTCTCGACCATTTCGAGACTCCTTGTCATGTCCCCGATCTCATCCGGGACTCCGAACTCCTTCGGTACATCAAAACTCATAAACTCATAATATAACTGTCATCGTAACGTTAAGCGTGCAGACCCTACGGGTACGAGAACTATGTAGATATGATCTAGAACTATTTCCGATCAATAACCAATAGTGGAACCTGGATGTTCATATTGGCTCCTACATATTCTACAAAGATCTTTATCGGTCAAACCGCATAACAACATACGTTGTTCCCTTTGTCATCGGTATGTTACTTACCCGAGATTCGATCGTCGGTATCCAATACCTAGTTCAATCTCGTTACCGGCAAGTCTCTTTACTCGTTCCGTAATACATCATTCCGTAACTAACACATTGGTTACATTGCTTGCAAGGCTTAAGTGATGTGTATTACCGAGAGGGCCCAGAGATACCTCTCTGACAATCGGAGTGACAAAACCTAATCTCGAATTACGCCAACCCAACATGTACCTTTGGAGACACCTGTAGACAACCTTTATAATCACCCGATTCACGTTGTGACGTTTGGTAGCACACAAAGTGTTCCTCAGAAACGGAGTTGCATAATCTCATAGTTGTAGGAACTTTGTATAAGTCATGAAGAAAGCAATAGCAACATACTAAACGATCAAGTGCTAGGCTAACGGAATGGGTCAAGTCAATCACATCATTCTCCTAATGATGTGATCCCGTTAATCAAATGACAACACATGTCTATGGTTAGGAAACATAACCATCTTTGATTAATGAGCTAGTCAAGTAGAGGCATACTAGTGACACTCTGTTTGTCTATGTATTCACACATGTATTATGTTTCCGGTTAATACAATTCTAGCATGAATAATAAACATTTATCATGAAATAAGGAAATAAATAATAACTTTATTATTGCCTCTAGGGCATATTTCCTTCACTTTTGCCCTCCGGCGGAGCGATTCCGTCGGGGGAACTTCCCTCCCGGAGGGGGAAATCATCGTCCTCATCATCACCAACAACTCTCACATCTTGGGGAGGGAAATCTTCATCGACATCTTCAATAGCACCATCTCATCTCAAACCCTAGTCCATCACTTGTGTTCAATCTTGTTACCAGAACTATAGATTGGTGCTTGTGAGTGACTAGTAGTGTTGATTACATCTTGTAGTTGATTACTATATGGTTTATTTGGTGGAAGATTATATGTCCAGATCCAATATGCTATTTATTACTGCTCTGATCATGAGCATGCTTATCATTTGTGAGTAGTCACTTTTGTTCTTGAGGTCACAGGAGAAATCATGTTGCAAGTAATCATGTGAACTTGATATGTGTTCGATATTTTGATAGTATGTATGTTGTGATTCCCTTAGTGGTGTCATGTGAACGTAGAATACATGACACTTCACCATATTTTGGCGTAAGGGAATGCATTGTGGAGTAGCAATTAGATGGTGGGTTGCGAGAGTGACAGAAACTTAAATCCCAGTTTTTGCGCTATTCCGTAAGGGACCGATTGGATCCCAAAGTTTAATGCTATGGTTAGAATTTATTCTTAATACTTTTCTCGTAGTTTCGGATGCTTGCGGGAGGGTTAATCATAAGTAGGAGGTTTGTTCAAGTAAGAACAGCACCTAAGCACCTGTCCACCCACATAACAAATTATCAAAGTAGCGAACACAAATCGAACCAACATGATGAAAGTGACTAGATGAAATTCCCGTGTACCCTCAAGAACGCTTTGCTTATCGTAAGAGACTGTTTTGGCCTGTCCTTTGCCTCAAAAGTATTGGGCTACCTTGCTGCACTTTTGTTACTACTATCGTTACTTGCTTGTCACAAATTATCTTGCTATCAAACTACTCTGCTACTTGCAGTTTCAGCACTTGCAGACATTACCTTACTGAAAACTACTTGTCATTTCCTTCTGCTCTCCTCGGGTTCGACAATCTTACTTATCAAAAAGAGCTACCATTGATCCCCTATACTTGTGGGTCATCACCCATTCCTCAGCCGCTCCCTAACTCTGCCGGCGCCCGAGGTGAGCACGCCTACACCTCCTCCTCCTCCTCCCCCCCTACCTCTGCCTAGCTAGGGTTCCTAGGGTTCGTCAAATTTTAGAGTTCATCTAATTAGTTAGAGCTCATCGAATTAGATGCTAATTAGGGCAGCAGTTGTAGATGCTTAATTGTAAACTAGATGTTAATTAGGGCAGTAGTTGTAGATGCTTAATTAGTTTTTTAGGACAAATTCCTAGGGTTCAACAATGGGTGCTTAAGTAGTTGTAGATGCTTAAGTACCTAGGAAGGGTTCATCTAATTAGTTAGTACTTGTAGATGCTTAAGAACTAGGGCAGTAGGGTTTAACTAGATGTTAATTAGCGCAGTAGTGTTTAGTTTAGAGAAAAAATTCAATATAGCTTTTTACTGTTTTTTAGTAAGTGTTTAATACAATTAGTAAGAAAATTAATAGAACTTGTTGAACTAATTTATTTTTAGTAAGAACTAGTTGAATTAATAGAAGTAGTTTATTTTTAGTAAGAAAATTAATAGAACCAGTTGAACTAGTTTATTTTTAGTAAGAACTGGTTTATTTTTATTTATAGTAAGTGTTTAGTTGAATTAATAGAACTAGTTTATTTTTAGTAAGAAAATTTAGGTATATGAGATTTGATGATCTAATTAAAATATTACTATAGAACTAGTTTATTTTTAGTAAGAAAATTAATAGAACTAGTTTATTTTTAGGTGTATTTAACAGTATTCTAGGTTGATTCGTTTTGAAGTGGACATGTCATACTTTGAACATGTCACGTTTGTTGTTGTTTTTTTAGTTAAAGCAATTATTCCCCATCGACGTCGACGATGCCTATCCCGCATCCTCGTCGTCGACTCGACGGAGGACACCTGCTTGATCAGAGGGGCCATGTCCGGGACTGGGCTGCGCCGGGCTGGTACTGGGAGGTGCTACCTACCGGGGGGCGCAGCTTGGTGAGGAGCCAGCCCGTCATTGACCCGAACCTTCTTTGGTGGCAGTCCCGTAGGCCAGTGATGGTGCGGAGGCTTTCGTCCCCCGCGGAGGTGGTACGTCACCGTGTCAGCGAGGAGGATGAGCACGTCCGTCGTTACATGGTTGCGTTGGAGGGCAGGTTCTCCTATACCTGGCAGGTTCTTCAGGGATCTCACTGGAGCTGTGATCCTGTGATGGTTCCTTCTCTTTGGGTGTCCACCGCCCGCGCCGATACCCGTCGCTAGGGTTTTAGTTGTATTAGTGATATTATATGTATGATACTATTTGAGATGTATCAGTGATAATATTCGACGATGTACGGACACAAGAGATGATTTACTTTTGCTTATTGAATGCATGCTAATTTGAATACTTATTTATTTTTTGATTTGGTTTTTCTTATTAAATGGTCAAATTGGAGAAGTACTCCTATTTTGAATCCTCAAATTGGACCCCACTATGCAAGGCGTATGCATTTGATTAGTTGATAGCTTATAGGGTTTTTGTTTTTGCAGAAACCAAGGAGCCCCTCCATCATCCCCACCGTCGTCCCCGTCACCGACCCCCTTCGACCTCGAGGTGAGGCCAGCAAAATCTCCATGTCAATATGAGTCCTATAAGATATTTTGAAATGTTTTTGTTCATATTTTCAACCATTGAAATGCAATGACAATCAAGTTTGAATGCTCATATGATGTAGATAAAAACACGTATATCTTGTGTTGCTCAAATAGGATATGTGTTGCCCAAGTGGCCGGTCATGTTTACAGGTTACACCTCCGACTGGCCTATGTTTTGCCGGAGTGTTGATTAATTTCCGTTCCAGCAAATTTCAGTCGCTCGATATGTCCTTTTTTAGCAAAGGTCATGCCGGATTTTTCCGTGAATTTTGGCATGACTTGTGCTAGAATATGTAGGAAATATCGAGTGGCCTGGATTTTCTAGAAAGATAATCAAACGACATTTTGGGTTGACTTTAAGACCGTCGAGGCTCCACCATATATGAGAGGACGAAGAATCCCGACTGTTGTCGTGGGGGTCGTTTCTCCTTCTTCTCCTTGTGCTAGACCATTGTTATGCACTAGGGGAAGGAGGAGTAACGACCATCACCGATGGTCGCAAATGTCAGAGAGGAATCAGTGAGGGAGAGTCTCCACCATATATGAGAGGACGAAGAATCCTGACTGTTGTCGTGGGGGTCGGTTCTCCTTCGTTCCCGTGTGCTAGACATTTTGGTGTAATGCACTCAGGGATGAAGGCAGGAGCGACCATCACTGACGGACGAATATATACACCACGTGACCTAAGAGTTTTCAAGAAAAGACTCGACAGACCGATAGTCAACCCGTGGTGAATAATAATGATCTAATTTAGTTTTTGTAGTATATATATATATATTTAATTGTACAAGTTTAATCTTTGTATTATGAACATAGGAAATGTCGTCATCGGACGACGAAAGTCTCCCGGGAAGTGCGACTGGTGCAACAACGACCGAGGTCTATGCGACAGGCCTCACTTGGACGAAGATCGGCGCTTCAGCATTAAGCTCCAGGAGACCTTCGATGTTGAAACGATGCATAGCGACGACAAGTGTTTTTTTTCGTAATTAAGCACGACTTCAACTATTTAAACGTGTAATTTTCATCTTTTACAATTCGACTAGCTTGTCCCATGCCATGCAAGACGCTATGTCTTGGAGAGGATGGATTTTGAAGATCATGAAAGTATGGAAACAAAGAAAATTCACCTAAGGACCCATCATGGTATGGATTTTGAAATAAATCTGTACAATTCTGAGAGTGTAACCCATTTTGGTTGCACAAATTGGGAAGCACTTTGCAAGATGTATGGTTTTTATGAGGGTATGCTTGTCACCATGGATCTTGATAATCCTGACATCGCCCAAGACAATATGGACATTTGGGTCCTTGTTGATACGCTTCCAATTCTACCGCTATGTGAGTTTCTCAAACATAGTTATTAACTAATTTATATTGTTTATTTCAAAATAGTTGACAGCTTATTTTCATTCTTCAAACAATGTGCGAAGATGGTAGACAGAACCTACTACACCGATGGCTCAGAATTAACTTATCAGAAGAAAAATCAGCTGATCTCATTTATTACTGATCTTGAGAATTACAATATCTATTATCAAACTCCTCCATATTATGGTCAATATGTGCCACTAGTGCACGTGTTAAACTACGGTAACATCCATGGAGATGCCATGGTAAGATTTTTTATTATTACGACATATGTGCATCTTTTGCATAAATTCTTCTAAAACTGAACTACATTGCTAACTACGAAGTTATTACTATGTTTTTCAATAGAAAATCCCGAAGGATTGTGTGCCTCATCTGATGTTTTAGAATGGTCGCCTTGATGTTTCGAACATACGGCTAGGTCATCCTACGAATCACACCTGTCCATATCGGATTTCTAAAACCGGTGAAGACATGATAATCAAATAATCAAAAAAATGTATGGTCAGTCGTAGAGAGCTACTTGGAAGCAACATTGTGCGAAAGGCAAGAATTGAAGACAGGATAATCTCCATCCTCCATAATGGAGAGTTAGGGCCTATCTTGTTTTATGCTATTTTACCTAAGAGAAGGTAGTAGGTCCTATGAGAGAGAAGTAGGTCCTAGGTACAATGTGTTATTATGTGGTACAATATGTTAGAGTTGATGATGAGGAGGAGTTGTAATTATGATTAGTGACCAACTTGATATGTGATGTCTCATTGATGAAAACGATGATCATGAGGAGGTGTTATATGACAATGATATATTGTGATGATAAGCTGTTAATGATATGATGATGATGATATTTATTATATCATTGGGTGAAAGAACCACGGACTAGTTTCAAGTGGATGGACATCCACTTGAAACTAATCCGCGGTTCTTTCACCCAGTGATGTAATAACTCATTATGATGTAAAAACAATCTCTAAATTTCTGATGTATGAAAACTTGTATAAAGGTGTATGAATACAACATGAAATAAAAAGAAATATAATACGAAATAATAGTAGTAGCATGGGCTGCGAGAAGCACTACTAGTAATTACCAGTAGCGCCCTTTATAGGAAGCGCTACTACTAAGTGGGTATAGCAGTAGCGCGGGTAAACACACGCTACTGCTAACCTTTAGCTGTAGCGCCTTACTAGTAGCGCTGCCACCCGCGCTATTGGTAGGACTAAAACCCGCGCTACTGCTAGGCTTTTCCCTAGTAGTGTCATGTACTAACCCGTTGGTATCAAATCTTAAGAAGTCTCAACTAAACCTAAACTTTTCTTGCCTTCCACTACTCATACCCAAACCAAATCAAATATTGCCTTCCACTAATCAAAGATGGCCGGCCCATTTGACGCGTGCATGCGGTTTCATCCTAGTTCAGCCGAACTAGCTAGGGAGGGAGGACTCCTCCTCCTCCCAATTCGGCCCATCTCTACCATATATGTGGGGCGCCTTCTTTTGGCCCACTAGGGGCTGCCCCCATGGGCCAACTCAAGAGGGGCTTTTCTCCCAAAATACATTTCATAAGTTTTCGGAACCATCTGGACCCTTCTGAAATATTCTATATATAGACTCAAAACTTGTTTTGTTATGTTATATCTTTCCGGAATTTCAAAACACGTCCGAGACATCTTGATCCATCAGAAAATCTTTTGATGTTCATTCTCCCAGACTATAGTTCTCATCTTAATTACTACCAGTTAAGCGTGTGACCCTAGAGATTCACAAATAAGCAGAGATGACCCGAAACACTTTCCGGTCAATAGTGAACAGCGGAATCAGGATACCCTTGATAGCTCCCGTATATTCACAAAGTTCTCGAGCGAACCTTGTGTTTATGAATATCATTCTCTTATCTTCGTGATACATTACAAAACTTGATGTGAGATATTATCGGTATCCTGGTGATCAACACTTTGATCACTGTAGCGGTTATTCTCATTATCGGTTTTGTTCTCTTTACTCATTACGTATTCTGATATCATGTGATTTTAATCACATCCGTCTGGCCAGACAATAATGATATTGTATACCTACTGGGCTCCCAGAGTATCTCTCTATTGTTTGGGGAGCAAATCCCGGCCTTGAACTATCTATACAGAGACATACGTTTTTGATATACACATATGTTACTTTTATTCACATCCAATTACGGAGTGAAATTTGGTAACCCCAAAGTAACGATCTAACATGTTAGTATACGATATTCTCATTGTCTAAGAAAGTAGGTAAACCTTAACACTTTATATGAAAATACCGATAACATAATAACGATGTAATCTCTAAGTAATTCATAAGTTGAGTTTATCCGACAACATTTTCTGGATAACAATGTATTCTCATTATTGATACTCTCTCCGTCCCATAATGTAAGACGTTTTTTGACACTATCCTAGTGTCAAAAAACATCTTATATTACGGGACGGAGGGAGTAGCATTTTTGTTATTGTAACGATGTTCATGATCAGGAAAACAAGATCATCATCAATACACGATCTAGTCGTAGAGGAATGACTAGGAATCATATTGGTGTTTACGTTTTTACACATGCAATTGAGTTCGGAATTTCATATTCAAGAATCAATTAAATTACAGTAAAGAAATATAAACTTAATTATGAATATAAAAATATAATACTCCCTACGATTCATATTAATGTCGTTGATTTAGTATAAAAGTTACCTCTAAGGCACATTTCCAATCCAGATGCACTTTTCGGGTTGCGGGAGAATGTTAGATCCCACCGATGTGGTGGAACAGTGGATCTTCCCCGTGTAGCTGGTTGGACGGGTGAGCGACACGAGGAGGCCCATGACCGGCCACTCTCCCATGCGCATCAGTCTGGCCCCGTGCACCAATAGGACCTCGTGCGTGGCGCCAGTCCTCGAGGCCTAGCGACTAGCGAGTGGAATGTTCGAGTCCATGTGAACGGGTTAATGCATGCATGGCCACGTTCTTGGGGGTTTGTCCATCTCGTCCACGTGATCTCGCGTAAATTGCGAATCCGCTGCCATAGTACTATGACCAGCGATTAGTTTTGCAGTGAGCAGCTGCTCATGGACGTGCTCGGCGTTGTCGTCAACTCTGGCGTCTAGGTGCCCATCATGAAAGTGCCCGCAGGAAAACCATACATTTGTTCCTATCTGCAATACTGGGTCGTGGCCGAGTTGGCACCAAAAGCAAGTTAGCCGTGGAGGACTGGAAGCGCTTCCGAAAAATTGAGCCGGGGGAGATTATCAGCCGACCCATAGAAAATCTGGTGTGGGCACCGCGCACTCTTCTACTCTCTTCGTTCTTAAATAATTGTCTTTCTAGAGATTTCAACAAGTGACTATATACGAAGCAAAATGAGTGAATCTACACTTCAAAACATATCTACATACATCCGTATGTTGTAGTCCATTTGAGATGGCTAGAAAGATAAATATTTGGGAGCAGAGGGAGTAATGAACAAATCACAAGGCCTAGTTTCCTAACAGGGCACAACCTCTGCTCCTTTATTTAGCTGGAGCAGGTTCTTGCATTCTCTCTCTCTCTGTCGGGTCCGTCACGAACAAGGGGAATTTAGCCGCCTTGCATCCTGGCTGAAGTATTGAGACTTTTTAGTATGCTTTCATTTTGCTGGGAGAGGAACATACGGGGTCAGAGGGCTCAAATCCTGCTTGGGGAGATTTGATTCATTCAGGCCGACACTAATATGCAGGTGTGTGATTGTGTCTCGCCTCAAGGACGCCCAAAATAGGTTGGCCCATAATTACGGAGGTACGCGTACAGTTTTTGTTCAATTTTTGTTCATTTCTTCTTTTTGTTTACACTTTCAAAAAAAATTGCAAATAAATATATATAAAATACTTGTTGTACTTCATTTTTTAAAAATATCATCATGAATGTAGAAAATGTTAACACAGTGTTAACTTTTTGTTACTATAATTATTAAAATATGTTTGTAACTTTTACAAAATATTCATGTGTTTCAAAAACAATTAGGTGGCATTTACCCCCAAAAAATACAATATACAAACAATCTTCGTGTAACTAATAAAAATGTTTCATACCATTAAAAAATGTATGTTACATTTAAAAAATGTTCGAGTGTTTCAAATATATGTTATGCAATTTTTAAAACATGTTTATACAATGTAAAAAAATGTTCATATATTAACAAAATGTTGTGTGTCATTTGTAAAACTGCTTTTAACATGTATATAATTTTTTATATGGATATAAAAAATGTAAATGAATATGCAAATTAGACATCAAAGATATAATTGAAAAAATGTTAATCATATACTATTTAACAATATTTAAACATGTATAAAAATATTCCCGTTGTATACAGAAAATGTATAAATGTGTACGAAAAATATAGACAGGCATAGAACAACAAGAAAATAGAAAATAAAACGTAAAAGAAAATATCCAAGAAAATCGATGAAAACCGAGAAAGAAACAAAGAAAATCGAAGAAAGAAAGTTACTGTAAACAAAATGAAAAAACAAATAAAACATAAAAACATGCTGCAAACAGCGGAAAAAGTCAATAAAAAACACACAGGAAAAAACTCGTGCTACAGTAATGCGCCGGCGCAATAACGGTTTCGCCAGAGACAAGACGAAGCTCGTCTCACAACCGGCGAGATATGCAGGGCCGGCTAGTTGCAGTCGGGTCAAATTGCCTGGTCGTCGCGTGCGCCTACCTGCCGACTGTGACGATGCATGCCGAACCACGTACGTCGAGTCACTAGCTAGGCTGCATGCATGCATGCCTGGCCGCGTGCCGGCGCATGCAGCCAGCACAATCTACCTCTAGGAAACAGTGCATGCACGCGCTGCCACTTCTTAATTAGCTAGTCTCACCGGTGAAGAGAGTGCCAGTTAGCTAGACACAAAGGGGCCCGGATGGATTTGCCAATTGAGCAAGGGATCACATATGCTAAGCTCTCGTCGTCTTACTTTATATACCAAAAAAACACCTCGAACTTGTCGACCGATCCTGTGAGCGAGAGTAATATAGTTAACCCGAATTGATCAAGTTAGCGTCCGAGGTGACAGGGGCACACGGCGATGATTGCCGCGAGGCTTGCGTGCTGCATGCAGGTATGTAGGTAGGTAAATCAAATCGCCCCCGACAACCGCGTGGCGTGATCTACTCAACGCCCGGAGGCAAGTCCCGACGCCGGGGCATAGACGCCATGATTGCACCGGCCCATGCACCCCCGGCCGTCCCCGTCCAACCGCCGCGACCTATGCCATGGATGGGGCCATGACCGGGCCACCCGGCCGGCCGGCGAGCTAGCCGTTCATCCAGGGCATACGTACGTCACACTCACACATCCTAGCATGGCCCCTGCCGACCACGCAGAGCCTGGCCCGTCTTGCGCGGCATGGCCAGCCGCGGCTTTGCCATGCATGCACGGATGCGTCTTTTCGATCGTCTACCCGCTTTGCTCTCGCAACCGTCGTCCCCACTCCCCAGTATACACCACCATGGCGTCGTTCGCCCGTCCGACCGGCCGGCCCGGAGCTCTGAGGACTACTGAGGTTACATGTAGCTGCCAGTAGCTTTTCCTCTTTTCCGCGGGCTTTTGGCACTTCACAGCTTTATCGGGATTGCCAGAAACGTCTTTCCACTAACACCGGCATGCATTCTGCATGCATCCGTTAATCCCCACGAATTCCAGCATTGCTAGTCTGCAGTACGCTACTCACTGTTATATCATCGCTGTCTAGCAGGGAGTAAAAGTCCGACCGATTTGACGGCCCCGACATGGCATGGTGTGTGAATTAATTACCTGTGTTTTGTGTGTGTATGGCAACATGGCATGGCTAGCTAGCTGAGTGACACTGATCAGGTTGACCAGTCCATGGGATAAGTTCGTTCCATCCATCCATCCATGTCGATCAGCAGTGATTAGCTCGTAAAACAGCCATGCATGTCATTTACTTCCTCCGTTCCTAAATATAAGTCTTTGTAGAGATTTTACTATGAACCACATATGAATGTATATATATGCATTTTAATGTAGATTTATTTATTTTATTCCGTATATAGTCCATCTAGTGAAATCTCTATAAAGACTTATATTTAAAAACGGAGGGAGTACATGAGAGGCATGCATGCACCTCGTATTCCTGGCTGCACCCAGCAACTTTTCCACGAGAATCATGCGCGGTGTGTGCCTAGGCGTAGTAACCGCGTATCATTAGCTAGGGATGGGCTTTACTTACCTGCAGGTACAGTTGCAATTCCAGGCCATGCCTAGCCGGAGCCTCTTTTGGCAGGTGTGTTTCAGGAAAGCGATGTGTTTTCATGTAGCATACATAGGCTAGTGGCATGCAGGGGAGGGGGAGGAATATTTTCAGTACTGCTGTTTTTGTTCTGTGGGGCTCTGTTCATAGATGGACGGAGAGGCGCCAACTCCGAGGTCAACCTCAGCGTCCATCATCCTGGTGGTTCTCGCTTTCCTCTGCATGCTCCTTTTCCAATCATACATATCGTGTCGACGCTCCATTCATGGCAGATATGCAGGTTTTTTTTATGGTCTACTCACTAGGCCTATGAGGCTATAGCTTGAGAAAAACACAAGGGTAGTAGATAGCAATCCGATCTTAGAGATTGTGACGACGTGTTTTGGTTCTACTTATGGTCAGGGTTTATGTAAAAAGGTGTGCAATCATGTAGACGGGCTGAGAGGAGAAGGCGACATCATGCAGAGATAGATGGAGTAGACAGTAAGTAATCTAGGTTATTTGTGTCTTGAAGATCAACCCAAGTGTGATAGACTGTACTTTGTTCAAACTGGTTGGTGTAACTTGGACCTAGAAGCTTTTGTACTAGATCAACTCAAGCACGGCTATGCATGCGCGGACAGAACTAATGAAATATCCACATCAGGGCAAAGATATCAATACCTATGCATATGGCTTTAATTCTACGTGACCATGCTTGTATAATAGCTTTGTAGTTGTTCGTTAGCAGCTAGGCATGTTAAAAATAAAGGAATAATAGGATGCCATCTCCCGTACATTCCTACAGGAATTTGAAAACACATGAATTGTACAACATAGTTGTTCGGATGCATGACGAGAATTTTGCAGGAAAATGTTTCTTAAGGAGAGAGAGGAGTTAAACTTCTCAAAAGAAGTGAAAACATGAGGCTTTGGGAAATGTTTAGAATCCTCCAATGTGAACAAAAGGAAGGATTCTTATAGAAAATTTCAAAGTGAATCCTATAAGCCAAAGAGCACCATAGGGGGGAAAAGTCACATAAGATTTCAGGAATGAAATTCCTATCTGTTCAATTAGGTTTGCCCTCACTTTTATAAAAAAAATATGTAGCATTAAATTGTGAGAAACCACAACCACATCATCCATCAGATCTCTTCCGGTCGTGTGCCTGAGGGAGCAAATTTGTTCGGGCTTTCGGAAGTTGTGAGTCAAGTTTATCTAGTTTTAGAGTTTAAGAACCAAAGTTAGATTCATCGAATAGTTGAGGAACCAAATATGCAATTTTCCTTTACTTATGAAGAATGTTGTCTTCTTCTTGATCAGCTTACCACATGATCTGTTAGGCATATGCTACAACTTGTGTAAAAAGGAATCACCTATGCGTGAGGTTCCACAAAGGTTTAGTTTCATTCAATTTCATGAGCCAACAGTTGAAACCCAAGGTTTCATGGTCATTTTTAGCCTCTAGCTCAATCTATAAATCACCCCCTAACTCCAAACCAGCTAATCCACTTTGTCCCCTTCAGCGGTGAGACACATTGTCCGCGCCTCCGGTGAGATCCTGTTGAGACCTTGCCAGTAACGCCGCAGCCGACAATGGTGTCTCTGTCTCAAGGTTGGGTGTTTCTCAATGCAAGAGGGAGTAGAAATGATAAGCCCGGCACCCAAACCCGCGAAGCCCCATCGTCCTTGCCTACCTTGGAAACGGTCGACCGCATCACGCCGTCCTTCTCTCTCCTTCTACCTCTCTCTCTCTTTCTCTCCCTCTCTCTCATCAAAAGCAAGAGACATACCAAATAAAGAAAACAACAACATGCAGATGCAAATCTAAGTGCTAGACCAAAAGTGGGCGGGAAGTAAATATATTTCAAGCAACTAATTGTTAGGGCATCTCTAACCGAACTCCTAAATTTTAGCACCTCAAAACTTAACTCAACAAATTCGAGGAGTTAAAGAAACGTGAACCTAACCGAACTCTCAAATTTAACTCCTCAAATGAACTATACCCCACATGTTAGTCTATCCCTATCTTCTTCTTCCCACATCCTTTTTATATCGTCCTTCCATGTGGCCAACGGTGAATTTTTGCCACTAGATGATGTCCATGAGCTATATAGGACCTGTGAAGATGCTCTGCAAAAGTAATTTGATACACGCTCACTGATGTAAGCATGCGACAAAGTAGTCGAGAAAGTAGACAATATTCGTTCTCCACGGGTCATGGCTTGGACACTTCTTCGTTTAATGGGTTCATAACCTAATCCTTCTGCCGCTTTTTAATTTTTCTTCCTCTATATGTTCCTCCGCTTGTTGCAGCTTTGTTTTGTGCCAGAGGATGATGGGGAGGAGCACCACCAACCTAGGAGACGACGAGGAGGAGCTGCCGTCTTCAGAGACGAAGGGAAAAAGTAAAGAAAAAAGTTCGTCGAATTCTTGCTGGAATTTGGCGGCGGGACGTCGGCAGGGCTGCCGGGTGGTCGCCGGAGGTACGGAATGTTGTGGGGGTGCGTCGGAGTGCAAGAAACCGAGCAACAGTGGGAGGCAGCCTAGTGAGAGAGAGGG
Source organism: Aegilops bicornis (assembly GCA_021605145.1). Taxonomy (NCBI): domain Eukaryota; kingdom Viridiplantae; phylum Streptophyta; class Magnoliopsida; order Poales; family Poaceae; genus Aegilops; species Aegilops bicornis. Next base: position 819,750,663 of record CM038670.1, read on the forward strand.
AATCTTTTGCTGAGACTTGCTTTAGCTTCTCATCTTTGAGAGGCGGTCGATACTTCTCCTAAATTTTTTTGAGGAGTTCAAGGTTTTGAGAGTTCGACTAGGCGCAACATATAACTCCCTAAAAAGGGATCAAAGAAAATCTTTTGAGAATTAAACCCTTTTAGGAGTTTAGGTAGAGATACCCTTGGACAACCTCTGTTCTTCTAAGAAGTACTGAGCGCTAGCTCAGTGGTAGGGACACTGTCTTGTGTTCCAGGCCAGCCGGATTCAATCCTCATGTGGAGCGAATATTTCTACCATGTTCCTCGCTCCTTCCATAAAAATATGCCGAGGGGTGCTTGCCCCTCTGGTCCCGTTTTTCTATTCTTCTACGGAAAAACTAACGCCCACACGCGTGGGCGTTTGCAGATGAAAGGGCATTTCCCTACCTTATGTTTTGGATGATGATGACAACCCTTTGTTGGTCTAATCCTGTGCTAAATGTTTCAGGTTCTCAATGATTAGGCTTTCGTCCCTTGGTGGTTCTCTCTCGAAGGAATCGCTTGAAGACGGAATCCTCTATGATTTTTATCTCTTTGGTCGTAGGGATCCCGTACTATCAAGAGGGAATCCACTTTGGGGAGTATAGGGGATTCCGTTCACGTACACCTCCTTCACCCCTCTTTTGTCGAGAGTGTGCCTCCATCTTTATCTAATCCTTGTTGTGTTTTCCCAGCGGTTGTACCGCTCTTCCAAGCGGTTGTACCGCTGGCTCTTGACGCTTCTCTGCCTTTGTCGAGCGGTGGTACCGCTGCCTCCGGGCGGTGGTACCGCCACTTGTCTCTACAAAGGACAGCAGCGGTTGTTCCGGCCTGGCACCACACATGTACCGGCCTGGGTTCTGTTGCGGTGCGGTAGCTGGGCGGTGGTGGCCCGGTTGGTCCGGTTGTTCCTTTTCAACCGGTACAACCGGAGGTTCAACCGCTCGTACAATAGCCGCTCAAGCGCTCAAGGCCAGGCTGTTGTTCCGGCCGTGCACCGCCCATGTACCGGTCAGGATTTTGTTTTGATGCGGTGACTAGGCGGTGGTGGCCCGGTTGGTCCGGTTATTTGCTAATAACCGATACTACCGCCCGATGGTCCGGTTGTACCACCTGGTAGGGTTCTGCAGCTACACCGTGAGTCCCGGTTGTACCGGGACAAGGAGCGGTTGTACCGCTGTAGTACTGAAAACGCAGTAACGGTTGGATTTATGAGGGCTGGTATATAAGGTGGTTCTTCCACCTACCACCCACCTTTGACCTCTCTCACTCCTCCATTGATGCTCTCAAGCTTTCTTGCCGGATATCTCTCTCTAGCCACTCAAACTTGTTGATTTGCTAGGGTTTGAAGGAGGAGACCTAGATCTACACTTCCACCAAAGGATATTTTGTTCCCCCATACTTTCTCGTGTGGATTTTGTTACTCTTGGGTGTTTGAGCACCCTAGATGGTTGAGGTCACCTCGAGGCCATATTCCATTGTGGTGAAGCCTCGTGGTTTCGTTGGGAGCCTCCAATTGTTGTGGAGATTGCCCCAACCTTGTTTGTAAAGGTCCGGTTGCCACCTTCAAGGGCACCATTAGTGGAATCACAGCATCTCGCATTGTGTGAGGGCGTGAGGAGATTACGGTGGCCCTAGTGGCTTCTTGGGGAGCATTATGCCTCCACACCGCTCTAACAGAGACGTACTTCCCCTCAAAAGGAAGTAACTTCGGTAACACATCCTCGTCTCCACCGGCTCCACTCTTGGTTATCTTATCCCTTTACTTGTGCAAGCTTATTTGTGTTCCTATCCTTGCTTGCTCTTGTGCTTGTGTTGTTTGCATCATATAGGTTGTCCACCTAGTTGCACATCTAGACAACCTTTATTATTGCAAAGTTTAAATTGGTAAAAAAACTTAAAAATTGTTAGTTGCCTATTCACCCCCCTCTAGTAAACTATATCGATCCTTTCAATTGGTATCAGAGCCTCGTCTCTTTTAAAGGACTTTACCGTCCGAAGAGTATGGTTGACGTCGTAGATGATGTGGGGGAGCACTCCGGTGCGAATCCGATATCATCTACGGGAGATGGGGGTACCTCGATCTCACATGAGGAATTCAATGTGGCGTTGGACACATTGAAAAACTCCATGATGACCGAGGTCAAGGACATGTTTAAGGAATTCCTAGTAGGGCTTAAACTTTCCACCGCACCTGTGAAAGTGGGTGATCCCGCCAACACGGGAGCAGATGCTAACTCCGGTAAGGGGGAAGCTACTAGTGAGAAAGCCCCCTCGTCTAGTGGTAAGAATGGCACCGGCATCTTTGCCCATGTGCAACCTCCCGTTTATGGTGGACCAATTCCTTCCACTCATTTGAATCATGCCGGTCCACCACCTAAGATTGATAAAAGGAGGATTTTGATTCTTGGGTTTATCGTTTTAAGCGTCATTTAAATCATGTGAACACTAACTTTTGGAGAATCATTGAAGAAGGTTTCTATCCGCATGATCCGAGCAACTTTTCTCCAAGAGAGGTCGTGGACCATCAATTCAATGAGAATGCTCTCTTCATCATCCAAGAAGCAATCCTTCCCGAAGACCTCCCTCATCTCCGGCCCTACTCCCTTGCCAAAGATGCTTGGCTCAAGGTGGTTTCCCTTTATCGAGGAAGCGCAAGCATCCAACGTTCCAATTATGAAGTGGTCCAAGATGAAGCCGATGAGTTTGCAATGAAAGAAGAAGAAGAACCTCGTGAGCTCTATCGAAGAGTAACCAAGCTTGATGTCTCCCTCCGGGATCATGGAAGTAAGGACACGGATGACAACTGGATCAAGCGCAAATTCCTCAAGGCAATGATGCCCTACCACAAAGCCATGTCCTCCGTCATCCGTCAACGTCCGGACTTCCACACCCTGTCCTCAAGTGATGTGTTGGATGAGTTTGTGGCTATGAGCATATTGGACAAGACCGCCGACAATGCGGTGCTTCGCTCCCAAAGAGCAAAGAAGCCCAACCTCGCTTTGAAGGCCAAGATTTGTGTCGAAGAAGATGGAGAGGAGGAAGAAGAAGAGAGTAACCTCGAAGATACAAAGTATGACTATCATGAACACATGGCCCTTGCTTCAAGGCAATTTTGGAGCAAGAAGAACTCAAGGCCCAACTTCAACAAGAGCAACTCAAGTGGCTCTAAAGGCAAGCAACGAGTGAGGACTTGTTTCAATTGTGGCAATGTGAGTCACTTTGTTGCGGAGTGCCCATATGAGAAGAGGGAAGACAATGGTGGCAAGCTCATCCGTAAGGACAAGGCCAAGTCTTTCCCCAACAAGAGCAACTTCACCAAGAAGACTCCTCACAAAGCCTTGGTGGTTCAAGAAGAGTACAATGAGGATGATGATGATGATGAAGATGGTGAATCGGTTGCCATGGCCTCCGTTGCCATTGCAACGACTCCTCAGGTGTCTCTCTTCGATTCACCCAATGAAAGCATCACCGCCAAGTGCCTCATGGCTAAAGCCACCAACAAGGTAACCCCCAACATCAAAACTACCATCATCAATCATTCTTCTTTGACAGATTGCATTGATGAACATGAGGGGACTAATGTGGAGGAGAATGAGTTTGAGATCTTTATGAGTAAACTCAAGGGCAAATCCAAGAAGCACTTCGTTGCTCTCTAGGAACAACTTGGTGAAGCCAATGTCATGATCGAGGCTCATGAAGAAACCATCTCTAAGATGGAAGGGCATAGTCGTGACTATGCCGATGAGATTTCGGATCTTTCCAATGCTCTTGAGGAAGAGCGTGGTCTTCGTTTGGCTCTTGAGGAGTCATACAACGATGATCATGCTAAATTAAAGAAAGACCTTGATCATGCTCTTGTTGTATCTCGTGTGCTTAGCTCCGAGAAGGCAAAGCTTGGAGTTGATCTTGCTAGACTCAACGAGGACTTTGACATTCTCGACAAGGCTCACAAAGTCTTGAAGGGTGCTCATGCTAGTCTCAAAGAGTCTCATGATCAACTCCAAGTGAAGCTAACCAAGGAGAAAGCCACCTTTACTCATATGATATTGATTGATAACGCAAATGCTACTAACCCTTGTTGTGAGCATGTGCATCTTGTTGAGGAGAATGCTAAGTTGAAGGAGCAACTTGAAAAGGGCCTTGTCACATGCATACAAGGTGAGAAGAATCTTAACGACCTTTTGAGTAATCAAAAGGAATTTGTGGCCAAGGAGGGGATTGGGTTTGCGCCCAAGCCCAAGAGCAAGAAGAAGAGTGACAAGACCAAGCAACCTCCTCCTCTCAAGCAAACTTTTGTGAGGGAGGGAGAGGATGCTTCCAAGAAGAAGAAGAACCGTGCCAAGGGTGGCAATGCCAAGAAGGACAACGTCATCCCCTTGAACATAGCCGGGGACTTTAACCCCTCATATGTGTTGTGCCGTGCTAGTGATGGGCATGTTTATGCTAAATTTGTTGGTTCTTCTTATGAGTACATTGAATGGTCTATTTGGGTTCCTAAGACCCTCGTTACTAACATCAAAGGACCCATTACCAAATGGGTACCTAAAACCAAGCATTGATCTCTTGTAGGGGTTTGCTTCGGTGGGGGATCTTGGTTTCTCGATAGTGGAGCAACAAATCATATGACGGGAGCAAGGACATGGTGGTGGACGTGCAAAGGATCCCATCTATGCCCACCAATGTCGAGTGGGGTGATGCATCACATTCTAAGGTATTGGGTCTCGGCAAGGTTGTCATTTCTCATGATCTTACGATCAAGAAAGTCATGCTTGTTGAGTCCCTTGCATACAATTTGCTTTCCATTCGTCAACTTGCAATCATGGGTTTTGCTACCTTCTTTGACATTGATACCGTGGCCCTCTTGTGGAGCAAGACTCTTAAAGTAGCCTTTGTTGGGCATGTCGAGAACGGTCTCTATGTGATTAACTTTTTGGAGCGACCCACTAAGACCGCGACATGCCTAATGGCTAAAGTTGACGTGGGATGGCTTTGGCATCACCGTTTAGCCCACGTCAATATGAGATCTTTGCAAAGTCTTCTCAAGGGGGACCATGTCCGTGGACTAACGAATGTTAGCTTTGCCAAAGACCGTGCTTGCAGTGCTTGTACTGAAGGAAAGATTCATGAGAAGGCTCACCCTCCCACGACCATCATATACTCAAAGAGACCCTTGGAGCTCCTTCACATGGATCTCTTTGGGCCACCATCATTTGCTAGTCTTGGAGGTAGAAAGTATTGCTTGGTGATTGTGGATGACTATTCAAGATACACTTGGGTATACTTCTTCAAGAGGAAGAGTGAGACTCAACAAACCGTCATCGACTTTGCAAATGAAGCTCAACGTCAACATAATGCAAAGATCTTGACTATAAGAAGTGACAACGGCACCGAGTTCAAGAACTACACCTTGGATGAGTTTCTTAGTGATGAGGCAATCAAGCATCAATATTCTGCACCATATACCCCTCAACAAAATGGTGTTGCGGAGAGGAAGAACCGTACGTTGATGGATGCGGCAAGGAACATGATGGCGGAGTTCAAGTCTCCATACAACTTTTGGGCCGAAGCCATCAACACCGCATGTCATGCATCCAATCGGCTCTATCTCCGCAAAGGCTTGAACAAGACTCCTATGAGATACTTACGGTAACAAGCCCAATCTCAAGTATTTCCGGTGTTCGGGTGTAAGTGTTTCATTCTCAAGAAAGGTGTCCGTTTGTCTAAATTTGAAGCTAGAGCCTATGAGGGCATATTTGTTGGTTATGCTACAAACTCTCATGCTTACCGTGTCCTCAATAAATCCACGGGACTTATTGAGGAGACGTGTAACGTGGAGTATGATGAGAATAACGGCTCCCAAGTGGAGAAAAGTGGCACGTGATGTAGGTGATGAAATTCCTCCCCAAGCCATAAGAAGAATGGGAGTTGGTTTTATCCTACCCATTGAGGAACCCCTTGTGGACGAAGGAGAAGGACAATGCTCCACTCAAGTGGAGCCATCACCAACCCAAGGCCCACACGCTTTCGAAGAACAAAGTGAAGGCCCTCAACCTCATGAACAAGACCAAGGGCAAGATCGTTCTCAAGACGATGATGACACTCCAAATGATGCCCAAGGTCAAGTTCTCTCCCCCGAGCATGCTCAAGATGAAGATCATGCTCAAGACGGCGCTCAAGATGATCAAGTGACCCTCCTCATCTCACCTCCGAGGAGGAATTAGAGCGTCGTGCCAAGATTGCTTCAAACTTACTACCAAAGGTCATCTCATGGAGAATGTGGTTGGAAGCCTAATGAAAGGGTAAGCACTCGTAGACAATTGGCAAACTATTGTGAACATCACGTTTGTCTCTTGTGTTGAACCCCAAAAGGTCTATGAGGCGCTCGAAGACTCGGATTGGCTCAATGCCATGCATGAAGAGCTCAACAATTTCGAGTACAACAAGGTGTGGAGATTGGTGCCAAGGCCATCGGGGAACCACAACGTCATTGGAACCAAGTGGATCTTCAAGAACAAGCAAGATGCTCATGGGAACATCATTACGCAACAAGGCAAGATTGGTGGCACAAGGCTACTCCCAAGTCGAGGGTATCGACTACGGTGAAACCTTTGCTCCCGTTGCTCGTCTTGAATCCATTCGTTTGTTGATTGCTTATGCTTCCCATCACAACTTTAAGTTGCAACAAATGGATGTGAAAAGTGCTTTTCTTAATGGTCCTATTAATGAGTTGGTCTATGTCAAGCAACCCCCCGGGTTCGAGGACCCCTACTTCCCGGATCATGTGTATCAACTCGATAAGGCACTCTATGGCCTTAAACAAGCCCCACGTGCGTGGTATGACCACCTTACCGAGTTGCTACAAGATCGTGGTTTTGAAGTAGGGCAAATCAACCCCACTCTTTTTACTAAGAAGGTTAATGGGGAGTTGTTTGTATGCCAACTATATGTTGATGATATCATCTTTGGTTACCCTAACAAAGCTTTCAATGAGGAATTTGCCGCTCTCATGACCTCCAAGTTCAAGATGTCATCCATGGGAGAGCTGAAGTTCTTCCTTGGTTTCGATATCAAACAAAGAAGAGAAGGTACCTTCATCAACCAAGCCAAATACAATCAAGACATGCTCAAAAGATTCAAGCTAAGTGATGTCAAGCTGGCTACTACACCAATTCCTACCAAGTGCCAACTTGACATTGATCCCAATGGTAAAGCGGTGGATCAAAAGGTATATCGCTCCATGATTGGCTCCTTGCTTTACCTTTGTGCATCTAGACCGGATATCATGTTGAGTGTGGGAATGTGTGCACGGTTTCAAGCCGCACCGAAGGAAAACCATTATGTGGCGGTCAAGCGAATCTTTCGTTATTTGGCTCATACCCAAAACTTTGGCTTATGGTACCCAAGAGGAGCAAATTTCAAGCTTGAAGGTTTCACGGATTCCGATTGGGCGGGGGACAAAGTGGATAGGAAGTCCACTTCTGGAGGGTGCCAATTTCTTGGTTGCTCTTTGGTAAGTTGGTCTTCCAAGAAGCAAAGTTGTGTGTCTCTCTCGTCCACCGAAGCAGAGTATGTGGCGGCCGATAGTTGTTGTGCTCAACTCCTATGGATGAGGCAAACTCTAAAGGTGTACGGTGTCATTTGTGACAAAGTGCCTCTTTGGTGCGATAATGAAAGTGCCATCAAGATTTCTCTCAACCCGGTACAACACTTCAAGACGAAGAACATTGAGATTCGGCATCACTTCATCTGGGATCACATTAGGCGAGGGGAGACAGAGCTCAAGTATGTCAACACTCATGATAACCTTGCAGATATTTTCACGAAGCCCTTGGATGAAGCAAGATTTGCGAAAGTTAAGGCATGAGCTAAATATCATTGATTTGAGCAATGTGACTTGAACCCGTGCACCCCCCACCACATTCAACTTGTTGTCTAGTTTAGGTGTAGGCATGGATATATGGGGAGTGTTGTTCTCTCAATGAGCTCTCCCTCCCCCCATCATGCATAAACGATCACCTCTTTCACATTAGCCATTTTGATGGTACTTGTGCTTCAAAGACAAGTCTTGCTCATGGGCCCAAGGATAATTCTTCGCGGTGCCATACCATTTGACTCAAATATAGGTGCCTTCGGCCATCGCCCTCTCTTAAGAGAGAGGACCGAGCTCGCTTTGCTTATGTGCGGTTGCTTTTGTTTTCCCTTCATTCTTTTCCCTGTTCTTCGTGTTTGGTTTCTCTTATTTGTTGTCCCGTTTGTCTTGTTCTCTTCCTTTTTGGTCTGGGCTTTGGTGGTCGAGCGGTACAACCGGTGTCACGGGCGGTTCTACCGCTGATACCTGGTTTTGCGGCCCCAGTTGGGTTGCTTTTGGTGCTTGGGCGGTTATACCGCCCATTTTCATCAGGGCATCTCCGTCTGTTCTACGGTTGTCTCAAGCGGTACTTCCGGTGCCTTTCAGAAACGGAAGTACCGCCCACTACAACCTATCAGCACCTGACTTGCGGTACAACCGGTCCTAGGAGCGGTTCTACTGCCACGGCTATGGGCCTATTTATATCCGGACGGGCGAAAGGTTTTCTTTTTCCCTTTCGTCCTCGTTCGCCTCCTCCTTGCCCTAGCCGCGGTCACCTCTGCCTCGCCTTGAGTCGCCTGGCCGGACCCGAGGGCTCTCCGTGGATTCTCTCCGTGGAAGCCTTCGGTCTTCTCCCATGGATGGTGGTAATGCCCTTGTTCTTCGTTCTTTGATTCTAGGTTTCCATCTTGCTTTAGGGCATTACTTTTCCCTCCTAGTTTAGTTTTCGTTCTTTGGTTGGGAGAGATCGTTGTTGTTGTCTTGTGTCCGTGCAGTACCTAGAACTCCGAATATTGCTTGGGTGATTTGCACGTCTTGAACAGATCTAACTTCCTGGTAGTGCCCTTTGTCGGTGGTTCTACCGCCCATATGGGCGGTACAACCGGTGGGGCGGTTCTACCGGTGGGAGATCCGGTACAACCGGATTGTCTGCACCTCACAACACTGTTCTGGTTTCTATGGTGTTGCATTTTTCGTATGCTTTCCTCTCATTCTTGTTGGTTTTCGTGTGTCCCCTTCGTCTTTGTGTTCAGGTGGCTCCAGTTCTCGCCCTGCTCCTCGCAAGACCAAGAAGAGGGTTCGAAGGGCTCCGTGCCTGGCTGATTCTGAAGAGGAAGTTGTGAACCCCACCAAGCCCACTCGCCGTGAAAAGTCTGCCGCTATCAAGCAACGTGTGGTAATGCCACTCCACCGTTGGAAAGCCAAGGATTGGGAAGCTTTCCGCTCAAAGAATCCGTATTTGGTTCCCGTTGCTCCTCGTTGGACCACTGTTCAGTTTCGGAATGAGATGCAAGTACGAATTGTTCATGAACTCTTTGAGCACAACAAGAACAGATATGCCAAGCAGTGGACCATCGATCTTGATCATTGGCGGAACAACCTGGAGTATTTTGGTGAGGCTTTGGCTCTCTGTGAGGAGTTTGATCTTGTCAAGCTCATGTCCGTCTCCTGTGATTTTGATGTTCAGCTCATCCATCAGTTCTATGGCACCGTTCACTTTGGAGAAGATGACGCGCGCACCCTCACTTTCATGTGTCGTGATGAGCTTTTTCACGTTCCCTGGAAGACCTTCTGCAATGCTATTGGGTACGATGATACCGGTCTGGAAGGAAGGGGTGGCATTCGCCCCCATGATCACCCTGAGCCCATGCCTAAGGAGAAGCTTGCCCCTCTGTACATTCGGGGCCGTGGTATTATTGGTGAATCTAAGGATTTGGTGAAGGTCTATGACATCATGCATCGTGTTTTTCGCAATGTGCTTCGCCCAAAGTGGGGAATCAAGATGAAATCCATGGCTATCTTGTTAACTTGATGGTTGCTATGAAGACCAAGGTGGGATCTGGGAGACGTTTGATGTGTCCAACTGGCTGTGTACGAGATGTAAAACATGGTCATCTACAGGAAGGTCCCCATTTATGCTCCGTTTGTCATGTGCCTTCTGAACTCCGTGTGGGCAGTTCGCCGTCCTGGAGAGCCCCTCACCTCGCCTGACAATCTTACCACTCATGAAGTCAAGCTCCTTAAGAAGAAGAAGCACGCCGAGCCACGTTTCCCTGTTGATGCTCCTGAGGATGTCTATGCCACTTCTGATGATGAGGATTTTGAGTTGGAACCAGGGGCCAAGCCCTCGTGGGTGGACAAGCTCGCTGCAAGGTGAAGAAGACTTTCTTCCTTCAGTATGACATCCAGAAGAGGTTGTATGAGGCACATGTCAATGAGAAGCTTGCGCGGCATCGTCAAATTGCTATGATGAGGCACCTCAACATGTCGGTTCCGAGTGGTTCTGAGAAGAGCATCACACCGGAGGAGCGTTGGATATCTTCCCACAAAGCACTGGATCGATGATGAAGCCCCTCCTCAGCCCTCCACCACCATTCCTGCTGCTGATGATATCATGGAAGACTCAGATCGGGACGATGATGAAGTTTCTGATGATGGTGAAGATTCTGACAATGATGAAGATCCAGATGCTACCGAGGAGTCAGAGGAGGACGACTGAGCCTGGGACGATAGCTTCGCTCTCTTCCTTTTTGGTGTCCTGATGCCAAAGGGGGAGAGAGTGTAATAGGACTCGGGAGTTGCATGGGTGGTTGCGTAGTGTGTGTCTCTTTTTGAACTTGTCTGAACTTGTCTGTGGTCTCCAGTTGAACTTTGTCGTTCTCGTTTGCTTTGTGTGGATTTTGTGCCACTCCTGCTATCTTATCTTTATGCTTGTTGGTCTCTATTGGCAGGATTGCTCTTGTTTCATTGTGTTGGCTACCTTCTTGTTATATGCTCTTTGTGGCCAGTCTATAAAACCTAGGGGAGTCTCGACTGGGCTCACATCTAGGGGAGCTCCGTCTAGTTTCTATAGACTTCGTCTTATATCGTGTTGTTGTCATCATCCACCAAAAAGGGGAGATTGAAAGGGCATTTCCTACCTTATGTTTTGGATGATGATGACAACCCTTTGTTGGTCTAATCCTGTGCTAAATGTTTGAGTTCTCAATGATTAGGCTTTCGTCGCTTGGTGGTTCTCTCTCGAAGGAATCGCTTGAAGACGGAATCCTCTACGCTTTTATCTCTTTGGTCGTAGGGATCCCGTACTATCAAGAGGGAATCCACTTTGGGGAGTATAGGGATTCCATTCACGTACACCTCCTTCACCCCTCTTTTGTCGAGAGTGTGCCTCCATCTTTATCTAATCCTTGCTTTGTGTTTTCCGGCGGTTGTACCGCTCTTCCGAGCGGTTGTACCGCTGGCTCTTGACGCTTCTCTGCCTTTGTCGAGCGGTGGTACCGCTGCCTCCGGGCGGTGGTACCGCCACTTGTCTCTACAAAGGACAACAGCGGTTGTTCCGGCCTGGCACCGCACATGTACCGGCCTGGGTTCTGTTGCGGTGCGGTGGCTGGGCGGTGGTGGCCCGGTTGGTCCGATTGTTCCTTTTCAACCGGTACAACCGGAGGTTCGAGCGGTTCTTCCGCTCGTACCTTTGCCGCTCAAGCGCTCAAGGCCAGGCGGTTGTTCCGGCCGTGCACCGCCCATGTACCGGTCAGGATTCTGTTTTGATGCGGTGACTGGGCGGTGGTGGCCCGGTTGGTCCGGTTATTTGCTAATAACCGGTACTACCGCCTGATGGTCCGGTTGTACCGCCTGGCAGGGTTCTGCAGCTACATCGTGAGTCCCGGTTGTACCGGGACAAGGAGCGGTTGTACCACTGCAGTACTGAAAACACAGTAACAGTTGGATTTATAAGGGCTGGTGAGGGAGTTCCGGACTAGGGGGTGTCCGGATAGCCGAACTATCATCATCGGCCGGACTCCAAGACTATGAAGATACAAGATTGAAGACTTCGTCCTGTGTCCGGATGGGACTTTCCTTGGCGTGGAAGGCAAGCTTGGCGATACGGATATGTAGATGTCCTACCATTGTAACCGACTCTGTGTAACCCTAACCCTATCCGGTGTCTATATAAACCGGAGGGTTTTAGTCCGTAGGAAGAAGAACAACAATCATACCATAGGCTAGCTTCTAGGGTTTAGCCTCTTTGATCTCATGGTAGATCCACTCTTGTAACACACATCATCAATATTAATCAAGCAGGACGTAGGGTTTTACCTCCATCAAGAGGGCCCGAACCTGGGTAAACATCGTGTCCCTTGTCTCCTGTTACCATCCGCCTAGACGCACAGTTCAGGACCCCCTACCCGAGATCCGCCGGTTTTGACACCGACATTGGTGCTTTCATTGAGCGTTCCTATGTGTCGTCACCAATAGGCTCGATGGCTCCTTCGATCATCAATGACGACGCGGTCCAGGGTGAGACTTTTCTCCCCGGACAGATCTTCGTGTTCGGTGGCTTTACTGCATCGGGCCAGTTAAGCAGCCATCTGGAGCAGATCGAAGCTACGCCCGCCGTCAGTCAGATTTGGAAGTTTAAACTATACGGCCGATATCCGCGGAGACTTGATCTTCGACGGATTCGAGCCGCAGCCAGCAAGCGCCCGCCTTTGTCTCGATGGGCATGATCTAGCTCTGCTGTCGAACAGCCCTGGAGGCCGCACCAGAATCCACTCCGACCCTTAATCCGGAGCCGGAATCCCCGATCGAGGATGAGTGGTTGGACACCGCCTCGAGGGCTCCAATCTCTACGGCGATCGAGCCGAACTCCATCCCTGTCCTTTGCGAAGACCTCGACTCCAGGGTGCCGGACTCCTCTCCGGACTCCGAACCCTCCGCGCCCTTGCCAATCGAATCTGATTGGGCGCCCGTTATGGAGTCCACGGCCGCGGACATCTTTCAGCACTCGCCCTTTGGCGACATACTGAACTCACTAAAGTCTTTCTCCTTATCCAGAGAGCCCTGGCCGGACTACGGTCAGGAAGGTTGGGATACGGACGACGAAGAAATTCAATGCCCACCCACCACCCACTTCATAGCCATTGTCGAAAGCTTACACGACGTGCTCGACTTCGACTCCGAAGACATCGACGGTATGGACGACGATGTAGGAGACAACAATGAACCAGCACCTATAGGATGCTGGACAACCTCCTCCCATGACGTATACATGGTGGATACACCTAAAGGGAATGAAGGCGAGGAGCAACGGGATGCTACAAAGGTTAAATCCCTAAAAGGCCAAAAAATGGCAACGAACGCCGAACAAAGTCCCGCCTCAACAAAGACCCAGCCATAGAGCAGGCGAATCGGTGGACAACGAACAAGCTATCGAGCAATCGTCCGAACAAGACAACTTGGATAAACAATCTGTCCCGGCGAAGACAACAGTCCGGACGACCTCACGCGGACAAACCATTGGAGCAAAATAACCTCCAGAGAAGGCTGCCGCCCGCTGCGCTTAGCCCGAAAAAGCGAGCGGAAGCTCAAAACAGCGGAAGATGCACTCAGGATCGAGATGGAGCAAAATATTCACGCATCATAGACAAATGCAGCGACGATCGCCCGAACAAAGAGCTACCCGAAAAGAAAGCTACTGCCCGAATTCAACGAGGAGGCCTTAGAGCCCCACAATTAAAAAATAAGAAGGCCACCGGTCGGATGGACGACCCCACGGTGAAAAGAGAGCGGTGAATGGCGCCAAGACACAAGCCAATATGCGATCCGCATGAGGATTCACATCAAGAGGATGGCCCGTTAGGTCCATCTATGGGCCAAGAAAGCAGGCTCGTCAAAACAATGCAATACGCCAAAATCTCAAGATCACGGCACACCCAAATATAGGGTGCCGCACACCCCTATGTTTCACCGATGAGGTCTTTGGATCATGAATTTCCATGGGATTCAAACCCGTAAACATAGAGGCATCTGACGGAACAACAGACCTCGAGTGCGGATCGAGGATTACATCCTCCACATACACATGGCTAGAGGAGACGATCTCCACGCCATAAAATACTTACCCCTTAAACTCAAAGGGCCAGCTCGGCATTGGCTTAAAAGTCTTCCCGAAAATACCATTGGAAGCTGGGAAGAGCTCGAGGACGCATTCCGGGCAAATTTTCAGGGGACTTATGTCCGCCCTTCGGATGTAGACGATCTAAGTCACATAAATCAACAGCCCGGAGAGTTAGCCCGGAAATTCTGGAACAGGTTCCTTACTAAAAAGAACCAAATAGTCGACTGTCCGAACGCCGAAGCCTTAGCAGCTTTCAAACACAACGTCCGAGACGAATGGCTCGCCAGACACCTCGGCCGAGAAAAGCCAAGAACAATGGCCGCATTGACAAGCCTCATGACCCGCTTTTGCGCGGGAGAGGACAGCTGGCTGGCTAGATGCAGTACCAGCGACCCAAGTACATCCAAAACCAGGGATGGAAATGGGAAATCATGACGCAGAAAAGATCAGCGCCGGAATAAAGAAAATGGCTCAAATAGTACGGCGGTCAACGCCGGATTCAGAAGCTCTCGGACCAACAACAGAACACTGCCCCTAAAGGATAACAGTGACGAGCTATCCAACCTAAACAAGATCCTGGATAGACTGTGTCAAATACATGGTACCTCCGGGAAGCCTGCAAACCATACCCACAGAGATTGTTGGGTCTTCAAACAGTCCGGCAGACTGAACGCCGAACACAAGGGGCTCGACACACCAAGAAAAGATGACGACGAGCACCACAAGCAGAACCCCGGAAAACAAAAAACTTTCCCACAGGAGGTTAAAACAGTAAACTCACTTCACGTGATCAAAAGGAAAAAACAAAGCGGCGCCCCCTAAAAGGCGCGCCGCACACTAGTTGTCAAAACCAATCACCTTCGACCATCAGGACTATTCCGATAATATCCGGAACGCAGGATGGACTGCCTTGATATTGGATCCTATAATCGACGGATTCCAATTTACACATGTCCTCATGGATGGCGGCAGTGATATAAACCTCGATATATCGTGACACTATCCGCAGGATGGGGATAAACCCAACCAAAATTGCCGTAGCAACACCTCCTTTAAAGGAGTATCTTCGCCCATACGCCCTCGCACGGGCTCCATATCGCTCGAAGTTGTGTTTGGTTCATCGACAACTTCCGTCGAAAGGTTACTCTTCCATGTCGCCCGCTTAAAAGTAGCCATCAAGCACTATTGGGACGCTGAAGCTACCGCTTTAACGCAATACCACATTATGCATCTCTAACACTTAAAATGCCCGGTCCATGCGGCATCATCTCTTTAAAAGGAAGTATTAAGTGTCACTCGAGCACGGGAAAACGGGAGACTGCCTTGACAGCCCCACAGCTATCCGGCTCTGCTAGGCAAAGAACCTGAATTGGTCATTCAAACCCCGGACACGGCTAGACGAGTCCGGCGCCTACTATGCATACCCCCATACGAGGGGCCGCATGCATGTATAACAAGAGACAATAAAGCTCCATCTTATTCACTTCTTGAACCGTGCATTTCGCTTATTTAATATTAAGTACATTTTTCGACGATCCTTTTCTTTTCAAACTAAGTTCCTCTCTTTTACAGATGAACAACGTGCTACACCCGGCCCGTGATACGGCACAACGGAGACACAGCGCAGACGTGCAAGAGGGACCCGTTGCAAGGATTCTTTTCAGATTAAGACCCTGCGTAAACCTTTTTTCACCGTCTCTTGTTGATATACATCCCCCCGGTTCCTTAATATAACCGAGGAGGAGGCTGGTGCTTTGGCATTGGCCGCACCAGATTTTTTGCGCGTACCTGGACACCAGGGGCTTAGGGCATTATTCTGCCCATTTTCATAAAGACCGAATACCTTAGGGAGTATTCGGCGTCTCGAGTTAGGCCTTATATGCATCAGCTCCGAATCATGTCTTTAGTCAAATGTTGGGTTGCCCGGCTCCTGTGTTTTGCTGCCTTACGTTCCGTTTTCATGGCTAACGCGGCACCAGGAGAACTACTGCGATTGTGCCCCAGTTCGGCCGGGCGAGCACCTCAGTAGAGAAAGCCGAAAACTGACTTTCATGATATAGCGAGAGACTGGTCAACCACTCGATGACTCACATGAATGTTTAGAATTCCTCAAAGATTAACGAAGGACCGGTTTTCGGTCAGCACATACGCACTTCAATTCGGGAGAGTGCGGTGCCTCAGGGCTATATAGTAGCCCCACCCTCGAACTCCTATGGCTAAGTGAAAGTGATAAAGCATTATAGTCCGGTTGCACGGTTTGCTACGCTATCACCTCCTTAACAGGACCAAGACGTTGGATTAAGTGTGAAAAAGCGCTTTTTTGCAAACACCCCCGCACTATGTGCGTGGGGGCTGAAGCCAAGGACTGCCATCTTTCAGGTTATATACACATATACATAAACGGCCGCGCAGGGAGTAGTCTACTACTTGAATGCACAAGTATAAAAAGCACGTATATTACATTGAAATACCGTTTTCACAAATCATACATGTCATTTAAACATAATATCCTTCGAGCACTGCGTCTCTATTAAACGAGCGCCCGACAGGACTTCTTCAAAGTAGTGCTCGGCAGGTACTCGGCCTTTGTCCGAATCCTGGGATGCAACGTCAGTGGCCTTCATCTCTGCCCAGTATGTCTTGACACGGGCAAGAGCCATCCGCGCTCCCTCAATACATGTCGATCGCTTCATCGCGTCGATACGCGGCACCGCTCCAAGAAACTGCTGCACTACACCAAAATAGCTCTTGGTGGGTCCGTCCGCCACAAGTGAGTCAAGACATGCTTCATGGCAAATCCGGACAATCGATTCAGCTCGGCCCATTCGCCAACCGATTGGTCGTGGCGAGGACGCTCCGGACTATGGAATTGCGACCAATATAGCTCTTCCTTTGTGCCCCTTCGGCCCCGGAAGTGCTCAACAGCGTCCTGGCCTTTCGCCGCCAAGTCCAGATAAGCATCCTCTGAACTCCACAATTTATCTAATCGAGCATACTTTGGATCCGTATATTTCCTCCGCAGCGGAAACGGTTTTCCACCGCAATTGCCTCGCCTCGACTCAGCTCCTCCTTGGCAGCTCTCAAAGCCGATTGGGCATTCTTGGATTCGGCGGCCTTCTTCAGCCCTCTTGTTCCGCTTGACGCTCTTTTTCAAGAACCTCGCAGCGATCGGTAGTACTCCTCAACTTTTTGGCCATATCGGCCATCTCCTCTTTGCTTCGGCAGTGACCAGCGTGATGTCCGCATCCGCCTCATCAAGTTGCCGCTTTAGTTCGGCATATTCATCAGTCCGGCTGGCCTCCGGACGCCCCACCACCTATTTAGGATGGGCGATATGTTAAAACTGAGAATTTGATCCTCGGCACGTCGTCAATTTTGACAACATACCGAGTCTCAGGGGCTACTATCTATACATGGCGCATTTTATATGCACAACTGTCAAAAGGTACATTATTTCTTGCGTACCTCAAACCCCGTCAGTAAGCTTCTGACAGCTTCGTGCAATCCGCTCTCTGCGGATGCAATTCTTTCAATCACCGTACCCATTAGAGCACGGTGATCTTTTGAGATAGCCGCCGCCTGAGCAGATCCTTCACTCCTCCGACCAAGACACCACTTGGCACCGGACCTTCCGGCCTCATTGGACTTGGGGAACCCTCTGCGGCGACACCTCCGGGTCGTCCGCTTCTATGAGGGTGTGACAGGTGGAGGCGTTCGCTTCTGCATCATCTCCGGAAGAAGATCCCCCGAAGACGAGCTCTGCTGAGAAGGGCTGAGGTCCGAACTACAAGGTACAATTTCAGTTATCTTCATAAATAAATACATGGATGTTCCTTATTTACAAGACCCCTTCGTTTTACTTACGGCTCGCTGGAGGGCTGATCCCCTTGGGGAAATAGTGCGGCTGGGTTACTTCCCAACACCGGACTCTCCGACGAAGATTCCCTTCCTTTCTTTGAGGCCTGGACCTCCGGATCTTCTGAAGCGGTCCTCTTCTCTCCTCGGAAGGTGGGACTCTTAATCCCTCCTTCCTTGATAGCCTCCTTCGCGGAGGCAGTTGATCCCCCGCTCCTCCCTTCGCCTTCTTCAAAAGGCGCAACCTTCAACATCTTGGTCAACATGGGATCCGGCGTGGTCTCTGGGAGGGGAGCCGGACACCTTATCAACTTTGCCTTGGCTATCCACTCCTGTTCAAGAAACGGCTCCTTTAAAGGGCATATATATATAATAAATGAATGAACAGCTTGTCCGGTTCTGGGACTACTTACTTGAGCATCCAGGCGATTGCAGCTTAGTCCTGCATCCTCGGTCAAGTCCGGACACTTCTCTTGTGATCCAAGAACAGTTTATACATCTCCAGGCGTCGTGCCCATAAAATTTTGGAGAGCTCGTGGTCCCTCGGATTGGGTTCCCACAAGCGGAGGCGATGTTCTTGGCTGAAGGCGCGGATCACCATAACTCGCGCCATCGCTACCAGATTGATCCTCTTTCACGGAGGTCTCGGACACGGCCTGCAGTGAGGAACGCCCTTGGACGCACCCCAGCCGAGCCCCTTGTTGACCCATGACGCCCGGCTGTGGTGGACCTGAGCGGAAGGCAGGGAGCACCGCCCATTTGGTGCCCCTGGGAGCGGCGATATAAAACCACTCCTGTTGCCACAAACCAAGCTCCTCTTGAAAAGAGCCCTCGGGCCACGGAGCATCAGCACATTTGCCTATGACCGCCCCTCCGCACTCCGCTTGCTTGCTGCCCCTTGATCATCCTTGGCTCCACCTTGAAGGTCTTGAGCCACAATCCAAAGTGGGGGTAATATGGAGGAAGGCCTCACATACGACAATGAATGACGAGATATGGAGGATGGACTCGGATTCAAGTCATGGAAATCAAGCCCGTAATAAAACATGAGCCCCGCACAAAGGGATCCATCGGAAGCCTAAACCCGAAGGAAGTGGGACACGAATACCACGTTCTCGCCGGGCTCAGAGTGGGAGTGGTCTGCCTGGAGCAGGGCAGCCTATCACGAGATCTCGCCGGTCGGATACTGGCGTCGCAGCTTTATCACATCTTCTTCGTGGACGGAGGAAGACATCCATCGGCCGTCTGGTCGGAGCGGACATCGTCGAAAGTCCGAAGCGCTGAATCAAGCTTTGGGTGTTGGAACTCAAGCGTGAGGCGAACTTCGATGGAGGGTGTAAAAGAAGAGGGCCTTGGTCTCACTATAAAGAGGTTGAATACCAAGAGCCCACCCCGTGATCGATTAGGACTCGCCTTTGATAGAGAAGGCAGGCCAACGGGCACGGTTGGGTTACCCACGTCCGTATTGATGAGAATCCCGGAATAAGGGGGCACGATCTGCGCTTTGATAAGACGTGCCAAGGAAACCGCCTTGCTAAACACGCTGAGGTGGAACAATAAAAAACGATTCATATGAAGGCCTGGTTGTGGTGTGATGTCACGCCGCGGAATACGTCAGCAGATCTGTGCAAAAATTATTCTCTCTACGGTGTTATGTGGAACTTGTTTTGCAGAGCCGGACATTATCCTGGTGTTCACAATCTTCTATAAATTATTCGGAGGAAGAACCCGCCTTGCAATGCCGAAGACAATATGCGCGCCGGACTCATCATCATTGAAGCCTGGTTCAGGGGCTACTGAGGGAGTTCCGGACTAGGGGGTGTCCGGATAGCCGAACTATCATCATCGGCATGACTCCAAGACTATGAAGATACAAGATTGAAGACTTCGTCCCGTGTCCGGATGGGACTTTCCTTGGCGTGGAAAGCAAGCTTGGCGATACAGATATGTAGATCTCCTACCATTGTAACCGACTCTGTGTAACCCTAACCCTATCCGTGTCTACATAAACCGGAGGGTTTTAGTCCGTAGGAAGAAGAACAACAATCATACCGTAGGCTAGCTTCTAGGGTTTAGCCTCTTTGATCTCGTGGTAGATCCACTCTTGTAACACACACCATCAATATTAATCAAGCAGGACGTAGGGTTTTACCTCCATCAAGAGGGCCCGAACCTGGGTAAAACATCGTGCCCCTTGTCTCCTGTTACCATCCGCCTAGACGCACAGTTCGGGACCCCCTACCCAAGATCCGCCGGTTTTGACACCGACAGCTGGTATATAAGGTGGTTCTTCCACCTACCACGCCCACCTTTGACCTCTCTCACTCCTCCATTGATGCTCTCAAGCTTTCTTGCCCGATCTCTCTCTCTAGCCACTCAAACTTGTTGATTTGCTAGGGTTTGAAGGAGGAGACCTAGATCTACACTTCCACCAAAGGATATTTTGTTCCCCCATACTTTTTAGTGTGGATATTGTTACTCTTGGGTGTTTGAGCACCCTAGACGGTTGAGGTCACCTCGAGGCCATATTCCATTGTGGTGAAGCCTCGTGGTTTCGTTGGGAGCCTCCAATTGTTGTGGAGATTGCCCCAACCTTGTTTGTAAAGGTCCGGTTGCCGCCTTCAAGGGCACCATTAGTGGAATCACGGCATCTCGCATTGTGTGAGGGCGTGAGGAGATTCTGGTGGCCCTAGTGGCTTCTTGGGGAGCATTGTGCCTCCACACCGCTCTAACGAAGACGCATTTCCCTCAAAAGGAAGGAACTTCGGTAACACATCTTCGTCTCCACCGGCTCCACTCTTGGTTATCTTATCCCTTTACTTGTGCAAGCTTATTTGTGTTCCTATCCTTGCTTGCTCTTGTGCTTGTGTTGTTTGCATCATATAGGTTCTCCACCTAGTTGCACATCTAGACAACCTTTATTATTGCAAAGTTTAAATTGGTAAAGAAAAGCTTAAAAATTGTTAGTTGCCTATTCACCCCCCCCCCCCTCTAGTCAACTATATCGATCCTTTCAGCAGATCGCTCACACGCCTCCACCACCACTCATTTTGCCACGTATGAATAGATGACATCAGCAGAAATCTTTTTGGTTTTTGGCTTAAAAATGTTTTATCTCCTAAATAAAAAGGTGAACTAAAAATCCGTTTACACCATTAAATCCGTCTCGACGAGATCTTCGAAACTAGACCCCATGTTGATATGTTTCGACGATAAAAATTATTGCCCAGAAGTTGCCACGATGTTTACACTATAGTTGCCATAGTGCTTAAACTAAAGTTGCCATGTGGCAATTTTAGTTTGTAGATCACGGCAATTTTAGTTTTTTGATGATGGCAATTCCAGTACTTTGACCATGAAAATATTTTTTTATTGAACCATGGCAATTTTAAGTGCATGTATCATGGCAATTTTAGTTTATGGTGCATGGCAAGTCTAATTTCTTAATTCTCCGTTTTATAATATGTTAAAATTACTTTTAAATGTAAAAGAAAATAGTTGAAACATATCATGGCAACTTCAGTGTAAATATCATGGTAATTCATTTGCAATAGACATGGCAACTTTTAACCAAAAAAAATTCGCCAAAATATATCGATATGAGATCTAGTTTTAAAGATCTCGTCGCGAGGGATTTAATGGTGAAAACGGATCTTCAATCGGATTTTTCATTTAAGAGATAAAACATTTTAAAAACTGTATCCGAAAAGATTCTTACATGTATGCATGCGATGACATGACAATCTATTTACATTAGAGAAGTATGGTGCGTCTCCTTTCCTGCCACACGTGTGGCAGTTATCGACGTCCTTCTTCTAAGCATATATACAATGTGCAGCCCTCTCCAAGAGCCGAGCTACAACGCCCAATGCAAATATACATTTGGACATGTTGGCTCAGAGTTGCTTTGGTATTAGCTTGTCAATTGAGAGCGTACGTCGTGAATTTGGGCAGGAAAAGGTGAAAAGAGAGCTCCATGCGAGAGTTTTCACCTTTACTAGAGCGCCTGCATTCCGTGTCTCGCATGATTACGAACGCTGACGCCTTTCATCACCAATGCTGCACTCAAACCCTCGCCACCTTTACCGCCTGTCTCCCCATATATAACCACGCGAGGACGACGCCCTTCGATCTCGATCTCGACCTAGCCCTAGCCCTGAGCCAAATCTTCGTCCCACTCCCCGTACGAACTTTGCACTAAACTAGTGCGCCAGCATGAGGGTTCAACATCTGCATGCGCCGTCCTACCTGGAGAAAGCGGCATCGGCGTCTTCGTCTCCAGCTACGCCGTCCACCTCTCCTCCCTCGGCCTTGTTCCCTTTCGGCGCCTTCCAATGCCTCCGGCCGCTGGCGCCCAAGATCTCCCTCCCGGACCAGCCGAAGAAGCTCGTCGCGCCGCCCGACGTCCTCGGCCGCGTCAGGAACGCCACCAAGCTGCTCAGCTGCACCGTCAGAAACCATACAGTACGCACTTACCTCTAGCTCTGTCTAGTGAAGTGGTAGTTAAGTAGCTAGCTAGCTGTGCATGCATGTCCGTGTGAAATGCCACTGAGAAGTGACGTTGAAAATAAATTTGCAGGTGCAAGTGCCGGTGGGAGGGACGACGCGGTGGAACCCGTCGGCGGAGCAGATCAAGGTGCTGGAGGCGCTGTACCGCGGCGGGATGCGCACCCCGAACTCGGCCCAGATCGAGCGCATCACGGAGGAGCTCGGCAGGCACGGCCGGATCGAAGGCAAGAACGTCTTCTACTGGTTCCAGAACCACAAGGCACGGGAGCGGCAGAAGCAGAAGCGCGCCGCTCTCCTCACCCTCAGCACCCTCGACTCTTCCTCCCTGCCGGCAACGGCGACCAAGGTAATTAACCAAGAACACACGGTGCAATTAATGGTTAATAGTTAATTACTTCCACCTACACGGAGCTATCTGTCATATTTACAGCTACAATGTGTTTGTCTCTTTGTAGGATGGAGCCGGTGATAAGAAGGAAGATTGCGATGAGGCGATGAACAGCTGCAAGCGGCGGTGCATGACATGGGGTGACGGCCATGGCGACGCGGCGGCGGAGGTGGCCGCCCCTGACGGCTGCACGGATAATGTCACCCTTGAGCTCTTCCCGTTGCGTCCGCAGGGGAAAGCTGCGTAGTTTGTTGACTTCGTCGTACCAGCTTGTGCATACACCCCATCTTGCATGCATGCATGGATATGCATGGATGGAGCCGGTTTTCATTGGGAACGCTTCTGATTTTTGCGTGTGTTTGTACGTTTGGGTTGCCTAATTATAGCATGCATAGTTATGGTGTGATCAGTTTCCTACTAGTGGAGCATGCAGCATTCAGATGGGAGCAACTAGCTAGCTAAGGGTATTCCATAGCTAGAGTAGTTTTTCCTTCACTTGCGTTTCTTAGAGTTAAGAGCTCGATCATTAGGTTCTTGTCATGATCACTGCATCTAATAAATCAATCTAATCAACTTCGAAGACCAAGGCAATATGTAAACTTCAATCAATTAGATTTTGATTATGATTCATGAGCTTTACCAACACGTGGAAGCAAGTGTGTGTAATCAGGTCGCGTGTTACAAGAACAGTCGATGTGGTACGATCTACTCTTGTATAGTATCTAACTTTTGTGAAGATTTGTTAGCATTCACAATTTCACATTAGTATGTCTAGTTAGGCCAGATCACATGAGTAGTACTTTCACATTGTTGGTGGGGATAAGAGTTCAAATTTACACCAACCAGAGCTTCTAAATATCTACAAAGTGGTGGTTTGGGACAACTATTTTCCAGCATATATTGCAGATAATATATATCGTAAAGTGGTGAGTTTGGGGCATGCATGATACTATTTTCTGCATTCCAAATCATTCCGTATACATATGCGTGTAGGCTACGGCAGTTCATTCAGGCTTTCTGCGGCAATTATACCGAGACCTGAGCGTCTGAGCAAGGCTTCGGCGCCAGGCTTTATACATTGCTTTGCTTTAAACATCTACGAGAGCACTTGTCGAGTGACATCACTGTCATGATAGCGCGAGAGACATGCTTGATCGTATGCCAATGATATTGAGTAGAGTTGCATATATGCATGATCAGACCGTACGTACGTCGGAGCTCGCTGCTTTGTATGGCACTGTGCCTGAAAGACATAATACAATGTGTCTATATAGTATTATATAGTAGTATAAGAAAAGTTTCTCGTACGTTACTGTGGTTACATCATTTCACGTCTGCAGCCCGGCCACTCTGTACGTGGCCTCCTCCAGCTCCAGGTCCAAGGGAGTACTCCTACTAGGGACATTGTACAGTACATTGCAACATTGCAGGTGTTGGTTCCCGCGAGCAGTTTAGCTGCACATCAGTCAGCTGATGAGAATTCGGGGTCAATCGATTTTTAAATGAATGAAGGAAGGAGATGTGTCCAGAGGTTGAAGAAGACTGTAGCCATTGATTTTCCATCCAACAGTGCATAAATCGACTGACCTTAAATAAAAATTCAGCTGACTGATTTCTAGCCATTCCCTCCCGCGAGGTACGTACGGTGCGGGGAAAACGATGGGGGCTGATTGACACCGAGGCCGACCGTTAAAAGACACCCTGCCTGCACTGCACTGCACTGCAGCCTGGCGCGTGAGGCCAAGGCGTTGCACGCTGACGAAAAAAGACGATCGGAGGCGGCGACCGAGGCACCAAAAAGTCCCAGTCGACGCCGCAGGGGTCGCAGCATGCAGCATGCCATGCATGGCCCGGGCCGTCCAATCGGCCGGAGTGGACGCCGGAGGGGCCGGCCGTGGAGGCGTGGGACGAGCGAGTAGCCGAACGCAGTGCATGCGAATGCGGTGCGCGCGCGCGCACGCCGCTTTTGTCGCTCTTTTCCGAGACTCGCACAGTCCGGCCAGCCGCGCCCCGCTTTTCCGCGAGCTTTTTTCTCCGACGGAGAAGGGCCCGACCCGGTCTCTCGGCGTGGACGTGCGCCTGGAAAACGACGACGCAGGCCGGGGATTGGGTTGGGTGGGCCGCGCCGGCGCTGTGGTGGTGTGCGTGCCCGTCTCGTGGGGTGCCGGCCGCGGGCCACTGCGCAGGCGGCAGGTCCCGTCGTGTCACTGCCTGGCGCCTGCACCGCTGCTCAGGCAGGTCTCAGGCCACCCTCTGTTGCTCAGGGGCCACCGCGCCGGCTTTCCACTGCCGGGAATGTGGGTAGGTCGGCTTCTCGGATCCACTCCAGTCCTGCGTTTCTTGTTGCCTTCTACTTGTCGTAGATGAACTGAAATGGCGAGAGTGCATTTTCTACCATGCACGGTATATACCGTGCATTGTCTACAGGGTGGGAAAGATATCATATTGTACTAATCACCTGCTATACATCTCACTTCTGTCAGATGATCAGTTTGTGTGTTAGCCTTTATGTAAATATAAATAATGTCCTGTCCTTTGCATGCCTCCCCTATCCCCTTGCGACTCTATCACAGGAATATATTTTCTCTTCTATGTAATTGTTTAGATGCTTGATATCTTCTGAAATAAAAGTTTCTTTTACATTCTATTTAGACAAATGTTTTTATACAGCGCAAAAAAAAGACAAATGTTTTTATACCAATGATATATTTTAAACAAGACTTGTAGAAAACTGATCTATGTACCATAATGAGTTTTGTGCGCATCAAAGTGATCTATAGAAGCTATCTCAAAAACAATAAACAAGCTATCTCAAAAAAAAATTGATCTATAGAAAACTTGATGAAACTTGGTACATAGTTTTTTACAGTTTCGTAAGGTCTCGCCATGTTTCAGATTCGAATTTTAAAACTTGTCAAAACATATTCAACGGTGATCTTATTTTAAAGTGCCCTTCAAGAGGAACACACATATGCAAATTATCGTAAATCAAACTAACGGTTCAAAAGATAAAATAAATTTAAATTTTAGAATCATACTCTCATATAAAAATAAGGCATGAGTGAGTGTAGTGTTGCTGGTATTTACTGCGGGGGTGAGAGGAGAGATATTGCAGGTTACTATAGAAAAAAGTTGTCTGCACTTGGAGAAAAAGTAACTGATTGACAGGGTCATAAATTGTAGTTAACTAAGCAGTACAATGAGAACATGCATGTATGGATCCGAATCTCAAAGAGAGTGAGTGGCTGATAGATGCACGGTATATACCATGCATGGGAGAACGTCTTTTCTCCTGAAATGGCGCCTCCAAAATGCAGTTAGCGTTCGCGCGTCTTCGGCACAAAACAAAGTGCTCAATGCCCACTGTCAAGTGTCAACCGCCCTCGCGCGCCCATTTGGGCCGGCCCATGAGCGGCAGGGCGCCCCCATTTTTTTCTCCCGTTTTAGTTTTTTCTTATTTAAATAATTCAATATTTCGAAATAGATCAAAAAATTCACGAACAATTAGAATTTTGAAAATTTTCATGAAGCCAAAAAATGACACTGAATTTGAATAATTTGTACGAACATGAAAATTGTTCACTATTTCAATGAAAAAAATCTTGGTGAATTTGGATATTGATGAACATTTTTTTGAATTTGGTGAACATTTTTTAACATTATGGTGAACAATTTTTGAATATGAGGTACAATGTTTCTGGAAAAACAGGGATAATTTTTTTATAATTTGATGACCATTTTTCGAAATTGATAAAAAAAATCGAATTTGATGAACTTTTTTTGAAAATGATGATCAAATTTTGATTACGATGAATAAATTTTGAATTTTGATGAATATTTTTTAAATCGCGATGAACAAAATTTGAATTTGATGAACAAAAAAATGTTCGTGGATTTGAAAAGAAAATTCGCAGAAAAATGTGAAAAAGTAAGGAAGAAATAAGGAAAGGAAAACAGAAAAGAAAAAAAGAAAAAAGAAAAAGAAGAAAAGGAAGAAAAAAATGAAAGAAAAAACAGGGAAATGGGCCGGGCCATACGACACCCTTGCTGCGAGGGGGGTACGCGCTACCTCGATCGCGAGTGCCCTACGCGCCGTATAAGATTCCCCTTCCACGTGTAGAATGGGGAATAGGAGGCCCGCTGCGGAACACCTGTATGGGGTTTACCTTTAGTTAGTTGCTCCCTTGCAAACTAGGTCCATTTTTAGTTTTTGACTAGGCTAGCTTGAACTAGGACTCACCATCTAAATGACTGAAATCACTAATTAGGAGTACCCTGTAAAGGTCCCTCCAACCTTCTCCGGTGTTGACAAATGGCGTGCTGCACGTGCGTCACTTGTCGTATTTCTTTTATTTCAGATTCGAATTTTCAACTCATTTATTGAACGCGCGTCCAAATCATGAACCGCTTTCATCATTGGATTTCTGGCATCGAGATCTTTGAAACTAGATTCCATGTCAGTAAGGGTCGACGAACTCATTTTTCATGAAAAACCTAGAAAAAAAAGTCGAGAGTAGAAAAACCAGAAACCAATAAACAAAACCCAAAAAACAAAATGAAAAAGAAGACCTAAAACGGGGGGAGGGGGCTGGATCTCGAAAGCACAATTGTGCTTTTTTCATATAAAAAATGAAAGCACAACTGTGCTTCTCACGAAAGCACAAACTATAAAAAAAAATCATTTCAGAAAACACAACTATGCTTCTCGTGGAAGTACAGACGAGGCCTCTTGCTAAAGCACAATTGTCTTTTGTTTTTGCTTTTAGGAAGCACAATTATGCTTCTCGTGAAAACATAGAATGTGCTTTTTTTTTCAGAAAGCATGGTTATACTCCTTGCGGTAAAGCTCTGCTTTCAAAAAAATCAAAATTTTGAGAAAACCGAGCAAAAATCAAAAAGCCAAAAAAATCAAATAAAACCCAAAAATGTGTGAAAAAAAATTTGATACCCGAAGATGCGCCAGCGTGCGACACATGGTATCGGCTAGACACACCACGTGGAGCACTTGCAAGCCCACGAAAATGACCTTTGCGAAAGCCCTACAAAAAATACCCACTAATTAGTTGTTTTTTTCGACACATACCCCCTAATTAGTTGTTCCCCCGGGCCTACTTGTCGCGGGTCGGTCAAGATTCTAGCTGATGAAAAAGCATTGAAGAGGCTGAGCTCCATAGAGCTCTTTATTTTTTTCAGCAAAATTATTATTTTCTCATATTGAAAAAAATCTTTTTAAAAAGTATATACATAGATGTATATTTGTAGTGTACACGTGTAAATTTTCATGAATATATATGTTCGCATGTAATGTATACAAAAAAGATAAGTACACACATTAAATGGGCTTTACCTTTGTTGTTTTTGAGCCATATATTTATCTCTTTTGTGTAGCATGCAAATACACACATTAAATGTGTTTGGTTCAGCTTTTTTTACCAACTTCTGCTTTGAAAAGCCAAAAGCTAACCAAAGGGGTAAATGTTCAAAGCAGCTTTTGAGAATTTGTAGCTTCTTCCTAGTGTAAATTTCAAAGCTGGGGGTACCCCAACTTTTCAGCTTCCATCTTTTTCACAGCAGCTTTTTCATAGCAGCTTTTTCAGAATCTGCAGCTCAACCAAACACAGCCTAATTGCCTGATGTAACATTTTACATACTTGACGAACATGCATATGTATTTGTATAAAGATTGATATTTTTTGAAACTTTTAAGTATATTTTGAATTTATTTATTTTTGGCAAAACGGGCTCCATGAGCCTGGCCTCTGCAACGCCGCACTCCTAGCGGAACCTCACTTCAAAAAAAAAGGAAAAGACTCTCGCAGGGGGGCCGTCTCTCTCGGGCTCTCCTCGTTGCTGCTGATTCACCATTCACCAAAAAAAAAAAAAAACTGCACACCCACCGTCGTCGCCGGAGTTCCACGGCCCTCGCGCACGCCTCACCCGGCCTCCCCTCTCCCCTTCCCACCGTAACCGTTTCTCCTCCGTCCTCGCCCGTCCTCTCTCGCCACCCCGGCCGGACACGCTCGTCGTCGAAGCCACGCGCGAGCGGCCGTCCACGATGGCCGAAGCTGAACTCGCCGCGCCGGAGCGCTTGGCCGTGTCAGCGGCTGGCTCCATCTCCACCACTCCTCGCGGAAGGGCTCCCGAGGAAGCAATCGCGGCGGCGCGCACCGGTCTGGTGAATCCGAGTTTGTGCGGAAGGAGGTCAGTCTGCATTCTCACACTCCCGTTAGACTGAACATACTACTAATTTCACTTGGCATGCTGCGTCCATTTGACTCCAATTTTGTGATGCTGCTCACACCTACTACCATGTTAAGTCTGAAACCCATAATTCCTTCCCCGACACACCGAGTATATGTATGAGATCTGGCCACTTCGCCAGTTTCAGGAACAAAATCACACAGGAGACAGCAACCTTGTTAGTGTCAAGACATTCAGAACACAGGGATCAATCTAGCCCCCTAGCCAGTTTCAGGAACAAATTCACACAGGAGACATCAGCCTTGTCGGTGTCAAGACATTCAGAACAAGAATCCTTCCTCAAAAGGACGCACATAATAGCATGCTACTCATAAATCAGCCACATCCAAGAGCAAACACAAGTTCATACACCTAAGCAACAGGGTAATGATGGCCACAACGCTACAAAGCACACTAAATACTTGTAATACATACACGGCATCCACACTCCATGCTTCTTCCTAAACCTGACAAGAAACACGGCTCAACAGGCAACCGATACACGCTTAATTTACACATGGAAATGGAATTTATCGTGGATAGAGTTACCCTTGGTCTCTGTCAGCTAAGCACTCAGGACCACCTTTGGCTTGATTATGGCATCCCTTCTCCTTCCTGTCAGGATCCTCTTGAGCAAGTTGGGGTTCCCCTTGTGCTTGCTTGGGACAACGGCTAGTGATACGGCCTTGGCCGCGGCTTCTTTCTTGCAGGCTCCGCTCACACCGGAAGGTTTGGCGGGTGGAACCACCGGTGTTGGGTGAGAATAACAAGATTCTGAGTCGTCACCTCCCTTGCCGGCAGAAAGTTTTCTTTCATGTGGTGGCCTTATTTCTGAGCATATAATCTCCTTGGTCTTCGGGGAGCTGAGGTCATCGAATCCCCCATCGTCGACGGCTAGCATCTCATTCAGTGACTTAGACCGAGGTTTTCGCTCTGGACGAACCGAGGTAGCATCTTTTGGCGATGCAAGTGCTTTCAGTTGCTTTCCCAGGTTTAGGATTGTCTCCTGACACTCGATGAGCTTCTCTGATGCTGTCGAGATCTCCAGCTGCTGTGTGAACAAGGGGGTTAAATGTTAACTTAAAAAACTTATTTACTGGTAATCTGTTCAAATGAAGGTGATAACTCATGGACTAAAGAGCCTTTCAAAGCAGGGTGTACTAAAGAAACAAGTAAATTGATTGAATGGATCTGAAAACATGTTCAATTCTTTCCAGTGGTCTCACAACAAGGGCAGTCAAGGTGGTATTTTGCTATCATATATGATCACAAATTTGTAATATAAATAATGGACATAAAATTACTTATTTCCTATTTAAAAATTAGTTTGCTTTTCTTTTTACCGAAGTTACATTTCAGGTTGTATGCAACCCGGGTTGCTACAAGAATAGGAAGAATGCTATATGGCTTCGCAAATGGAAAATTTGATACATGTATACATAATGGAGAAAGGACAGCATCAATATGGAACAAATTTCTTGCTTAAGACTGTAAATTGTGTATTTTATTTCTCCTAAAAAAGAGCTAACCAATCTTTAAAACCACGGAATTCAACAAATAATATAGCGTGGATCTTACCGTGTGTAGATTTTTATCTTTATTCTCAGAAACACATTTTGGGTCTTCTTCAGTAGAGTGACTGCTTCCCTGTAGATTGCCCTTGTTTACCTCAGAGTTAGCGATTGATTTGTGTTTGTTAAGTTCACTCACTGTTGATTTACCATCAACACCATGTGTTACCAGATTTCCTGTTTCTTTCAATGCATTAAGTTCTGCTCGCAAACTTGAAGATTTTACTTCCGGTGCATGGAAAGAGAATGAGACTCCATTCCTTATACTGTCTGTGTCATTATCAGCTTTGAGTCCAATATCCATGGGGCTTGATGCAGAAACTAGTGACATATGCACGCTGTTTGGAGTGCCGGGTTCATCTATGCCATTTGTGGCTTGGACTCCTATTTGTTTGGCTGCAGCAGCTTCATGCACATCGGTGCTATCTAAATGCAAATGCTTTATGATAGTTTCCCTCATCTCTGATACATCTTGCAGTGAAAAGCAGTGGTTCAGTATCCAATCTAGTGTGAGGCTCACTTCAAGAACAAATCTTTCGACATCAGTATTCCCATATAGAAGCTCATTGCATACAACAATGAAGTGTCGCAGTACACAAGTGAGTTCTGATGTTTTCCATAAGAATGCATGAGCGAAATAACCAGTTATCAGCGTAGATTGATCACCCATGTTGCCACCAGATTGCACAAGTTTGCTACTGTAATCCTTTGACGATCTCTGGATAACTCCCTCGACAAGTTCAATTAACTTCAGGAGTCCCTTCTCAGTCTTGTGCGGGTGAACTTGATTAGTTGTTTCACTGAGACCATCAACTGGGACCAGCTCTTTACCTGCTGATTCTGCTGCCTCTCTCTTTACATCATATGATTTTGAAGGCTTATCATCACATACCATTGCTAGCCTTTCTATTTCTTCAAAGTCATCCATGAAACTTAAGTCTGACATTCCTGTGCTCTTGCAAGAAGGTGTAGTCAGCTTCCCCTTCTTGAAATGTTCAAGTTCAGAAATCAAGGCTGACGCCCATGAGCCTGAACAGCTGACATTATCTTCATTGCGACCACCCTCGGAGATAGATGAAAGAGGATTTTCAACCACTGTAGGACTTCTTTTTGCCAGTTCTGTGGTAGCTCGATCACCTGATAAGTCTTCGAGTTGAGCTTCAACTTGGGAAAGTTTAGAGGTTGTGCGAGCAAGCATAGTACGGGAAAGCTGAAGTTCACCATCCTTTCTAGAAAGAGATTCCTTCATGGCCTTATTTTCATCTTCCGTCACATGTAGCCTTGCAAGCAATGAAGGACTTACATGCGATGCATTGGAAGAGTTCTGTATCTGATCATATGAATTGAAGGATGGCGAAGAATTCAACTTTCCC
The DNA here is from genome assembly GCA_021605145.1 of Aegilops bicornis. Taxonomy (NCBI): domain Eukaryota; kingdom Viridiplantae; phylum Streptophyta; class Magnoliopsida; order Poales; family Poaceae; genus Aegilops; species Aegilops bicornis. The sequence continues at coordinate 819,782,589 of CM038670.1, forward strand.
GTCCTTATGTGTGTTGTACTGCTGCCCAGTGTTTCAACTTCACTTCTCATTCTAGCAACGGCAGCTGGTCCTGGTAGCCTTTTACGTACCATTGAGCGCAATCTCTTGCATTCTTCTTCTAGCTTAGTAATCTTCCTTACGTTTTCAAGATGTTGTTTGTGTGAAGCATCAGCAGATTTGAGGTTGCACTTCCTTTCCTCACTACGAATATCAAGTTGCTTCTGCAGCATGCAAACCTCATATCTAAGAGAAGAATTTGATCTCTCTGTTGACTCTAGTTTTGCTGCAAGGTCCTTCAAGTCTGACTCTTTGACTGCATTTGATTCAGTTAGATCTAAGATGATTTTCTCTTTTGCTGAGAGGATTTCAGATAGTCTGCTGTACTCATCGTCCAAGCTAGCAATTATGTTCTCTTTCTCCGCGACATTTTGTTCTAGATTCCAAACTTTATCCTTCTCACAAGAAATTATTTGAGCAGTGTCCTTTATCAATAACTCCCTCTCTTCCGCTGCAACATTTAGAGCCTCATCAAGCTGACAAATCCTTTGCTCAACGATGGCTTTCTGATGTAGAGTATCATCAAGTTCTGTCTTGATAGCTATAGCTTCAGCCTCTGCTTTCTCCCAGCCTGGAACATTCGTAGTCAAAAGGGGTTGGTCAGAAAATAAATAGCCGACATATATGCATACGTGCATGTGGCATTTATACTTGTAGGATGAGATAAATCATATGTCCAACTACTTATGACCAGGAACTTGTACTGGAATGAGAGTGATGAATGGAGTGGTACCTAGTATGGCTTCTTCAGCTACTTTTGCTTGCTTGGATAAAATAGCGTCCTTCTCGAAGCATTCAGCATGAGCAAATGAAAGTTGTTCATTTAAGCCTTGCAGGGATATCTCTAGCCGTGCAATCTTCTCCTTCAACATGACAAGAAAAGTTGAAGCACTCGTTATGACTTAATTAACGAGTACTGAATAAACTTCAAACATCTTAATGTGTAGAACTGTAGATGATATACCTTCTGTTCCTTATCTGATATATTGGGTTTATTCTTTACTAGAACTGTCCTTTCTGATGCTTTCTTTCTCCAAAGCCATGTTTTATGGTCCATGGATAGATGCTTTCACTTTTACCAGTAACCAATGATACGCAAGATTCCCTAGAAATAAGAAATGCAACATATTTATATCAATTCATACAGTATAGGTGCTATTTGGGGAAAAGAATCACAAAAGCTGCGTACCAATTCAACTCTGCAAAGTTGTTCCTAGAAACTATTATCTATGATACCAAGTTTCATCCCCAGCAAATTCCCATTCTTTACCACTTTGTGAACAATTGATCCTTTCGACAAATAAAATAAACATCTCAGTATCATGTTCGTTTCTACAAAATTGGCAATTGCGGGCACCTAATCCACTCGGCACGATTAACAATTTCTACTTTTGCCAGCTGCAATGTCATTAGCTTTTAGTAATGCAGAAAGCGACACATAACTAAAAAGCAACCACAGGGTATATTGAGGTGTTTGCTCAGTTCTAACCCCAGTGCACCTACCACTTGCTCCAAAAGGTCATATCGTTAACCAAATGTACTATATTTCCTTCCAAAAGAGAGAGAGTACAAAATTAGCCATCATATGCTAAGCTTCTTCCAGAAGCCAAGTGGGTGACCTTCCACTAGCATTGCATCGATCCACAACTGTGAGAGCAACCCAGCAGTGAAGCCGTTTAACACTGGAAGGTACTCCAAAGAACATCTAGCTAATTAAGTAAGCCAATTACGCCGTCCCGGAAGTCAAAATTGGTAAAAGTATTGCAAAAATAGCATACAGAGAAAGAGAAGTTCCTCTCCTCTGTCTCAACAACATTACTAGTGGCACTGAGGAGTGCTCCTCCTGTCCTGTGTCTCGACAGAATTACTGGTAATACACAACACAGGCACATCCATTGATAAGGATGGCGCCTACCGCAAGTACTCTTTTCGGCAACCACAACCAAGCCTTTTATAACCCATTAATGAAGCTGCTATGCAAACTGGGAATCAGGACCAAATTGACACTCTCTTTGTGCACCTCCTTCTGCAGATTGGCTACACCAAATCGAGGAGCCCCCAGACAAAGAACAGCCTGGGAAGGATGAGAAAGAAAGAATCTTCACTAGAAATATCCACACCAGAATTGCTTGTGCTTGGAAGCAGGAGAGGAATCGGCGCAGCAGCCAGCCAGAAAACCTCTGCGCATGCAAGCAACTAGCTATAATTAGCAAGTGCAGTGAAGCAGCGGAGCCAAACTCATCGCCATCGATCCCCCCGGTACCTCCAAACCACCGTACCCCCCTAGCTAGCTCCGCTCCAGATAGATCAATATCCCCATCGTTTTCCCAACCACCAAACATGGATTGAGAAACACATACACCCAAAGGACAAGGGCGGCATGGATAGATAGAACCGATAATAAAAGAGAGAGAGAGAGAGAGAGAGATTGCAAGAACTGAGAACTGACCTTCGTTCCAGTGAGTGAGTGGCAGTGGCGTGGCTCTGCCGCCGCTTACCAAGAAGGGACTGTTGTGCTGCTGGCTGGGTCACCTGTGACTCTGTGGAGGCATCCTATGGTATGGATGGAGGGAGGAAGGGGGTGGTGAGTCAGGTGACTGTGAGGACAAGGACACAAAGCTATCGTCTTCAGCTTTTCCCGTGGGGGCAGAGGCTGGGTGTCCCTAGCAAAAAGGAAAAGGGGTTCGTGGCTGGGCCCTTGAGATGACAAAATTGCTACAGGATGCCCAAAAAAGCTGCCTCATCAGAGATTGTAGAAAGATCGCCGTGAGGCCGTGATCGACGGTGGGTTTAAGTGTCGGCGGTGGCGGTGGATACACACCAGAGTTGCGTACGTGCGACGGCGTTCAGCTCTCATTCATTATCTCGTTTGGGCCATGGTGTCGATTTGGTCCTAGCACATCTGTTTTGTTACGCTCCAACGCCGACTCCCAATCCGGACATCGTACCCGTACGCGGATCCATGAAATCAGTCTGTGAGCACTGATAGTCTGATATGGGAGTCGGCTATTCAACCGTATCTGCATACATTTCAACACTAATTTAAATAAACCTGATGAATTTCAGCAAACATGACGGAATTGATTAATGTTTGGACATAATTTATATAGAACATGTGATTATTTGTCAGTTTAACTCGAAACTAAAAAAACTAGGACGCCAAGTGAGCATGCCTTTGCCGGCACTGGCAAATGTGTTGCTAAGCAACCATGCTTTGCTGATCTTGGTGAGATTCCCATCAAGGCGTGGGCGGCGCCTTGTAGTCGTCTCCGCGGTGGAAGAGCGGTCAAGGACCCAGGGCGCAGCTAGGCTGGGGTTGTTGAAGACACATGCCAGCGCCATGTCCGACTTGGTGAACGTGGAGCGGCAGGCCAAGTTGCTCCACTCCTAACATGACGCCTACCTCATCGCCTTCTCCTCGGTCGAAATGATTGCCCCGCGAAGACAAGGAGAGGCCGCCGCCGCCTTGTCCGAGGTAGTGGAGGATGTGCCCGCGTGCCTTCGCGATCACGGGCAGAGGTTCCTCCTTGCCGATGTAGCCGCGCCAGTTGCGACGGGGCAGCGACGCCGACATGTCGATCCGGGTGTACCGTTTGTGTGGTGGCAAGGAGTGCGGCTTCTCCTTCATGCGTGCCCGATTTGGATGTCGCGGTTGCGTGGAGGAGGCCGGCTCTGCCTTAACACCGCAGCGACAAGGCGTCGCTTCTTCCTGGTTGACACGGTAGCGCGGCTGGGAGGGCGGCTCCTCCTTCGCGAGGGCTGCTGGCGGTGAGTGCGCCGCTAGACCACAGTAGCGCAGGGACGGCTCAATCATTAGGTCCATCTGCCGCTGGAACTCCTTGTCCGTCGGCACCGCCTCTGCGAGGAGACGTGGCTTATGCGGCAGCGCCTGGTACTCCTCGTCACTGAAGGAGATTGTCCTTGTCGGAGGAGCCGATAGCCATGGAGCCCGAAGGCCCCGGAGAGTGAGGGCGGCGGCCCCATGATCCCGATGGAGCATTCGGAGCCGCTGTCACCGCCCGCTGTCATGGAGAATCAAGACATCGACATGATGGGAAGGTAGAGTCGTCGCCAAGGCAGAGAGGCTCGAAGAGGTTTGGAGCGGAGAGGATTGTACAGTGATGTGGACGACATTGGAGGCCTGTTTAAATAGGCGAAGCAGCGCGGCGGACCGAGTAAGGTTTCTCAGTCGTCGCATCTGCATTAAAGCGGCACCGACCGATCCCCCGTCGCGTCGGTCTGATCGGCATCAGTGTCTGTGCTCTCTGGAGCAGTGCTAATTGTCAATGATTGTGCGACAATCGCTTCCCATAGGACGGTTTTTCGGGCGGGCGGATTTTTGGGTGGGCCAGGGGTTTCAAATGCGTGCGTGGTAGCGGTCCGGACACCCGCAAGCCCCCTCCGGTTTGATACGTCCGGACCGGCCAGCGGGCGAATACATGATCGCTTGGATGGCAAAACACGGTCCCGACCGATGGGACGGTTTGAGATGCCCTTAGAGTAACTCTAGCAGATCCGCTAAAATCTCGTCCCGCAAATCTGATATAAGGATCGCCTGCAAAAAAATATGGTACCACTAGGCCTCCATCGGAACATATGTTGTAAACTCGTGCCGCAATTGTTTTTTGCGATATGAGTTTACATGATCTGGTCCGCGCCAGAGGCCTCCCGTATCACAAATTTCCCAGAGCTTTTGCAAATTCATGATTTCAGCAATATTGACATATAATAGAAATCATATAGGTGAATGAAATTTATATAAACATAGTCATGTATCGCTAGTTCACATCCAAAATCGTGCGCAGCCTACAAGGTAGCAAGTTCGATCATATGAATGCGGAATCAAACAGAATAAAACATGATCAAACCACCACCGGACATAAAACAAATCTAGCAACATCATCATTGTTATAAGATCGTCGCCACCACCACTGGCCATAGCGTCTTGATCACCCTCTTCATCCACATTGACCGAAGAATGAGCAACATCATCATCATTGGCCGGAGCATCAACATGATCTCCATTTGTCAAAGCATCACCATCACCATTGGCGAAAGCTTCACCACCTCCACCGGAAACACCATCACCACCACCACCAATACCAAAGCCAACAACAACTCCAAACCCACCACCACCATTGCTAAAGCCAAACCCACGACCACCAACATTGCCGAAAGCAAAACCACCTCCAAACCCACCACCACCAACATTGTCGAAAGCAAAACCACCTCCAAAGCCCCCTCCACCAACTCCATTGCTGAGCCCAGCACCATATACGAAACCTACACCACCAACATTGTTGAAACCACCACTGGCCATAAGATTTTGAAGCTCCATCTTCCTCCGGCACATGATATCCATTCTTATATTATCTCCCAAAATTCTCTTATCATTGCATCAATGCCCTCCGGATTCATCATCATGAACCGGTCCCCTCGTCCCTCCTTTTTTACTCCTCTATGGCGATCTTGCGCTCCTCGAAGGCGCACCTTCTCTTCCACTTTGCCTCCTTGTGTTTGTCTTTCTTCTCGGCCATGGTCACTTTAGTATCCAAATTCTTGGCCATCATAGTTTCTTTCATCTTCACCATCTCACTAATTTGATCCCTCAAAATGGATGCCTCGGCCAATCTCTTCACCCTCGCTTTCTCCTTCGTGTTATCATCTTGCTTGCCCTTATTTTTTCCTTCACATGGTACATCCTACCATCATCATCTTCCAAGTTGACAAGAGAACCTTACTTTGGTGAAGCTTCCTTGTCTCTCACCCTCCAATTCTCACTATCCTTGAGCAGGCGCCAACAATGGTGAAGCGTGAACGACCGCTGGTTCAAACCTGTTGTTTGCTTGATCTATTAAGTGGCAATGCGATCCTGCAATTAGACATAGAGGCAAGGATGAGCTCAAATTTTCATCAACGTGAACAATGTCACGAATAGATTCAATAAAAAGGAAGAAACGTTCATATAATCATCAATCGTGACACCATTTGGTGAAGGAAATATGCCCTAGAGGTAATAATAAATTTGTTATTTCATATTTCCTTATTCATGATAAAGATTTATTAATCATGCTAGAATTGTTTTGATCGGAAACTTAAATACATGTGTGAATACATAAACAAACAATGTGTCCCTAGTGAGCCTCTACTAGACTAACTCGTTGATCAAAAGATGGTTAAGATTTCCTAACCATAGACATGAGTTGTCATTTGATAATGGGATCACATCATTAGGAGAATGATGTGATGGACAAGACCCATCCGTTAGCTTAGCATAATGATCGTTCAGTTTTATTGCTATTGCTTTCTTCATGTCAAATACATATTCGTTTGACTACGAGATTATGCAACTCCCAGATACCGAAGGAATGCCTTGTGTGATATCAAACGTCATAATGTAACTGGGTGATTATAAAGATGCTCTACAGGTATCTCCGAAGGTGTTTGTTGAGTTGGCATATATAAAGATTAGGATTTGTCACTCCGAGTATCGGAGAGGTATCTCTGGGCGCTCTCGGTAATACACATCATAAGCTTGCAAGCAAACGACTAAGGAGTTAGTCACGAGGGGATGTATTACGGAACGAGTAAAGAGACTTGACGGTAACGAGATTGAACTACGTATAGAGATACCGACGATCGAATCTCGGGCAAGTAACATACCGATGGACAAAGGGAATTACGTATGTTGTCACAACGGTTCGACCGATAAAGAACTTCGTAGAATATGTAGGAGACAATATGGGCATCCAGGTTCCGCTATTGGTTATTGACCGGAGAGGTGTCTTGGTCATGTCTACATAGTTCTCGAACCCGTAGGGTTCGCACGCTTAACGTTCGTTGACGATATAGTGTTATATGAGTTATATGATTTGGTGACCGAATGTTGTTTGGAGTCCCGGATGAGATCACGAACATGACAAGGAGTATCAAAATGGTCGAGAGGTAAAGGTTGATATATATATATATATATATATATATATATATATATATATATATATATATATATATATGATGGTATTCGGACACCGGAAGTGTTTCGGAGGGTACCGGGTACTTATCGGGTCACCGAAAAGGAGTTTCGGGCACCCCCGGCAAAGATCTGGGCCTTATGGGCCAAGTGAGGGAACACACCAGCCCCCTTGTGGGCTGGTGCGCCCCTATAGAGGCCAGCCCTATGAGGAGGAAAAGGAAAGAGGGAAGGGCAAGGAAAGTGTCGATTAGGATTCCTATTTCCTTCCCTCTCCCCCTCTTTCCTTCCCCCTCGGTTTTATATGGCAGTGGGGCGTGCGGCTTGGGAGGGACTCCAAGTAGGATTCCTCCTACTTGGGCACCTCCTATGGCTGCTCCTCCCTTCCTCCCACCTATATATATGTGGGAGGGGGGTGTTGGGGAACGCAGTAATTTCAAAAAAAATCCCACGCACACACAAGATCATGGTGATGCATAGCAACGAGAGGGGAGAGTGTAGTCCACGTACCCTCATAGACCGTAAGCGGAAGCGTTATGACAACGCGGTTGATGTAGTCGTACGTCTTCACGATCCAACCGATCCTAGTACCGAAAGTACGGTACCTCCGCGATCTGCACACGTTCGGATCGGTGACATCCCACGAACTCTCAATCCAGCTGAGTGTCAAGGGAGAGCTTCGTCAGCACGACGACGTGATGACGGTGATGATGAAGCTACCGACGCAGGGCTTCGCCTAAGCACTGCAACGATATGACCGAGGTGGATTATGGTGGAGGCGGGCACCGCACACGGCTAAGAGATCAATGATCAACTTCTGTATCTATGGGGTATCCCCTTCCACCGTATATAAAGGAGGGGAGGAGGAGGCCGGCCGGCACTAGGGAGCACGCCAAGGGAGGGGAGGAGTCCTCCTCCTAGTAGGAGTAGGACTCCCCTTTCCTAGTCCAACTAGGAGGGGGAAGGGGGAAGGAAGGAGAGGGAGAGATGGAGGGAAAGAGGGGGCGCCGCCCCCCTCGTCTAATTTGGACTCCTCAAGGGGGGGGGGGCGGCCAGCCCTAAGGCCCCCTCCTCTCTCTCTCACAAGGCCCATGTTGGCCCATTAGTTCCCCGGGGGTTCCGATAACCCCCCGGCACTCCGATAATTATCCGGTGACCCAAGGAACTCATCAGGTGTCCGAACATAGTCATCCAATATATCAATCTTTATGTCTTGACCATTTTGAGACTCCTCGCTGTTGGGGAACGTAGTAATTTCAAAAAAATTCCTACGCACACGCAAGATCATGGTGATGCATAGCAACGAGAGGGGAGAGTGTGTCCACGTACCCTCGTAGACCGAAAGCGGAAGTGTCAGCACAACGCGGTTGATGTAGTCGTACGTCTTCACGGCCCGACTGATCAAGCACCGAAACTACGGCACCTCCAGTTCTTGCACACGTTCAGCTTGATGACGTTTCCCGGACTCCGATCCAGCAAAGTGTCGGGGAAGAGTTTCGTCAGCACGACGGCGTGGTGACGATCTTGATGTTCTACCGTCGCAGGGCTTCGCCTAAGCACCGCTACAATATTATCAAGGAGAACTATGGTGGAGGGGGGCACCGCACACGGCTAAGAGATCAAGAGATCAATTGTTGTGTCTCCAAGGGGTGCCCCCCTCCCCGTATATAAAGGACTGGAGGAGGGGGAGGACCGGCCCTCTCTCTATGGCGCGCCCTAGGGGAGTCCTACTCCCACCGGGAGTAGGATTCCCCCTTTCCTAGTAGGACTAGGAGCCCTTCTAAGTAGAAGGAGTAGGAGAGAAGGAAAGGGAAGGGAGAAGGAGAAGGAAGGAAGGGGGCGCCCCCCCTCCCTAGTCCAATTCGGACTAGTCCATGGGGAGGGGTGCGGCCACCCTTTGGGACCTTTCTCTCCTTTCCCGTATGGCCCATTAAGGCCCAATACGAATTCCCGTAACTCTCTGGTACTCTGAAAAATACCCGAATCACTAGGAACCTTTCCGATGTCCGAATATAGTCGTCCAATATATCGATCTTTACGTCTCGACCATTTCGAGACTCCTCGTCATGTCCCATCTCATCCGGGACTCCGAACTCCTTCGGTACATCAAAACTCATAAACTCATAATATAACTGTCATCGAAACCTTAAGCGTGCGGACCCTACGGGTTCGAGAACTATGTAGACATGACCGAGACACGTTTCCGGTCAATAGCCAATAGCGGAACCTGGATGCTCATATTGGCTCCTACATATTCTACGAAGATCTTTATCGGTCAAACCGCATAACAACATACATTGTTCCCTTTGTCATCAGTATGTTACTTGCCCGAGATTCGATCGTCGGTATCTCAATACCTAGTTTAATCTCGTTACCGGCAAGTCTCTTTACGGGGCAGTTCCACTTCCAGTGACCATTTCCTTTGTAGTAGAAGCACTCAGTTTCAGGCTTGAGTCTAGCTTTGGGTTTCTTCACGGGAGTGACAACTTGTTTTTCATTCTTTCTTGAAGTTCCCTTTCTATTCCTTTACCCTTTTCTTGAAACTAATGGTCTTGTAAACAATCAACATTTGATGCTCTTTCCTGATTTCTACCTTCGCCGATTTCAGCATCGCGAAGAGCTCGGGAATTACTTTCGTCATCCCTTGCATATTATAGTTCATCACGAAGTTCTAGTAACTGGGTGATAGTGACTAGAGAATTTTGTCAATTATTATCTTATCTGGAAGATTAACTCCCACTTGATTCAACCAATTGTAGTACCTAGACAATCTGAGCACATGCTCACTAGTTGATCTATTCTCCTCCATCTTGTAGGCAAAGTACTGTCAGAGGTCTCATACCTCTCGACACGGGCATGAGTATGAAATTCCAATTTCAACTCTTGGAACATCTTATATGCTCCGTGGCGTTCAAAACATTTTTGAAGTCCTGGTTCTAAGCCGTAAAGTATGGTGCACTTAAACTATCAAGTAGTCATCATACCGAGCTTTGCCAAACGTTCATAACGTCTGCTTTTGCTCCTGCAATAGGCCTGTCACCTAGTGGTGCATCAAGGACATAATTATTCTGTGCAACAATGAGGATAATCCTCAGATCGCGGACCAAGTCCGTATCATTGCTAGTATCATCTTTCAACTTATTTTCCTCTAGGAACATATCAAAAATAAAAGGGGAGCTACATCACGAGCTATTGATCTACAACATAGTTATGCAAATACTATCAGGACTAAGTTCATGATAAATTAAAGTTCAATTAATCATATTACTTAAGAACTCCCACTTAGATAAACATCCCTCTAGTCATCTAAATGATCGCGTGATCCATATCAACTAAACCATGTCCGATCATCACGTGAGATGGAGTAGTTTTCAATGGTGAACATCACTATGTTGATCATATCTACTATATGATCCACGCTCGACCTTTCGGTCTCAGTGTTCTGAGGCCATATCTGCATATGCTAGGCTCGTCAAGTTTAACCCGAGTATTCTGCGTGTGCAAAACTGGCTTGCACCCATTGTATGTAAACGTAGAGCTTATCACATCCGATCATCACGTGGTGTCTCGGCACGACGAACTTTCGCAATAGTGCATACTCAGGGAGAACACTTGTACCTTGAAATTTAGTGAGAGATCATCTTATAATGCTACAGTCGAACTAAGCAAAATAAGATGCATAAAGGATAAACATCACATGCAATCAATATAAGTGATATGATATGGCCATCATCATCTTGTGCCTTTGATCTCCATCTCCAAAGCACCGTCATGATCACCATCGTCACCGGCTTGATACCTTGATCTCCATCAAAGCATCGTTGTCGTCTCGCCAACTATTGCTTCTACGACTGTCGCTACCGCTTAGTGACAAAGTAAAGCAATTATATGGCGATTGCATTTCATACAATAAAGCGACAACCATATGCCATATGACTCCGGCCAGTTGCCGATAACTCCATTACAAAACATGATCATCTCATACAATAAAATTTAGCATCATGTCTTGACCATATCACATCACAACATGCCCTGCAAAAACAAGTTAGACGTCCTCTACTTTGTTGTTGCAAGTTTTACGTGGCTGCTACGGGCTTAGCAAGAACCGTTCTTACCTACGCATCAAAACCACAATGATTTTTCGTCAAGTATGTGCTGTTTTAACCTTCAACAAGGACCGGGCGTAGTCAAGACTCGATTCAACTAAAGTTGGAGAAACTGATACCCGCCACCACGTATGCGAAGCACGTCGGTAGAACCAGTCTCGCGTAAGCGTCACATTGTAATGTTGGTCCGGGCCGCTTCATCCAACAATACCGCCGAATCAAAGTATGACATGCTGGTAAGCAGTATGACTATTATCGCCCACAACTCACTTGTGTTCTACTCGTGCATATAACATCTACGCATAAACCTGGCTCGGATGCTACTGTTGGTGAACGTAGTAACTTCAAAAAAAATCTGCCGCACACGCAAGCTCATGGTGATGCATAGCAATGAGAGGGGAGAGTGTTGTCTACATTGTTGGGGAACGTAGTAATTTCAAAAAAATTCCTACGCACACGCAAGATCATGGTGATGCATAGCAACGAGAGGGGAGAGTGTTGTCCATGTACCCTCGTAGACCGTAAGCGGAAGCGTTATGACAACGCGGTTGATGTAGTCGTACGTCTTCACGGTCCGACCGATCCAAGTACCGAACGTACGGCACCTCCGAGTTCAGCCTGCGTTCGACTCGACGACGATCCCGGACTCCGATCCAGCAGGTGTCGGGGATGAGTTCCACAAGACGACGGCGTGGTGACAATGATGATGTTCTATCGACGCAGGCTTCGCCTAAGCACCGCAACGATATGACCGAGGTGGAATATGGTGGAGGGGGGCACCGCACACGGCTAAGGAACGATCACGAAGATCAACTTGTGTACTCTAGGGTGCCCCCCTGCCCCCGTATATAAAGGAGCAAGGGAGGAGGCCGGCCGGCCCTTGGGGCGCGCCAAGGAGGAGGAGTCCTCCTCCTAGTAGGAGTAGGACTCCCTCTTTCCTACTCCTACTAGGAAGGGGAAAGGAAGGGGGAGAGGGAGAGGGAAAGAGGGGGCGCCGCCCCCCTCTCCTAGTCCAATTTGGACCAGAGGGGGAGGGGGCACGCGGCCCATCCTGGCTGCCCCTCTCTCTCTCTCCACTAAAGCCCATAAGGCCCATTACTTCTCCCGGGGGGGGGGGGTTCCGGTAACCCTCCGGCACTCTGGTTTTCTCCGAAATCACCCGGAACACTTCCGGTGTCCGAATATAGTCGTCCAATATATCAATCCTTATTTGTCAACCATTTCGAGACTCCTCGTCATGTCCGTGATCATATCCGGGACTCCGAACAACCTTCGGTACATCAAAACTTATAAACTCATAATAAAAGCATCGCCATCGTAACGTTAAGCGTGCGGACCCTACGGGTTCGAGAACTATGTAGACATGACGTAGAATTGTTTCCGGTCAATAACCAATAGCGGAACCTGGATGCTCATATTGGCTCCTACATATTCTTCGAAGATCTTTATCGGTCAAACCGCATAACAACATACGTTGTTCCCTTTGTCATCGGTATGTTACTTGCCCGAGATTCGATCGTCGGTATCCAATACCTAGTTCAATCTCAAGCATTCTTGGCAAGTCTCTTTACTCGTTCCGTAATGCATCATTCCGTAACCAACTCATTGGCCACATTGCTTGCAAGGCTTATAGTGATGTGCATTACCGAGAGGGCCCAGAGATACCTCTCCCACAATCGGAGTGACAAAACCTAATCTTGAAATACGCCAACCCAACATGTACCTTCGGAGACACCTGTAGAGCACCTTTATAATCACCCAGTTACGTTGTGATGTTTGGTAGCACACAAAGTGTTCCTCCGGTAAATGGGAGTTGCATAATCTCATAGTTGTAGCAACTTCGTATAAGTCATGAAGAAAGCAATAGCAACATGCTAAACGATCAAGTGCTAGGCTAACGGAATGGGTCAAGTCAATCACATCATTCCCCTAATGATGTGATCCCGTTAATCAAATGACAACACATGTCTATGGTTAGGAAACATAACCATCTTTGATTAATGAGCTAGTCAAGTAGAGGCATACTAGTGACATTATGTTTGTCTATATATTCACACATGTATCATGTTTCCGGGTAATACAATTCTAGCATGAATAGTAAACGTTTATCATGATATGAGGAAATAAATAATAACTTTATTATTGCCTCTAGGGCATATTTCCTTCATACATACCCTCATAGACCGTAAGCGGAAGCGTTATGACAACGCGGTTGATGTAGTCATACGTCTTCACGATCGATCGATCCTAGCACTGAAGGTACGTCACCTCCGTGATCTGCACACGTTCGGCTCGGTGACGTCCCACGAACTCACGATCCAGCAGAGTGTTGGGGAAGAGCTTCGTCAGCACGACGGTGTGATGACGGTGATGATGAAGCTACCGGCGCAGGGCTTCGCCTAAGCACTATGACGATATGACCGAGGTGGATTATGGTGGAGGGGGGCATCGCACACGGCTAAGAGATCAATGATCAACTCGTGTGTCTATGGGGTGCCCCCTTCCCCCGTATATAAAGGAGTGGAGGAGGGGAAGGGCCGGCCCTCCTATGGCACCCCCCCAGTACTCCAGTAAATGCCCGAACTCACCCGGAACCATTCCGATGTCCAAACATAGCCTCCCAATATATCGATCTTTATGTCTCGACCGTTTTGAGACTCCACGTCATGTCCGTGATCATATTTGGGACTCCAAACTACCTTCGGTACATCAAAACACATAAACTCGTAATTCCGATGTCACCGAACTTTAAGCGTGCGGACCCTACGGGTTCGAAAACTATGTAGACATGACCGAGACTCATCTCCGGTCAATAACAAATAGCGGAACCTGGATGCTCATATTGGTTCCTACATATTCTACGAAGATCTTTATCGGTCAAACCGCATAACAACATACATTGTTCCCTTTGTCATCGGTATGTTACTTTCCCGAGATTCGATCGTCGGTATCCTCATACCTAGTTCAATCTCGTTACTGGCAAGTCTCTTTACTCATTTCGTAATGCATCATCCTGCAACTAACTCATTAGTTACATTCCTTGCAAGGCTTATAGTGATGTGCATTACCGAGAGGGCCCGGGGATACCTCTTTGAGAATCGGAGTGACAAATCCTAATCTCGATCTATGCCAACTCAACAAGTACCATCGGAGACACCCATAGAGCACCTTTATAATCACCCAGTTACGTTGTGACGTTTGGTAGCACACAAAGTGTTCCTCCGGTATTCGGGAGTTGCATAATCTCATAGTCATAGGAACATGTATAAGTCATGAAGAAAGCAATAGCAATATACTAAACGATCAAATGCTAAGCTAGCGGAATGGGTCAAGTCAATCACATCATTCTCTAATGATGTGATCCCGTTAATCAAATGACAACTCATGTCTATTGTTAGGAAACATAACCATCTTTGATTCAACGAGCTAGTCAAGTAGAGGCATACTAGTGACACTCTGTTTGTCTATGTATTCACACATGTACTAAGTTTCCAGTTAATACAATTCTAGCATGAATAATAAACATTTATCATGATATAAGGAAATATAAATAACAACTTTATTATTGCCTCTAGGGCATATTTCCTTCAGATCACACCTTAGTACTCTTTGGGTGTTAATCACATAACGATGTGAACTAGATTATTGACTCTAGTAAACCCTTTGGGTGTTGGTCACATGGTGATGTGAACTATTGGTGTTAATCACATGGCGATGTGAACTAGATTATTAACTCTAGTGCAAGTGGGAGACTGAGGGAAATATGCCCTAGATGTAATAATAAAGTTGTTATTTTATATTTCCTTATTCATGATAAAGGTTTATTATTTATGCTAGAATTGTTTTGATCGGAAACTTAAATACATGTGTGAATACATAAAGAAACACCGTGTCCCTAGTGAGCCTCTACTAGACTAGCTCGTTGATCAAAAGATGGTTAAGGTTTCCTAACCATGGACATGAGTTGTCATTTGATAACGGGATCACGTCATTAGGAGAATGATGTGATGGACAAGACCCATCCGTTAGCTTATCATAATGATCGTTTAGTTTTATTGCTAATGCTTTCTTCATGTCAAATACATATTCGTTCGACTATGAGATTATGCAACTCCCGGATACCGGAGGAATGCCTTGTGTGCTATCAAACATCACAAAGTAACTGGGTGATTATAAAGATGCTCTACAGGTATCTCGAAGGTGTTTGTTGAGTTGGCATATATTGAGATTAGGATTGTCACTCCGAGTATCGGAGAGGTATCTCTGGGCCCTCTCGGTAATACACAGTCATGAGGCGATGTATTACGGAACGAGTAAAGAGACTTGCCGGTAACAAGATTGAACTAGGTATAGAGATACCGACGATCGAATCTCGGGCATGTAACATACCGATGGACAAAGGGAATTACGTATATTGTCATAACGGTTTGACCGATAAAGATCTTCGTAGAATATGTAGGAGACAATATGGGCATCCAAATTCAGCTATTGGTTATTGACCGGAGAGGTGTCTTGGTCAGGTCTACATAGTTCTCGAACCCGTAGGGTCCGCACGCTTAACGTTCGTTGACGATATAGTGTTATATGAGTTATATGATTTGGTGACCGAATGTTGTTTGGAGTCCCGGATGATATCACGGACACGACGAGGAGTCTCGATATGGTCGAGAGGTAAAGATTGATATATAGGACGATGGTATTCGGACACCGGGGGGGGGGGGTACGTACCGAGTACTTATCGGGTCACCAGAAAGGAGTTTCGAGCACTCCCGGCAAATATATGGGCCTTATGGGCCAAGTGAGGAAACACACCAGCCCCTTGTGGGCTGGTGCGCCCCTATGGAGGCCAGCCCTATGAGGAGGAGAAGGAAAGGGGGGAGGGCAAGGAAAGTGTGGATTAGGATTCCTACTTCCTTCCCTCTCCCCCCCCCCCCCCCTCTTTCCTTCCCCCTCGGTTACATATGGCAGGGGGGGCGTGCGGCTTGGGAGGGACTCCAAGTAGGATTCCTCCTACTTGGGCGCCTCCTATGGCTGCTTCTCCCTCCCTCCCACCTATATATATGTGGGAGAGGGGCACCTAGCATACAAGAGAGACAATTGTTTAGCCGTGTGCGGCGCCCTCCTCCATCGTTTATAACCTCGATCATATTTTCGTAGTGCTTAGGTGAAGCCCTGCGACCATCACTTCACCATCACCGTCACCACGCCGTCGTGCTGACGGAACTCATCTACTACCTCGCCGTCTTGCTGGATTAAGAAGGCGATGGACGTCACCGAGCTGAACGTGTGCAGAACGCGGAGGTGTCGTACGTTCGGTACTAGATCGGTTCGAGTGCGAAGAAAGTTTGACTACATCAACCGCGTTGTAAAACGCTTCCGCTTACGGTCTACGAGGGTACGTTGACACACTCTCCCCTCTCATTGCTATCCATCTCCTTGATAGAACTTGCATGGGCGTAGGATTTTTTTTCATGCAACGTTCCCCAACACTTGGAGGTGCATTGCGCACTTGCTCCAAGCACCCACTCCAACGACAACAAGTTTCCCTGATCACGTCATAACGGCCTTGGATTGACTTTAATGACCAGTCGGAGGGGAAAGGCAAGATCCAGTGGTACTTGTCCTCGGTCCGTTGCCAATACTTCATTGCAATTTGATCTTTGCTGGTCACCGCATCAAGTGACACACTCTCCCATGCTCGGATTAAGTAAAAATCCTCCGTCACCGTTTTCCCAATTTTGCTGGTCCTTTTCCCAATTTTGTCTTGGCTAGCATTGAAATTGGCATGTTCAAGCTCCTCCACTTCATCATTGTCGTCATTCCCTTGTTCCACCTCGGCTTCGACCTCCGCTTGATTTGCCGAATCGAATTCGTCAAGTGGAGCACTCAAGTCCACCGCATTCTCCTCCAACATTTTGTTATATGAAGAGTGAATGTTTTGGCTACAAAGTTCAACAATCAGAACATAAGGAAACGATCCAAACTCGAACCAAAGATCACCGGAGCAAAGGAACATTTTTTTACCTCTCGCTTGTTTCTGCGAACACACTGTAGGCGTGGTCAGCAGAGTGGACGGGATCAGGGAGGACGTGGCCAGCCGGAGGCGGAGGAGGAGCCCGACATCGAGCCGCAACCGCCTTCTTCCTCGGGGCCTTCGCCCGCGCACTGGCCGGGCCGGAGGAGGCGGCCTTCTTACTCGAGCTTGTGACTGCAACTAGAGGAAGCACATCGGCGTTGGAAGAAAGCGGTGCTGCGGGGGGCACGCCTCCTTGCATGAGGTGATTCCCCTACCGCTTTTGCTTGGTGCGACGGCGGCGTGCACGAATGCGGGAGGCGGGGAAGGCCGGAGGAGCATCGTTTGGAGGGGGGGGGGGGGGCAGCGCGCCCGACGGCTGTGGGTACTCCATAGCGGCGGTTGGCAGCGTGGTGACACAAGACGGCAAGGGACCGGCGAGATCGGCAGCGGTGGCGAGTGGAAGCGGGAATGAAAGGGCCGGCAGTTTCCTTCGTGCCAATGAGTGGATGAGATAAAGGAACCGACAGAAAGAGGGGAAGAAACAGTAGATATGGCGGACGTGGGCTGAAATTTCCAGGATCCCGCGAAAATAAATAGCAAACAGCCAAATATAGCGGATATGTTCCGCGCCAAAAAATCGTCCCGGCCTTCTATATCAACAGTTATTATAGCGGTTGAACTATTTTAGCGGATCTGCTAGAGTTGCTCGTACTCCGCATATCTTCGCAGGAAAGCCACAATGTTGTATTAACCCCAAAAACTACTTTGCGTTTAGTAGATTATAGACCACAAAAGATTACGAGCTATGGCGGCTCTTCACCAAGTGTAATTGTGGGGTGATTCACATAGGAGTACTTAAAGTTTCAGATATAAGCTACGGACAGATATATTCCGGCGAAGTTAAGAGACCACTGAAAATAGGGGAATGTGGGGCACAATTTATTGTATGGTACCGCTGCTTTTACGATGGAAGCGTACAACTGAAGCGAGTACAAATGCCATCGGCGCATCAAACCCTTCTGTCGGCTTGTCTCGCGCACCGCCAGCTTGCCTATGGCCCCTCCCTCTTCATTAGCAACAACAAGCCCATCACGAATTCTTGGGTGAAACATCACGTGGATTTGCCATGTTGCTGGCATGCCGTCAAAATCTAAAGGATAGCTTCTGAATTCTGATGGATCTTCCTCCTGTGGTGGATTTCTATGGGTTACTGCAATTTCATGTTTACTGCCACGATCTCTTTTAGATCTCTGCAACCAAAGGAGCAGAGCAGAACTAGAACGGAAAGGCAGAACATTCTCTTTTTACAGTGCCTAGTAAAGCAGGGGCAGCCAATGGGCCTAGCTGGTTTTGATCAGTCCACTGATTACCCCAACCAAGATAAATTCGCCGGTTCTTCATGGCCCGCCTAAAGAATATTCTAAACTGGTCTGTTTGAAGTGGGAGGCAACACCGCAACGGGTAATACATCTCCAAGAATATCTTCGTAATTCTTAATAATAGGAGTTGTTCTGTGATTCTTGGATCTATGATAAAAAGAATAGTACATGTCTTGGTTGTCGAGTTTGGATAAAATTACAGGTAATTTCTGAAACAAAAAAATTTGACTATGATACCTACTATAGCCTCGCCTACATGGGGCATCGTGAAGTGCTGAAGTGGAACCGTTTGGGCAAGGTTCTATGTGTGGGTTTTTCCCGTGTTTTCTATATCGATTTTCAACAGCAAAAATTTGATTTTAGATTTTAGGTTCTTTGCTTCTTCTTTTCTTTAATTTTCCTTTTCTTATCTTTAGTTCTCATTTCAAAATACATGTAGCGTCTTTTGAATACAAATTCACTATTCTTCGTATACAAACAAAAAAACAAATTAGATACCACATTTAATAAATGTTGAACATTATCCGAATACATGTTGAACATTTGTAAAATGTCCACCGAACATTTTATAAATACAGAGTGTACATTCTTAAACACACGGCAAACATTTTTTAAATAAATATCATGAGATTTTTTCCAAACATAAAACTTTTTGAAACTGCTAAAACATTTTTTTTAATGTTACGAACATCTTCAATACGTTATGAACATTTTCTAAAATTGCATGAAGAATTTTTACATTTACGACTTTTTTAAAAATGTTGCAAAACATATTCTTAAATAACATGAAAATTTTAATGTCATCAGAAAATTTTGAATGGTACAAACTTTTTTTAGAAATTACGCAAATTTTCAAATTTCATGCACAAAATATTAAACATGTGAACATTTTTAAAATGTCGCAAACATATTTTGAATGGAACCAAGATTTTTGAAATTGCAGGAACATGGTTTTTATACAATATTAATATTTTTAAAATGTGCACTGAACTTTATGAGAATTATTTAATAATATTTGATAAAAAAGTAAAAAACATAACAAAAATAACAAACGAAGGAGTGCGCTATTGGGCCAGCGCATCACTTGAGGTGAGGCCACGCTCGATCATGCGTGGAGCAAGATTTACACGTGCCATAAGAAGCTCTGGTTGACACAAGGGTGTTTAGCCCTCTAACCTTCCTGGTTTACAACACTTCTCTCTCAAAACTTGTTTTATACACTTTATAACATCACTAAACATGATGATTAACCTCCTAATCTCATTTCTTCAGTCGTTTCACCTTACATATCACTAGCTCGGGTGTTTACATTTTACAACAGAAGGTGCCACAAATAAATAGAGAGGGTCTATTTGATTCGTAGGATTCTGAAAATGTCGGAATAGAGAAAGGCAAAGGATTCTGATGTCACGCTGATTAGTACTCTTCATGATTTTAGTTTGTTTGGTTGCAAGAAAAATGAAGGATTTTTTCAAGGGGTTTGATTGATTGCTCATTTTTCTTATGGGATGTAGTATAAAGGAATCCTTAGGAAAATATCATGTAGAATTCAATCTTATGAATCAAACTATGGATAAAGAAAAAAAATGTAAAAAGATTCTAAGCCATGAGAATTCTTAGAAACAAACAAGCCCTCAAGGACAACTAGGATATTTATCAAATTCTTATTTTCTTTATGTTTTTTGTCTCCACAAAAGGTTAGTCTCCCTTTACTGTTTTCCATCTGTTGGTGCTTCACTGGTTTTTTTCTTTTCTTTTCTCGTGAAGCTATGTTTATAGAAGATAAAAATGATTAAAAGATATGCATATGTCGTCACATCTTCTAAGATTGACAACATGATGACCTCACAACTCTGTAGGGACCATCTATCAACTTAGATATAATTATGAAATTAATTAATTAATCAAATAACTTTCTTGTAGATATATAGGGTGTAGAGCCAACAAGTTAGTAATGGGCCATAGTTATCAACAAACAACATCAACAGAAACAACAACAAGACAAACAAGGGTTTCTCTGCGATGCTGAATTGATCTCTCCGTGGATTTGATCCACGTTTACCTC
Source organism: Aegilops bicornis (assembly GCA_021605145.1). Taxonomy (NCBI): domain Eukaryota; kingdom Viridiplantae; phylum Streptophyta; class Magnoliopsida; order Poales; family Poaceae; genus Aegilops; species Aegilops bicornis. Next base: position 819,803,182 of record CM038670.1, read on the forward strand.
ATGCTCATCGGTTGGTTTCTTGATATCCTATTGATTACAATGTCCTCATTGTTGTCATGTTGTCGCCCTCGTTCACCCAAGTATTGGACGACACAACACTGCAACCAATGTTTGAGATGGACCAAAGTCAAAGCTCAAAATTCTAATAAAATCCTACGTTGAGTGTCAACTACAACTAAGAAACACCCAAGTTTGGGAACAAAGCTGCCTAATGAAACAAATGCAAACAACAATATCACTCATCGCGCTTGACTCTGTTTACTTTGATGCTAACCATTACTGCCATGATGACATAGTCGCCTCTGTTGACACCTCAACAATGATCAAGACAAAATTGGTCATCTAATAGAACATACGAGATTAGAGGTCGTATACTAGGGCACATCTGTGTAACAAAACAACTAAAGCGATGCCATGTAAGCCAAAATGACTGACAAAACTGGTGTTAGGGAGATCAATAATCCGGTCTATTAGGTTGGGATGTGAATTTTACCAAACGATATGTCAGGAAAAAGTGTTGCAGTCCTAATAGTTCAATACGAGGGTCAAATAAAAATGTACACTTGTTAGTCAGATAAAAAGACATATCCTATTTGTGGCCCGCTGCGAAAAATAGGAGCACCGTGGCCACTAAAGATCATATGCGGATCATTTAGTTTTTCGAAAAAAAATCCTTTGTTTTATTTTCTATTTTTGTTTTCTCTTTTTAAATATTTATCCTTTATGTTTTCTAATTAACTAAAAAAAGTCACTTGTTCACATTTTTTTTTACTTTTGGGTTACCTTTTGACTTTATTTATTCTTTCCATTTTTCAAAATACATATTTTTGAGGTACACAAACATATAACATATATTTTGACATGCATGAACACCACTTTTAAATAAATTGAACTCATTTTCATGACATAAATATTATTTGAAATGCATGAATATTTATTTTTGTATGCATGAGTTTTTTTAGAAACACCTGTAACTTTATTCATACTCGCGACCATTACAGGCACAGTGCTTTGGAGCTACAGTCCAAGAAATTGCAGATATTTTTTAACAGGGAAACTGTAGAGTAACTCGTACAATTAAGAATTACAATGAAGTCTCTTGGAGACATTTTCTTTGTAGTATCACTCTTTGCAAGATGAAAAACTACCAAGAGTTGTGTAAAAATACTATAGTTGCATTGGAGCAGCGATACTACCCCTCGTTTAGCTGCCGATAAATGTTTCTGAAAGCCCATTGAATCCCCCATCTAAAAGGATGTGAAGCCGTGAGAAATGAATGTACTTGAGCCTAAGATGACCCCCTAGAAGTACATGTTGTCGAACTACAAACTTTTCACCATAACATCAAGGAAAAATTTCAACTCCAAAAAGAATCAAACTAACAAGAGCAACATGACACATAGACTCATCAAATCCGAATAATTAGATCTGCAAGGACACATACCTATCTAGCTCCATGACACTACCACCATGACCCAGAGTGATTTTATTCGTAAAACACCACGACTATCACTAGATGTTGATCAAGACTACATTTCTTGAAGATCTGAGATCCCCACACCTCTCCACAACAAGATGGCAGCCAGGGGCGTGGGGATGATAAATTTTTCTCCAACGGTGGCTAGAAAATGTATGAACATTACTTTTCGATGATACAAAAAAAATTATATTTGGGAAAAGTATGAGATTGTAATTATGGAAATGTATGAATATTGTCAACCATTAAACAATTTTAAAATATTATGTTTCGGATAATATTTACATTTTGAGGTTTATCTCCTATATAATAATGAACATGGTAATGGGTCGTCGAATAAGTGAGCAACCCATAGTAAGTTACGTCGGTGAATCCAAGAAGATACACGGGTTTGCAAAGTACTTGCCTGGCCCAGCCGTCCAAGTCGCTTACTCGTGCGTGACAGGGAACCTTATTTGGCGCATAGGCTGCTAGTTAGCGACCGAGTGCGTAACTCCCCCTCTTTTCGGTTTTGAGAGGTTCTTGAACCTTCGCAAAACAGGTTTTATTGTTTTATAGTGTTTTCTTTCGGTTTTTTTCCAGTTTTTTTCCATTTTATTTCTTTCCTTGTTGTCATTATCACATTTTATTTATTTATTTTATGTTCACTATTTATTTACTTTTATTTTTTGAGTTTCCTTATTTTTCTTATTTCCAACATTCTTATTTTTTTAATCATGAATATTTTTTATTCGTGGACATTTTTTCTAAAAATTTGTGAACATTTATATATTGTGAACATGTTTGAAGTTTGCAGACATTTTCCTATTTATCAACATATTTTTTGAAACTCGTGGATTTTTTTAATAGGAGAACATTTCTTGAAATTAACGAATTTTTTTTGACAAACAATTCTTTCATGGATGAATATTATTTTAATCGGTGAATGTTTTTTGTCCTTCACAAACTTTTTATTAATTTTGTAACCAATTTTTAAAATTGATTAACATATTTTGAGTTCGCAAATTTTATTGAAAAAAGTTTTCAAAAAGTAAATTTAAAATTATGTACATTTTTTACTTCCTGAAAATTTACTTTAAAATTGTGAACATTTGTAGGAACTTGAAATTTTTTAATCCATGAATATTTTAGGATTTCTTGCACTTTTTTCCCCAAAATGCAATTTTTTTTCAAAATTTGGAACTTTCTGAAATCCTGAATTAGTTAAAAGAATAAACACAATAAAAAATAACAGAAAAAACAAAATGAATAAGACAGGGCGCCCCTTACATGGGTCCGCCCAAAAGTGCGCACGGGGCTTGTTCGCTAGCACCTAGCGCGCCAAAAAGGAGGTCCTGTGCGTGACCGCAGCGGGCGACAGAGGGTGCGAGCCTTTTTTTCTGCTTTTACTATTTATCAGGTACCTGACTTTTTTTTCATGCGTGTAACATCCCAAATTTTCAATTTAGAATATTATACATAGATCATCATTGCATATCATATTTATTGCATTTTGGCTTGATCCTAGAAATTTCACGCAACTCAAGGACCCACGGGGAGAGTTGGGGATTTCCATATTTTCATATTTGAGTTTCTCAAATTTTGAAAATAGGATCATTTGATTTTAATTATTTTATCTTCAATTATTTCTGTTATAAAAATATGAGAGAGGGAATAAAATGACTTTCCAAAAAATAAAGAAATATTGAGGATTTAATAATAAAATCAACTAAGATTTATTTCGGAGTTTTATTGCTATTTTATTTGAGTTAGGAAAAATGCACATTTTTTAAAATTGCATTTAGGCCCCAAATAAATGTTCATCTTGTCCGGCTTGATTTTAGATGTCGGGGAAAATTTATTTCTTGATTTTTGGAGTCCTTTTAGTATTTCTTTTATTTGTTTTTCTGTGTGTAATTATTAAAAAAACGCGAACCGTCCTAACCGAGCCGTGTCCGACTAGGACCGGCCGGCCCTTAAAGCCGCGAGGGCCCGAGCTGTAGCCGCCCCAGCCCCGCGAAACCCTAGCTGCCACCGCTCTCGATCCACGCGCCAGCGCCTTGAGTCCGCCTCCGCCTTGCCTCGCCTCCCGCCGCCGTGGGAGCCGCCGCCGCCACCAGCCTCCGCCCTCTCGCCGGAGCCGCCCGAGGTAGCCGCCGTTGCCTTGGTTTTCATGAAGAAAACTGATTGGTTTTTTTCGAAAACCTAGATCCGTTTTTAGATCTGGTTCGGTTTATTTTATTTAGCAGACGTTCGTCCGTACGTTCGTTTTAACAAACAGTTTTCGTCGTTTAGCCGCAGACAGCGAACGCTCGTTCGTTAGCCTGTTCGTCGTTTTCTTTTTCTCGGATTTTCCGCGATTATTTCTGATCGTGATTTCTGGTCCGATTTTCGTTTTAGTATAACTTTTCGCTCGTTTATCGGAATCAGACGATTCAAGCGCCTAGAGTTTCGAGTTTCGTCTCGAAACCCTCTTTCCGTTTAACCAACTAAAATAAGTTTTTCCTACTGTAAAATTTGACTTAAGTCCAGATTAATAAATGAAGCTTATTTCTTTCGCCGTTTGACTTTCGTTGCTTCGTTTGATTTGATTCTTTTTGCAGACCGAAGTTCTTAAGTTGAACTTTCTGGTTAGATCTCTTATTTGAGTTTTATCCATGCATTAGATGAGTGCTTATTGTATGCTTGTTTGTTTGCGATAGAGTACCCGGAGTGCGCCGCTTGCTACTTCGAATATCTAGGTTTCATGGATCATCAGCAAGGCAAGTAACACTTTGATCATACCTCTTTACTACCCAGTTTTATGCATTAGATCAAATCCTCAAACAATTGCATGATTAGGATCTGATTAATATGTGGGTTTTGGGAAGTAGATGAGGTAGTACCTATTACCTGTTTTATTATCAAACCCTTGGGAGTTACCTCTACGTTTGCTTATTATGCCATGCTATGCCAGTAGACGTGGATTGGGTGAGTGTATCCATGACAGATGTGAGATTGTAAATTAATGGTTTATTTAAGGTGGCAACTTTAATACACATCTGGGTGGATTGAGGCACCTGGGTATTCCAGCGATTGCCTGTTTTCTTTATGGACCGCCACCCAGGCTCAAAGGGATCATGAGATTATTCATGCTAGAAACTTCCGTGTGCAGCCACAAGCTACTATGGGCTCTACCATAGTTGATTAAGTCGTGCGAACTCTTACACTGGTAGACTAGCAGATGTAGGGGAAAGCAGGTGTAACTGTCTACCCGATCGTAAGGTGCTACCGCTTCTGAAAGACTATGTCTCGGTCATCCATTTCTCAAACACCATGTAGTGCGAGAAATATAACAGAGGAGATCGAGTCTTGTGGGGAAAAGTGCGCAAACCTCTGCAGAGTGTATAAACTAATCATGATTAGCCGTGTCCCCGGTTATGGACATCTGGAGTATCTAGTACTTGGATTATCATGTGAATCTCATCATATTACTTTAATTAATATTGTTGGGTTTTAATGATGATGCTTAATTGGGATTGAGAGGGTGTCTACACTCTCAATGTTTAACAACCACCATGATAGTTAAATAAAATTTATTCCTTTGCAGTAGGGAAAAATTGGCTTTACGCAAATGTAGCGACCCGACTCGGTAAGAGTCGAAGTCTCTGTGCTTACCGTGCTAGTCCCTGGATCGACTTGCTAGCACACACAATACTCGATGAAATAACAGAAATAACACACATCTCTTTATTACATCGATAATCCAGGAGCAATACATTTATTACAAAATAGGGCATAGAGCCAATAAACAAATACTGTGGAAGCAAAGTAGTAAATGAGTCCAACTCCACGAGCAAGGTTGAGTGTAGAACATCGACCTATCGCACCTTAATCCTCGTCGGATATATCTGCAATGTGATAAGTTGCAGCCATATAGGTCAGTATATTGAATGTACTGGCAAGTCACATCATAAGTGTAAAGAACCTATTTGTACATGCAATTTGGCTGGTGGAAAGCTCTAAGTTTAGTTTTTTTGCATAAAGCTAGTTTTTCCCTATTAGGAAAAGATGTTATTCTACTACTACTACACATTTGCATAGGATGAGTTGGAAAACCCAACTCCATCCGTTCCCAAGTTTCATTTAAATCCCAACTGTTTAATTAAAGGTGAGGAGATCTCCCGGCATTTCCACTACTAGATGCTCAACTTGTCCGTAACCGGGGACACGGCTAATCGATTAGGTTTTAACACTCTGCAGAGGTTGCGCACTTTTCCCCACAAGACTCGACCACCTCCATGATCGTAAGATCGAGACATAGTCTTTCGAAAATGTTCCCCCTTACTCACGGATAGGCCGGTACACCTACATCACTCTACATCTGCTAGCCCATCCTGGAAGGGGTCACACTAACTACTCAACTAAGCCAGAGCCCATATTGGCTTGTGGCTGCACACGTAAGCTTCTAGACATGACAATACGGTTGATCTCTTTGAGCTGGCCAGACGGTCCACTAGTGGTGCACCACCATGGATTTCCCATGCGTGCCTTGCATGCCATCACCATTCCAAGAAGTTTCCGCCCAGGTAGTTCATTAATTATCTTAGGTCCTATTTACTACATTGTCACTCATACTTTACAATGATCACTACCCAATCCACGTCTACTTAGCGAAGCAACATAATGTAAAACGATGGCGACAATGTTATAAGGTTCAGACCTACCTCAATGAACTCTTTGGGTGAAAAGCATAGTCATGCGGCATCAATTCCTACCATGCAGTCCTACCGCAAAGAACTATGTGCATAATAAAAACATAGGTAATGAAACATGATCAAGATGCAACTTGCCTTGGTACTTTGGTTGAATTCTAAAGGCGATAATATTACGCTTACTCCGGGCAATCTACCGCAAAGAAGATAAACAAACATAAGCAAACATTCTAGAGAACCAGAAAGAACATGCAAAGCAAAAGTCTCGGAAAAAAAAACCAAACGAACAAACATCACACTTAACTAGCATGAAAATTTTCTAGGTGCGAAACAACATAGGCACATGGTTCAAGAAGTGATGTGAACTATAGTGCATACTATGCATACTAGTAAAATATTAACAGGCATATTCTAGTGTGTGAAAATTATTGTGACAAAGTTCCAGGTGATAGGGTTTGGCTACGGTGACAGAATGCGAAAAGAATCAACTTAATCGGAGCTACGGTTTGAGAGATATGGCCATTTGAAGTTTGAATTCGAATCTGAATAAATTCAAATTTGAATATGACAAAAGTTTGTAAAGGGATCCTTTGGATAGATCTAAACAATACGGAGAATTTGCCGCTGGTTTCACGAGTTTGGATCTATGGTTAAAAGTTATGGCTAATCTAAGCTCAGGGACTAATCTGTGATAAAAAGGGACTAAACAGTGAAGAAAACTATCGCAACCAAGTCCCTGGCCACGTGGCGGCTCGTGGCTGGCCGAGCAGCGTCCGCTGCGGAGGTTATACGGCGAATGGCGGCTAAATAAGAAAAATAGTGGCGGCGGCTGACTAAAGAAAAACCGACGCTCGGTTTAAATAAACCGCACGGTCTAAGGGAACCGCGTACCTCTTCGCAAAATAAAAAAAACAAACCTAATCTAATCTGGGCCATCCATGGTAGATCAAACGGGCGAGGGTGGGGTGGTGGCTCACAGTGGGTGGTGGTGGTGCCGGCGACGATGAAGACGGCGGCGCGGCGTCGATGACGGAGGCGGCTCTGGCGGTCCTCGGCGTCGGGAAGAAGACGGGGAGGTGCGGTAGCGTCGAGGGCGTCGCGAAAGGTGGCGTCGAGGCTCCTCGGGGACGTCGGGGTCGGCGAGGCGGCGGCGCCAGCGCTCCGGCGGCGAGGTCGGCGTCGTCGGGGCATCGTCTTCCGGCGGGACCTAAGCGAGGAAAAGGTGTCAAAAGATGCGCAAGTTCACGTCGATACGATTGTGAAGGAACAAGGGCTCGGGGTGGTTTCTTGGCAGCGGAATGCTCGGCGAGTACATTCGACCGGCGAGATCCAAGCGGCGACTGCGGGCGGTAGGAGCGGCGTGGGAAGAAGCGGGACGGCCAGGATGGAAGAGGGGGTCCCGCCTTTATATAGGCGGCGAGAGGGCTCGGTGCAGCGTATAAGCGTTATCCGCGAGGCCTCGCCCGTGATTCTTGCGGAGGCCTTGGCCGGCGAGCTCATCCGAGCGGAGCAAGCGGGAGGTTGGGGGAGATGAGGTGGAGTGGGGCCCACCAGTCAGTGGCGGCGGCGGTAGCGAGCGAGGGCGGGCGCGGAGCGGTCGACCGGTGCGGGAGGTTTGGCCTGGGTGGCCTTGGGCCAAATGGCCGGCTGGGCCGGTTGGGGCGCTCCTGGGCCGAACCCAGTTTCGGTCCAGGCTGCGGTGAGTGCGTGCGTGCGCTTTTTTTAAACCTAGGACTAAAGTGTCCCTAAACAATTCAAAAGAATTTATAAAAACACCACAAAAATATATAAAATAACTATACAATATTTAGAACCTAATGAACATTAACTTAAGCACAGAACATTTTTAAAATATTTTCCTAATGCAATTAATGCACTTTTGCGAGATAAAATAAATACTAATAAACTCCAAAACTTTAAATAATATTCAAAATAAAATTTCCCACTCTTTTATATTTTGAGGAAGTCATCTTATCCCCTCTCATTTGTTTTTCTTGAGTGGAAAAATATTATTTGAATATTTTAAAAACTCCAAAATGCAAAGAAATATGATATGCATTGAATGATTCTATTAACATCCAAATTTAATAAAAATTGGGATGTTACAAACCTACCCCCCTTAAGATGAATCTCGTCCTCGAGATTCGGGTTGGCCAACAAAAAGGTGTGGATGGTCTTGTCTAAGATCTTCCTCTCGTTCCCAAGTGGCTTCCTCCTCGGTGTGGTGACTCCACTGAACCTTGCAGAACTTGATGATTTAGGTACGAGTGATTCTCTCTGCAGTCTCAAGAATCTTAACCGGCTTCTCCTCATAAGTCAGATCGCTCTCCAACTGAATTGCCTCGAGTGGCACTGTATCTCTCAAAGGAATATCTGCCATCTCTTCATGACACTTCTTCAATTTGGGAAACATGAAACACATCATGAACTCTGACAAAGCCTACGGTAATTCCAACTGGTATGCAACCTCTCCTCTGCATTCCAGAACTCGTATGGTCCCACAAATCGTGGTGCTAACTTTCCTTTGACTCCAAATCTCTTAATACCTCGAAGTGGAGACACTCAAGATATGCTCTATCTCCCACTTCATAGATCACTTCCTTGCGTTTAGCATCGTCATAACTTTTCTGCCTTGACTGAGCTATCTTAAGTCTGTCACGAATCAACTTGACCTTCTCCTCAGAATCCCTGATCAAATCAGGTCCAAACAATTTGTGATCTCCAACTCCATTCCACATCTGCATTTCCTTCCATACAATGCCTCGAAAGGGGCCATCTGCAAACTGGCTTGATAGCTGTTGTTGTACGAAAACTCTGCGTAGGGTAAGTTATCATCCTAACTAGACCCATAGTCTAGCGCACAAGCTCTCAACATGTCCTCCAGAATCTGATTGACTCTCTCATGCGCCCATCGATCTGCGGATGGAAGGTCAGATCTTGAACTCTATTTGGTACCCAAAGTTTCGTGTATGCGCTTCCAAAACTTTGAGGTAAACTGCGTTCCTCTATCGATCTGATGCTCCTCGGAACTCCATGCATACATACGATCCTGGTCATATATATCTTTGCCCGACTTAGCACTTGTATAGGTGGTCTTCACCGGAATGAAGTGAGCAACCTTGGTCAAACGATCCACTATCACCCAAATGGAATCATAACTGAACGGGTCTGGGTAACCCCGTGATAAAGTCCATACCAAGTTTATCCCATTTCCAATCAGGTATCGGCAACGGTGAAGTAAACCTGCTGGTTTCGATGCTCGCCTTTACTCTCGACATACATCACATATTGCCACATACTCGGCAATCTCTCTCTTCATACCGCCCACCAAAAACTTTCCTTCAAGTCCAAATACATCTTGGTGTTGCACAGGTGTATCGAATATGGTGAGTCATGAGCCTCATGAAGAATCAACTTCACGATCTACGGATCATTGGGTACACAAATCCGTTGCTCAAACCATATGGTTCCATTTTCATCCTCACGGAATCATACGCTTTCCCTTTGCTCATCATTTCCTTTATCTCAGCAATACCTTGATCCAACCACGGGCTTCTCTCGATTCTTCCCAACAAGGTGGACTGTACCTCGAGTGCGGCAACATAACCTCTTGGAACTATTTCCAAGCTGAAGGTCTCTAAGCTCATCACATAACTCTGAGGTAAACCTCCTGCTTTGTAAGGGTATTAACATAACTCTTACGGCTCAAAGCATCCACCACAACATTGGCTTTTCCTGGATGATAATGCAGACTCATGTCATAATCCTTTATAAGTTCCAACCATCTCCTTTGCCTGAGATTCAACTCCTTCTGCGTGAAAATGTACTTCAAACTCTTGTGATCCGTGTAAACATCACAACGATTCCCAATAAGATAGTGTCTCCATGTCTTGAGTGCATGCACTACTGCTGCTAACTCCAAATCATGCGAGGCATAGTTCAACTCATGAGGTCTAAGTTGTTGAGAAGCATAAGCTACAACTTTTCCCTCCTGCATAAGAACACATCCAAGTCCACGACGTGAAGCATCACAATACACAGAAAGTCCTTGTGTACGTCAGCAGGATTAGCACTGAAATTTGTAACCAAACGCTTCTTCAACCCTTGAAAGCTGGCTTCACACTCTTCACCCAAACGAACATGGTGTCCTTCTTCAACAACGCTGTCATGGGCCTTGCAATCTTGGAGAAATTTTCAATAAATCTCCGGTAATATCCAGCAAGTCCAAGGAAACTGCGAATCTCGCCGACTGTGGTGGGTGCATTCCATTCTGTGACTGACTCTACCTTGGTAGGGTCCACTGCAATCCCTTCACCTGACACAACATGTCCAAGGAATCCGACTTCCTTGAGCCAAAACTCACACTTGCTGAACTTGGCATAAAGTTGATGTTCTTTGAGCTTCTCCAAAACCAAGCGCTAGATGTTGGCGTGTTCCTCCTCATTCTTGGAGAAAACCAATATGTCATCAATGAATACCACAACGAACTTATCCAAGAACTCCATGAACACCTTGTTCATCATGCTCATAAAATAGGCAGGGCATTAGTCAAACCAAAGGACATGATTTGTATACTCATAAAGCCCATACCTTGTGGTAAAGCGGTCTTGGGTATATCCTTCTCACGGATCTTCAATTGGTGATAACCCGATCGAAGATCGATCTTGGAGAAAACACTAGCTCCTTCTAGCTGGTCAAACAAGTCATTGATCATCGGTAGGGGATACTTGTTCTTGATGGTCACCTCGTTCAAAGAGCGGTAATCCACACACATCCTCAAGGTTCCATCCTTCTTCTCCACTAAGATACTTTGGGGCTCCCCAAGGTGATGAACTTCGGAGAATATACCCTTTCTCTAGCAACTCCTTAATCTGTTTCTTGACTTCCTCCAAATCATTAGCGGGCATCCGATCGGCCTCTTGGAGATAGGTCCCGCACTGGCAGCAACTCAATCAAAAACTCAATCTCCGATCTGGCGGCATACGTAACTCCTCGGAAATACATCGGGAAAATCCTTCACCTGTGGTACTTCTTCTGGACAACTCCCGTAAGAGAGTTCACTGAGTCCTCTTAGGCTTAAGCACGGATACATACTTGATCCTCTTCTTCTGCACGGGGTGGTGAGAAAAATCGATCTACTAGCACAATCAATGTTTCCCTCATACTTGGACATCCAATCCATCCCTAGGATTACATCCAACCCTTGTGACTCTAGTATGATCATATCCGTGGGAAAAATATGTCCCCCTATGTTCAAAGGAAACTGGAAACATCCATGACTAGCCATAGACTCGGCTCCTGGGGAACTCACTAGAATGGGTGACTTAAGAGCTACGGTAGGCAACTTATGTTTATCCACGAATCCCCTTGATATGAATGAATGCGATGCACCAGTGTCAAAAAGAATGAGTGCTGGAAATGAATTAACCAAGAACTTACCAATCACTGCGTCAGGCTGCTCATAGACCTCTTCCACATTGACATGATTCACATGCCCCTTAGTGAAAGGATTAGGTTTCTTGCCTCCAGAATTCCCCTTTCCATTCCCATTCTGCCGCCGGGACACTCATTGGAGTAGTGCCTGTCTTCTTGCATTTGAAGCAAGTGATGTGACTCAGATCTTTCTTCATTGGTGTAGAAGAGTTGAAATGCTGCTGATTGCCATTCCCTCCATTGCCATTGCCATTGCCATGCTTGTGACCATGGTGGTTGTGTCCATTTCCTCCATGCTGAATGTGACCTCCATGGTTATGATGATTCCCTCAAACTTGCTAGTGCACGATCCAGAACTTCCGATGCGGGCTGTGGCGGGGTTTCTGTTGAACTCGAGTTATACTTCCCATGACCGTACTTCCTCTTACGATTCTCCATCTGCTGGTGCTTGCCTTCGAGAATGGTAGCCTTATCAACCAACTCCTGATAGTTCGCAAAGGTTGCCACAGTCAACTGAACTCCCAACTCATCGTTCAGTCCCTCCAGAAACTTCTCCTGCTTGGCTGCATCAGTGGCCACGTCCTCTGGGGCATAACGGGCCAACTTACTGAACTCATCAACATACTGAGATACCGTGCGTCCTCCCTGGCGCAAGCTGCGGAACTCCTTCTTCTTCAGACTCATGGCTCCAGCTGAGACATGAGCGGTCTGGAGCGCTCTTTGAACTGAGTCCAAGTCACACTCTCCAAGGGGTATGTGGTGGTGTAGTTCTCCCACCAAGCGTGGCCGGGCCATTCGGTGATGGGCGGCAAACTTCACCTTCTCAGCATCATTGCATCCTGCTGTGGCTAGCTCCTTCCTATCTTGGAGCCGGTCATCTGTGACGATCGGCTCCGTCTTCTTTGGAGAACACGGGTGGGTTCAGCCTCGTAAAAGCAGGTAAGATCAGGCCCGGGGGTGGCGGCGGTTGGTTGTTGTTGTGGTTGTTCAGTTGCAGTTACGGTTCTAAATGAGCATCTGCATAAGAGCATTACGCTGTTGGATCAATTGCGTGAGCTCGGCGGAAAGTTGAACCCGGGTCACGCTCTTGGAGGCATCTCGATGGGTTTAGAGTGGATGAGAAGTTAGAATAGAATAAGGCCTAGCGAGTAAAATCACACTACCCATATGCACATGACAGCAATAAAACTTCAAATCACTCCAATTCAATTTCAAGAGGTCCACCAGAACAATCAAACCTAAGGTAAGCCATGTCACAAGATTTGACAAGGTCTCACAAATGAGATAAAACTAATCGGATAATGAAATCGAATTTCTAACTCTCATGGTGGTATAAAATCTAACTCTCATTGGATGAGGACCAGTCAACCATGTTGACATCAGGTGTCCTTGCATCACTGTCTGTGTCGTCATCTCCAAGCTCATCATCCTGGTCCTTGTCCTGGCTGATGTAATCTCCATAAGAGTGATCCTCCTGGATGTTTTCTCCCTCATCCAGCTTCTCCTCGGCCTCCTCAAGCTCAAGCTTCAGGTCGCCGATCTTCTCCTGCAGTGCGTCCAGCTCTCCCTCATGCTCGATGCGAGCGTCCTGGAGTTCCTCCTCGAGATCGGCCTTGCGGGTCATGAGATTCTTGATGACGATCATGTTGTCAGACAACTCCAGCTCCATCATACGAATGTGATCCTCCATGTTCTGGATATGGGATGCTATCGTCTCGTCCTCCAGGGTACGCACCACATCTCCATTTGCGTCGCGGCGTCCGTACTTCACGAAGGAGGTCCTCTTGAGGTCTTCGTCATACTCCTCCCGAATGCGTCCGAGAGCAATGTGAGCAGCGATGCCCTTGCCCAAGCCCCATGTTGCAGTATCCACATGGAAATCAATGGGCTTGGTGCGGTTTCCGAGGATGCGTCCGGGGATATGGGCATCGATCCTCCAATGTGTCTCCTCGGGCAAGGTGGCGGTGAAGGTTCCAGTAAAGGTGGGAAGCCCAATCTTCAGGTGCTTCACGATCTTCATCAGCTGCCGTCCAAAGGGCATGGTCTCATCGGGCTGCTCGAACTCGACAATGGCGGACGACATCTACATTTTGAAAGGGGGAAGAAATTAGTACTGAAGTAAAGATGGTACGAGACCAAAGGATATATAGGGAAAGTGAAAAATAAAGTTTTTATCCTATGGCTTTTCCATTTTCTAGGGGTCGCGTCCTACAGTCAACGTGTGTTCTGATACCATCTTGTAGCGACCCGACTCGGTAAGAGTCGAAGTCTCTGTGCTTACTGTGCTAGTCCCTGGATCGACTTGCTAGCACACACAGTACTCGATGAAATAACAAAAATAACACACATCTCTTTATTACATAGATAATCCAGGAGCAATACATTTATTACAAAATAGGGCATAGAGCCAATAAACAAATACTGCGGAAGCAAAGTAGTAAATGAGTCCAACTCCACGAGCAAGGTTGAGTGTAGAACATCGACCTATCGCACCTTAATCCTCGTCGGATATATACGCAGCGTGATAAGTTGCAGCCATATAGGTCAGTACATTGAATGTACTGGCAAGTCACATCATAAGTGTAAAGAACCTATTTGTACATGCAATTTGGCTGGTGGAAAGCTCTAAGTTTAGTTTTTTGCATAAAGCTAGTTTTTCCCTATTAGGAAAAGATGTTATTCTACTACTACACATTTGCATATGATGAGTTGGAAAACCCAACTCCATCCGTTCCCAAGTTTCATTTAAATCCCAACCGTTTAATTAAAGGTGAGGAGATCTCCCGGCATTTCCACTACTAGATGCTCAACTTGTAAAATCGGGGACACGGCTAATCGATTAGGTTTTAACACTCTGCAGAGGTTGCGCACTTTTCCCCACAAGACTCGACCACCTCCATGATCGGAAGATCGAGACATAGTCTTTCGAAAATGTTCCCCCTTACCCACGGATAGGCCGGTACACATACATCACTCTACATCTGCTAGCCCATCCCGGAAGGGGTCACACTAACTACTCAACTAAGCGAGCCCATATTGGCTTGTATGCGCACACGTAAGCTTACGACATGAGAATACGATTGATCTCTTTGAGCTGGCTGGACGGTCCACTAGTGGTGCACCACCATGGATTTCCCATGCGTTCTAATCGCTTTTCGCCACCATTCCAACAAGTTTCCGCCCAGGTAGTTCATTAATTATCTTAGGTCCTATTTACTACATTGTCACTCATACTTTACAATGATCACTACCCAATCAACCTCTACTTAGCGAAGCAACATAATGTAAAACGATGGCGACAATGTTATAAGGTTCAGACCTACCTCAATGAACTCTTTGGGTGAAAAGCATAGTCATGCGACATCAATTCCTACCATGCAGTCCTCCCTTGAAAGAACTATGTGCATAATAAAAACATAGGTAATGAAACATGATCAAGATGCAACTTGCCTTGAATGCTGCTGGTTGAATTCTAAAGATCGATAATACTACGCCGCACTCAAGGCAATCTACATAAAGAAGATAAACAAACATAAGCAAACATTCTAGAGAACCAGAAAGAACATGCAAAGCAAAAGTCTCGGGAAAAAAAAACCAAACGAACAAACATCACACTTAACTAGCATGAAATTTTTCTAGGTGCGAAACCACATAGGCTCATGGTTCAAGAAGTGATGTGAACTATAGTGCATACTATGCATACTAGTAAAATATTAACATGCATATTCTAGTGTGTGAAAATTATTGTGACAAAGTTCCAGGTGATAGGGTTTGGCTACGGTGATGAGAATGCAAAAGAATCAACTTAATCAGACTACGGTTTGAGAGATATGGCCATTTGAAGTTTGAATTCGAATCTGAATAAATTCAAATTTGAATCTGACAAAAGTTTGTAAAAGGATCCCACTGGATAGATCTAAACAATATGGAGAATTTGCCGCTGGTTTCACCGAGTTTGGATCTACGGTTAAAAAGTTATGGCTAATCTAAGCTCAGGGACTAATCTGTGATAAAAAGGGACTAAACAGTGAAGAAAACTATCGCAACCAAGTCCCTGGCCACGTGGCGGCTCGTGGCTGGCCGAGCAGCGTCCGCTGCGGAGGTTATACGGTGAACGACCGCTAAATAAGAAAAACAGTGGCGACGGCTGACTAAAGAAAAACCGACGCTCGGTTTAAATAAACCGCACGGTCTAAGGGAACCGCGTACCTCTTCGCAAAATAAAAAAACGAACCTAATCTAATCTGGGCCGTCCATGGTAGATCGAACGGGTGAGGGTGGGGTGGTGGCTCACAGTGGGTGGTGGTGGTGGCCGGCGACGATGAAGGCGGCGCGGCGTCGGTGACGGAGGAGGCGGCTTCTGGCGGTCCTCGGCGTCGGGGAAGAAGACGGAGGTGCGGCGCGTCGAGGGCGTCGCGAAGGTGGCGTCAGGCTCCTCGAGGACGTCCGGGGTCGGCGGCGAAGGCAGCGGCTCAGCGGGCTCCGGCGAGGTCGAGGCGTCGTCGGGCGTCGTCTCCGGCGGGACCTAAGCGAGGAAAAGGTGTCAAAAGATGCGCAAGTTCACGTCGATACGATTAGCGAAGGAACAAGGGCTCGGGGTGGTTTCTTGGCAGCGGAATGCTCCGGCGAGGTCCGTTCGGCGGCGAGATCAGCGGCGGCTAGGCGGTAGGAGCGGCGTGGGAAGAAGCGGACGGCGAGGATGGAAGAGGGGTCTGGCCTTTATATAGGCGAGGCGGAAGAGGCTCGAGTGCAGCGTATAAGCGTTATCCGCGAGGCCTCGCCCGGCGATTCTTGAGGCTGGCGGCGAAGCTCATCCGGCGAACAAGCGGGAGGTTGGGGAGATGAGGTGGAGCGGGCCCACCGATCCTTTGGGCGCGGCGGTAGCGGCGAGCGATCGGCCGGTCTTGAAGGAGGTTTCGGTAGCGCTGGCCTTAGGCCAAATGGCGGTGGGCAGTTAGGCGCTCTGGGCGAACCAGTTCGGTCAGTGCGGTGAGTGCGTCGTCGCTTTTTAAACCTAGGACTAAAGTGTCCCTAAACAATTCAAAAGAATTTATAAAACACCACAAAAATATATAAAATAACTATACAATATTTAGAACCTAATGAACATTAACTTAAGCACAGAACATTTTTAAAATATTTTCCTAATGCAATTATTGCACTTTTTGCAGATAAAATAAATACCAATAAACTCCAAAACTTTAAATAATATTCAAAATAAAATTTCCCACTCTTTTATATTTTGAGGAAGTCATCTTATCCCCTCTCATTTGTTTTTCTTGAGTGGAAAAAATATTATTTGAATATTTTAAAAACTCCAAAATGCAAAGAAATATGATATGCATTGAATGATTCTATTAACATCCAAATTTAATAAAAATTGGGATGTTACAGCAAAACTGTAACCATAGAGCTTTCCACTAGCCATATATGCATGTAGTATAGCATTATTCTTTCTTTACTCTCTATGTGTTACATTGCCAGTATATTCCATGTGCTGACCCATTTTCGGGCTGCAACGTTCATGTTGCAGACTTTTCAGACGAGGAGTAAGGTGCCTTTAGGTCATGGTTCTATACTCAGTGATGCCGTTGGAGTTGATGGACTCACTTATCTTCCAAGCCTTCCGCTGTTATCGTTATTAGATGGCCTTAAGCCATATTTATTGTAATAAGTTCTCTTTTGAGACATTCAGTGTAATAAGTGTGTGATTGCTACTCTGTTATAAATCCTTGATCTTGTGCACTGTCGGGATTCTTGATCCGGAGATGGCAGCGATGAGCGAGACTTGATCGTCTAAGGTGCAGTCGCTCTGAGGATGGTATCGAGCACACTTGACTATAGGACCACGACCACTAAGCTAAAGCCCTAGATCACTACTCACTCTTCTCATTTACGACTCCTCATCTTTTCTACTCTTTTAGGATGGCGGATGCAAGGAACAAGTTCACGCAACTGGTGAAGATACGCCCTTTGGGCGCCACTTGAAGGAAGTCACTAGATACCGAACATCAGTACCAAGCTTCACCGGGACCTACAACGCCACTTTACCCGAAGAGGAGCGCTGGTTGATTCAAGTTCAAGTTCGGGAAGGACATTCGGCCGATCCTTTGAGCCCATAGAGTTTTCCTTTGATGCACCAACCTGGAGTCTAGGAAAGAGTATGGCAGCCCACATCACCATGGGACGCATTGGAGAAGTTTACCACAATGATCTCAAGGACACTATCTACCAGATTTGTGGGTGCCAAGATGAGCAATGGGAGATGATCAGCACCAGGAAGGATAGATCAATCACAGCTTTTATCCAGGAGTTAAACCAGCACATGCGACGCCAGGAGAACCAGATGTGCACAGGCATGATAGATCTGAAGAAGGCGATGACAAGAATCATGGAGCTGGAGGAAGAACTCAAGGCTACACGCGAAGATTATATGTAGGAAATCGAAGTATTAGTGGAGAAGAATGACGACCTGACCAGGAAGCTAGGAGTTTTCATGGGAGACCCAGCGCCGGGGAGGAGAAGATGGCGATTCCACTTGCAGGAGAACTATATCATCATCGGCGACACCGACTCGGACCAGGCGACAACGATGATGACTATGTTGATGAAGTGGAGGCGGATATCATGGAGTCTTCATCGGAGCAGTTTTTCTAGTCGACCACCATAACAGTAGTAGTATTTCCCCCATGTACCTAGTATAGTCCGAGCACTTTTATAACGATAGTTAGACCACTGTATGCCCTTGTTTGAATTGATTGAAGTGACATTGATTGAATTTATCTCATGTGCATATGGGTAGTGTTTTCTCTCTAGACCTCATTCTTTTCTGTTTTCTCATCTTTTCTAAACCCTCAGATGCCTCCGAGACGTGACAATGGATTTGCTTTCCCACCGGAGCTCACTCAGTTGATCTAGCACCAGAATGCGTTGATGCAGTTATTAGTCCAGAATCAGAATCAGGGGAACAACAACAACAACAACAACAACAACAACAACAACCCACCACCACCACCACCTGTTGATCACTTAACCCGTTTTCTTAGACTGAACCCGCCGGTGTTCTCCAGTAGCACCGAGCCAATAGTTGCGAGATGATTGGCTCCTTAAGACAACAAGGGAGTTGACCGCTGCAGAATGCCGCAGGGCAGCGGAGAGGGTGCGTTTTGCCGCACATCAGCTTGAAGGACCCGCAACATCATGGTGGGAGAATTTCACAGCCACTTATCCTATTGACACTCTCACATGGGATCAGTTTCAACAGGCTTTTCGTACTGCCCATGTTTCAGCAGGAGCTATGGCCATGAAGAAGCGTGAGTTTCGCAACTTGCGCCAAGGAGGACCAGACGGTTGGCGATATGTGGATGACTTTAGTAAGCTAGCACATTATGCCCCGGATAGCGTTGCTCTGAACCACGACTAAGCGGGAGAAGTTTACGGAAGGGTGAATGATGAGCTGAGCATGCAGTTGATGGTAGCAACTTTCAACAACTGCCAGGAGTTGGTAGATAGTGCTCTTATGATTGAAGGGAAGCAACAGCAGATTGAGAACCGCAAGAGGAAGTATGGACAAGGGAAGTACAATTCTGGAGCTCAGCAGAAGCCACGTTTTACCCCAAAAACGGGAGGACACTTTCAGCATACCCATGGAGGAGGTAGCTCGCACAATCATAATGGCTCCAAGATTGGTAACGGGAATGGAGGAAGCAACGGATAGAACCGTACAAACCCACCAACCCCAGCCAAGAGAGACCTGAGCCAAGTCACTTGCTTTAAGTGTCAGAAGACTGGACATTATGCCAATGTATGTCCTGAAGCCCAGAATGGAAATGGCAATGGAAGCTCTGGGAAGAAGCCGAACCCTTTCAGCGAGGGGACGGGTGAACCACATTAGCGTGGAGGAGGTTGAAGCCCAGCCAGATGCAGTAATAGGTAAGTTTTGGTTAAGTCATTTACTGCAATCGTTCTTTTTGATACTGGTGCATCGCATTCATACATATCAAGGGATTTGTGGACAACTATAAACTGCCCACCAAGGTTCTTAGAACACCTATGTTAGTAAGCTCACGGGAGGCGGAGTATATGGCCAGCCGAGGATGTTTTCAAGTGCCATTGAGTATAGGTAGGCATGTTTTCCCCTCGGATTTAATCATTTTGGAATCGCAAGGTTTGGATGTAATTCTGGGTATGGATTGGCTATCGATGTACGGAGGAAACATCGATTGCGCCAGTAAGTCGATTTTGCTTACCACCCCGGAAGGAAGAAGGATTAAGTATGTATCACGGCATGAGCCGAAGAGGACACAAGTAAATTCCTTATCAGGAGTTGTGCAGGAGGAAGTACCAGTGGTGAAGGATTTCCCTGATGTATTTCCAGAAGAGTTGCCAGGCATGCCACCAGATAGAGACATTGAGTTTTTGATTGAGCTTTTGCCAGGCACAGGGCCGATATCTAAGAGACCATACAGGATGCCAGCACAAGATTTGGAGGAAATTAAGAAACAGATTAAGGAGTTACTGGATAAAGGCTATATTCGCCCAAGTTCTTCACCTTGGGGATTGCCAGTGCTTCTAGTGGAGAAGAAGGATGGATCATTGAGGATGGTTGTTGATTATCGAGGATTGAATGAAGTAATTATCAAGAACAAATACCCACTGCCGATGATCAACTATTTGTTTGACCAATTGCAAGGAGCTAAGGTATTTTCCAAGATCGATTTGCGATCAGGATACTATCAGTTGAAGATTAGAGAGCAGGATATACCTAAGACGGCTTTTACCACAGTGTGCCGTGCATTTAGTATACCGTTATGTCATTTGGTCTGACTAATGCACCTGCCTATTTCATTAACATGATGGACAAGGTGTTTATGGAGTTTCTGAATAAGTTCGTCATGGTGTTCATTGATGATATTTTGGTCTACTCGAAGAACGAAGAAGAGCATAAGGAGCATTTGCGTTTGGTACTGGAGAAGCTCAGAGAACATCAGTTATATGCCAAGTTCAGCAAATGTGAGTTTTGGTTCACTACAAAAAAAATACACTTCCGTGATGATACGTGTTTGTCACAGTAGGTCATGTTTTCTGTCATGCATGTATATCCATGACAAATTTATGACAGAATCAAGATAGTCATACCTGTGCTGTCGTAGAAGTGTTCCATGACATTACCAAAATTATCATCACGGAAGTGTCCACTTCCGTGACGATAAATCGCGCGTCACAGAAGTGCTTTCGTCAAGGGTGACCGACACGTGGCATCCATCGTAACGGAACACTGTTAAGCTATCGGGTCGGGTTTTGGATCCGATAACCCATTAACAGACCCGTCCAATGGGGATTTTCCACGTGTAAAATCATCATTGGCTGGAGGAAACGCGTGTCGGCCCATCATTGGGACATATGTCATCCCCTCTCTGGAAAGAAGGCGCCTATGATACGTCGACACATGGCACGGCCCAACAGTGGCCCATTCCTGTGACAAGGCCGGCCCGTTTGACTTGGTCAAAAGCTGGCGGGCCAGCCCATGGAAAGCCTGTTAACGGCACATTAGCATATAGCCCATTTACGACATGCTAACCCAAGGCCCGTTCGCCCTATCGAATTAGGCGATGGCGTCATCTGGGCTATTCAATATGATTCGACCCGTTTTCGCCGGCCCATGTATGGCCCATGACGTCTTTCGGCCCATATGAGGCCCTTTGTAACTCTTGGTCCATTAGCGGCCCGTGCTGAAACTGGCCCGTAACGAATAGTGTATTATTTTACACCCATTAACAGCCCGCGGTGAAACTGGCCCGTAATGAACAGTGTAATACTTTATACCCATTAACGGGCCGTTATTCCGTTGAGCGTTTCAACAAGTTAACTTTTCGACCTTGAGGCCCATTTATTCTTGGGATCATTTGGAGCATTCGGTTACTTACGGCCCGTTACTGTCATTTTCTGCTTGTGGGCCAAATTCAGCCCATCGTTACAGTCGGCCCGTTTGTGGTCCGTTAGTCCGTTGGGCCATTTTCATAGCATCACCAAATACGACCTATTAACGGCCCGTTATGGTCAGCCCATAAAACGTACGATTTCCATTATAGGCCCGTCTATGACCCATTAAAGGCCCGTACAAGACCCATAAATGAGTCGCGGCCCATGGATCCTACGTGACGTAGAAGGCCCATGGATCCTACGTGACGTAGAAGGCCCATGGATCCTACGAGACCTAGAAGGCCCATGGATCTCTGAGGGCGTAGAAAGGCGCATGGAACCTCACGAGGGCGTAGAAGGCCCATGGATCCGACTGACCGTGAAGGGCCGTGGTCGGCGAAGTTGGCCCCGTTTGAAAGATATAGCATATTCAAAGAATAATCCTACTCAATACTATCACCTCTAAAAAGCATACACTATACAACAAAGAGATCAAGGCATAGAAAGGTAGAATAATCCTACACTATACAATAAAGAAATTACAGCCGATTATACCTACTGGGCATTATGGTTCGGCACAGGTGATAATAAAGCATACACAAACAACAAATTACATACACTGGCAAATACAGCTCATACATCATGGGCCAGCGCATCAACTTAACTCCATTTGAACTATAATCTCTTGAGAAAATAGGATTGGCAGTTCATATAGCACAAATTTCAGTCTGCAAAATCTCCAATTCCTTCATGGTTACCTCGGTGTCTTGTTTCATTTTTGACTCCTGCATCTAATACCTGCATGTCCAGTCTCAACTTGTTGATTATCGTTGACAATCATGTACACATTGTCTTGCCACCTCTAGTTGATGCTCGAGAACATCGGCACATTCCAATTCAATCCATAATCATTGATGCTTGGCCATGCCGCACTTTGCTTTCATGATTTTTGTGTTGATGTCACTTCATCACGAAATGTTTACGTAAGTACACATGACTAGGGAAAAAATATAGTTACAACGATTGAAGCGAACAAGACACTATTTTGTACTACATGGCAAAACAGGACTAACAATAATGTTACACGTCACTTTCACACAAAAAATGTTACCGTCATGAAGCATAAGCGGTGATATTTTAAAAATTATAAAGCAGATGATGCATGTGCAGCCTGCATATAGAAATCCCTCTTAGCTCACCGGAGGAGCATGATGTTGGGGCCCAATCGAAAACACGGACAAGTTACAAATTTAGACAACACGTTGCGTATAAGTAAGCAAGCAGTTGGCCATTACGTACCTCAATTAAAGTTTTAGGGAGCATAATGAACAACAGAGGGTTTCATACAAACATACTACTGAGCAAAACTATGCAATCATTAGCGTAGTATAAACTAGATTGTGAGCCTCATGCAATAATAGTTGGTTAATAGACTTCAAAGCTTGAGGCCCACTTGACGGAGTAATTAAATGGTAAGGCCTTTAATTATGTCAACTAATAGTGATACAAGTATCGAACATCGAGGCATGATTATTTGGGCATCTCATTAGCGAGGACAAATAAAGCAATTGAAAAGAGAAAATTAACTATGCCTAGAAACAAACAAGGAATTGAGCTGTTGAGTTGCATACGGTGACTTACCTTAGCAGGTTGAAGAGGCTCAGCACAACTCCTACTTCTCTTGCAAGGCTCATTCCTAACATCTTGTACTTGGAAATCCTCAATCTTATCTTCATTGCACCCCTTTTGCAAGGTGACACAAACTAGTTACTCGTCTCCTTGGAAGATAAATATGCATACTTTCGGTTCTGTGAACACAAAAGGATGAGATTATAACAAAACAACACCACATAATGAAACATGCCGCATCTCTTGCACTTGCACACAATCAAATGAGCATTTACTATATGTCCAGACTATGTAAAAACTAGGCATACCTTGAACTGGTTCTCCGGTACTCTTGGAGAGCCCTCTTGTAGTGTCTGACCAAACCTTTATGTCACCTATGAGTTAGACAAGGCCCCACTACAGCAGTCCTTAGTGTTTAAATCGTTGACAAGCTCTGTTAGAGTGTTAGGTCAAGAACATCAAGTAATCAAAGCAACCAGTCCTAGTATGGCTGGCTGATGCAAACAAGCAATTGAACATATGTGTGAGCAAATCTTACATATCAAGAAAAGAAGCAAAGAAGGATTCTTAAAGACCATCACTTGGTGACCAGATTTAAGGGAATTTAAACATCATGTGCAGCGTGTGAACTAACATAAACATTGCATATTCAGATTCTACAATGGAATGCACATGTATTAGGTTATGCCATGTATGATGATGCCTAGATATGCGAGATAGCGAGGCAGGAGTGATTCATCATTGCACGCACAATTGAATTGCAGGTTAAGGGCCAGTTGGATTCCGCCTTTTCAGGGCATATTGTGAAAATAAGCCATAAAAGATGTAAAGAAGTCATTTTTGAGTTATGGGCTTGGTCTTAACTAATTTTGCTTTGGAGGGGGGTGTTTCGGGTAGAACCTCACTAAAAATTGAAGGGAAGGGGAATAGTGAAATGACTACATTTATGCGCCTATATTACACTCAAAATGCAAGCTACTTGGCGCCCGTGTCACACACGACCCTCAAGTAAAAACAAACACGCAAGCATTCATTGCCTGCCCGGCTTGCATCTCGTCTCCCCTTTCCCTCTACCTTGATCCCACACTGCGGCACTAGGGTTCCTCCAGTGAGCCGTCGCCCTTTGGTCCCATCTGGCACGGTCCTCGATGATGCTATGTCCATCTAGGCTACATGGCCGGTGGTGAGGAAAATCCCCTGGCTGCTCCTCCCTCTGGCGCCGCCCTCATTCTCATGGTCGCGGAAGTTGCTCCTTGTGGTTAGTCACGCACTACTCCGTGGTATTTGCACAACTTCGGTTGATGCCACCTTCTGCGTGAAGGCACCTTATTCCCCCTCCCCTCCTCCCAGGCCATGGCCTTGAGGTTCTGTTGAAGGATGAGCTCGTCCAACAAGGTGAGGATCTCCTCTAATTTTTTTGCCAAATTTTCATTCTGATACACTATACGATGAATTTCTATGAGCTGCTTCTACTGCTGCTATATGATGCATTGCTATGAGCTGCTCCTGCTGCTGCTCTATGATGAATTGCTATGAAATTGCTCTTTCTTTGTATGATGAGTTCTTTGCTTCTATATGATGCTTTCGGTGGTCTTTGCTATATGATAATAACCAGCCACTTGGACCATCGAATTTCAATACATAATTGTTCTTCATTTAAATGTGGGTCATCGTTCTTCGCTTAAATTAGGCAATGAGATCTCTATGGAAAACATTGACCAAAGTAGATTGTGCCAAGTAGATGGTATCTTTGTATTTGCATTTTGAGCAAATATTGATGGTCTGTTTTCCTATCATATTAATTACTGCACTGGGTTCAGTTTGTGATGTTTGCAAGTCAAATTAATTTCCATATGGGCGGCAAAATGAAAAATATATAATGCAATCTAGACTTTCCGCTGATCATACCAAAGATAAGCTAAAAACACAATGAAAAGAACTGGTTGGCTTATTACATGGAGCTTATATTCACAGGTGCTTATTTTCTTAGGATAACTCGTAATAAGCATCCCTAAGAAACTTGGCTAATATAAGCGGCATACAAATAACATGTCACGATGATTGCAATGGAGGAGTGACATACCACGGCCTTGTATAGGCTCACCGCTGCCTCTCCTTTTTCTGCGATGTTCCATGAAATTGCCACATACATCTTGTACTTTTTCATTGTGTAACCCTATCTGCAAGTTGACACAACTAATTTCAGACAGCTCTACATGATACTACATTGCATATCCCTTGCGCATATTTAAACCACCATTTAACGATTGTGTGCGTACCATAAACTAGCCATGACTTTGTATGCTGGACTAGCAGGCACTCTAATGGAGCCTAATGTAGTGCCTTTGGAATTCCTACATACCACCTACGATTTTGTGTAATGTCTTGCTTTGTTCCTAAATATATGTCTTTATAGAGATTCGAGAATGGACCACATACTGAGATGTATATAGATGCATTTTCAGTCTTGATTCACTCATTTTGCTCGTATGTAGCCTATGGTGGAATCTCTAGGAAGACTTATATTTAGGAGCAGGAGAGTGAGGTAGTATCATGTATGACATCTACATATCTAATTTAGTAATTTAGCAGCCGATGGTAGAAATCATTATGCGCACAAAGGGATTACTTGGTCAAAAATCCTAGCAAAGCACTTATTTGGCGAGCCTGAGAACAATACAAGAGAGAGACGCGCTTACAAGATCATAGCAATTCCTCGGTCTAGGATCTTGGTTGGCCAACTATTAGATCCGGAAGAAACATCGTCCTTGTAGTTTTTGCCGGTGCATAACGGTATGACTGACCGGTTAGTATATTTGAAGTACATCGAGGCGGTGATCTTTGGGCCGGGTTTAAAGGTGACAAGTACCTAGGGCGTGGCGGGTGCTTGGCATCTCTCGAACGGCGGGAATCAGGTTAGAAATGTCGAGGTGATGACTGCTACTGGCTGTTGGGGTCGATAAGGAGATCTAGAACCGTCAGTAGGGTGTTTGTGTAGCGGCTCCGGTAGGGTGGACTACGGTGTGGGCGAAGCGGATCTGTGGCCGTGGGCGAGGCGTAGGTGAAGCTGCTCCGATGGTTGGGTTAAGGATGGTGTCGATGGCCAGCGGATCTGCGGCCGTGGGCGGGGCATCGAAGCTGCTCACGGTGGTTGGGTTAAGGATGGTGTCGACGATGCGGATCTGCGGCCGTGGGCCAGGCGTCGGCTGCTCCGGTGGTTGGGTTAAGGGTGGCGTCGACGATGCGGATCTGCGGCCGTGGACGGGGCGTCAAAAGCTGCTCTGGTAGGTTGGATGAGGGTGCGAGGAAGTGGATCTGAGGCCGTGGACTTGTGAGTTGGCAAAGCAGCCCCGGTAGGGTTGAGAATGGTATAGGCGAAGCTACTCCGGTAGGGTTGACGATGGTGTCGTGAGCGGCTCCGGTAGGGTTGAGGAAGGTGTCGTGAAGCGGCTCCGTGGAGTTGAGGAAGGTGTCGGCGAAGAGGATCGAGAGGCCGTTCACGGGGGCATCGGTGAGGCGGCTCCGGGGGGTGTGAATGAAGCGTCTCCGATGGGGAATCTGAATGAGCAGCTGCGGATGCGTGGCGGTTGGCGAAATCTTGGCAAAGCAGATCCGGCGCCGTGGACAAGGCCCGACCTTGAATGGGCTGTGGTCTGATGGCGGATGAGCAGTCTACTTGTTTCTAGGGGAGGTGGGAGGGGTAGATGCGGCCTTGAGGCAGATCCGGCGAGGTGGATGTCATTTGGCGATGAATGGGCCATAATGCAGCGGTGGATGAGCGATCTAGGGTTTGAGAGGGAGGGAGAAAGAGGCGATGAAATGCAGACGGCGTGATGTAAGATGCTCTGGTGATGTGGAGTTAGTAGTTTTTGCGGGAGGGGGAGAGGAAATGGGGGTGCCGTGTAGTGGGGAGAACCGGAAGTTACCAAAGAAGCCCTGACCTATCATGTAGATGAGGGCGGTATTGTAACTATTGGTCTCCGTGCACCAAGGACAAAAGGGGGATTTCGCATGCTAACGACTAAGGTGGCAGAAATTTTAGAAGGAGGCGGGAGATTTTGCCGCCAAGATGGATCGTTAAGTATCCAGTTTCAACTAATTTTGGACCGTGCTAGCGGGAAGGTCATGCTAGGCTGTGTACATGGGGCACGCATCGTGAGTTAATAAGCGGTGTGAAGTCCACCCGGAAAAAAGACAATAACTTCGGAATGATGCGCCGATAACTTGGGCGTTCACCGCAGGCGCTGACCAATCATCTGGTGTAGTGGCGCGTTCACAAAAAAGGGATCAAGCAGCTCAGCCTATGTATTTCTCGTGTAAATAGATAATTTAGTGCCATTGGTTATTTACTTTAAACATAATGCATTGGCGTGTTAGTGTAGAGGTGCACAAAAAGAAATGGATATTGTAGTTAGCTACTTAAAAGTGTTACCTCATATGATTACATAGCCTCCATTTCATAAATTGCGTACCCGTTGAATTCATATATGAATATTGCATATATTACTTCAAAAATAGAAGCTTAAATCATCCAAGACTAATGAATTTGAATGCAAGAGTAACAATGGTGCATGTACATGATAGCTACATTGGTTGTTTGAAGAAACATCAACGTAACTTTGGCATGCACAACTGAAAAAGGTTTATTTAAATAGAAAAAATGTGATATGTGAGTGTCCAATCTTTATAGCGTTGAATCAATATTGTACCTTTGGCCCACGATCTGAAGTAGATATTGACTTATGTTCAAGCCATGCACGTCCACGATCGCTAGATAGTGATACGTGAATGAATTGTGCAATCTCTCTCACGCATACATATCTCATTTCCACATGGGCATCGGAATCACACACGCGCACTTCGTGTATTTCTCTCCCTCCATCAGGGTTAAATTCGTCTTCCTACCCCGTCCTACAAGTCTCTCACACAGAAACACACACGCTCTCTATGTCTAACACACCCACCCCTTTAATTCCGCCCACCCACAACCACTAATGTCTCAAAGTATAATAATGTCTCTCACACATATGCTATCTACCTATCCCTTAATATAGCTCGATATGTGTCACACAAACTCCTTCTCCCTACTAGCAAGGTGCCCATGCGTTGCACGGAACATCAAGATGCATTTGTATGAAAAGTTTATCTTGTGGGGGAAAAGGATGAACGAGGGAATGCCTTATTTGCAAATGCGGAGAGGGGTGTGGGTATCTTTTTGTGAAAATTGCCATATTTTCCTTCCTATCCGTCGGATATAAATCGGATGGCCTATATTGCAGGATGGCAGGAACACCATCATCACCAACTCTGTTTTTTATAAGAGTATAGATATGTGAGTGTCACTGCCCCCCCCCCCAC
Organism: Aegilops bicornis; assembly: GCA_021605145.1. Lineage (NCBI taxonomy): Eukaryota > Viridiplantae > Streptophyta > Magnoliopsida > Poales > Poaceae > Aegilops > Aegilops bicornis. The sequence goes on from CM038670.1 coordinate 819,831,673, forward strand.
ACACCCACACTTCCCAACACCCAAGGAGTAGGGTGACACATCGATCTTGATACTAATCTATCGACTGGCTTCTCTCTCAATCATACACACACACACACACTACCCGGCACCGAAGGAGTAGGGTGACACCTCGATCTTGATGCTAATCTATCGACTGGATTCTCTCTCAAACATACACACACACACACACACACACTACACGGCACGAAGGAGTAGGGTGGCACATCGATCTTGATAATAATCTATCTACTCCTCTTTCAAACACACACACACACAAACACATGCTAGTTGTGCCTCTTGTGCCCTATCAGCGCACATTCTCGTCGTCTTTCTCTCCCTCCCCCCAACAATGACCAGCGGAAGGGTGACAACTCGAACTGGTCACAACTTGGTCCATCTTTCTACTTGCCTACTGTAACCACCACTGCGATCGCATCATCGTGGCCTTAATTCTTATTGAGCTGTTGCATTCTCTTTCAAGTTAATACCTACATGTGTGATCCCTTTGATTAATTATATGCATCAACTGTAACTAGTACTCCATCCGTCAATTTATAAGTTTTGCTTATCTTTTCCATCAACTTAGGTACAGCAGCGGGCATCTTACTAGAAACACTAGAATATGTCTATATAATCCGTATGTGATAGTCCATTTGAAATCTCAAAAAGACAAATATTTAGGTGCGGAGGAGTAATATATTAGGAGTATATCAAAATAATAGTGATTTCTTTCAAGTTTGTGAACAAATACTACTATTCTACTACTTTGGATCCGTCACAATGCACGGGCACATTGCTAGTAAAAGGAAAAGGCCTGCCGCGTTCGCGTCCCACCCCCACACGCCTAGGAATCGGGAGTACAACACGGCCCATCCGGCACGACACATATCTTAGGGAAGGCGTGTTTCCTAGCATTTTCACTTTCATGTGGGTCCGCCGTTGAGCAAACCGACACCCCGCTCGCCGCCGGGTTGGAAAACAGAAACAAGGGGAAGATCTAGCTGTAGCACGGAAGCCAAGAAATTTTGTGTCAGACAGGGCTCGTTGATAGAGTAGGAGCATTCTCACTACAGGAAACAGGAGATTTGCCATCAGTACTGGACTTTGCCGTCAGAATTTCGTCGGGACAGACGGCAAAGACAAATTTTGCCAACAGGTGCTGACGACAAAGAATGACTAATGGCAAAGACTAATTCGCCGTCTGTAAAAAAATGACAAACGGCAAAGTATCTTTGCCGTCTGTGTTTTTTATTTACAGATGGCAAAGAGCTCATTTTGTCGTCTGTAGAAAGAAACACAGACGGCATAGTCTTTGCCGTCTACTTTTTTTTTACAAATTGCAAAGTGAGTACTTTGCCGTCTGCAAACAAAAACGCAGACGGCAAAGAGAAAGCACAGCTCGCGGATCGATCCCACGGATCGATGACTTGGCAGCAACATCCACCGTAGATGCATAGCCCATGCCCACCACTCTCCCTCTGCTGTCCCTTCATGTTGTCGGGCCCCACCCCAACTACCCAGAGCCCATCAACCTTATCCACCGGATTCCACGCCCACGACCTGTCTCTCGCATCTCTCTCTTTCTCTCCCGAATACATCTGCCCCGCATCGTAGTTGACTCCATTGCCGGGCTTCGATCTCGCCGGCCGCCGCCACTCAGGCCACCGGCCGCCGCCCGCGTCCCTGCCCCTCTCTTCTCCCTTCCTGCTCGCGCCACCGGCCACCGCCACTCGGGTCACCAGCCTCCTCCGCCGCTCAGGCCGCCGGCCGTCGCGGCTGCCAGGCTCCACCATCGCCCGCTTTCGCGCCACCGCCGCTC